>JAEDXX010000107.1:0-356776 GCA_021725515.1 Epicauta chinensis | reverse complement strand
TAGGCAACTTAATGTGTGAAAAGTTCCTAACTTTTGCATGTTTACATGAGAGAAAAAGAACATTATATAGTGGCACTCCTGTTTGAATAAAACCCTACGCATTTGTTTACATATTTTGCTCGTAATTTTTCGATATTAACCCTGAAGTTCGATATTTTATATTTCTTTGGAGATTGTGAAATCTTTTTCGAATCCATTTTCTGTTCAATACAATAAAGAATTTAAATTTTGGGGGTCTTAATAGAGGGATTAATTATCGTTGCGTAGATTAGCTGCATTTCTGTCATTTGCAATTTTATACTTAATTTTTGGACGGAGTACAGTATTCTGTTCTGTACACCTATTTCGATAAACTTCTATTTTGAGGTTTGTGTAGCCCACTTTCTAGATGAGTCTATCAAGTGTTTTTTCTAACTAATATTGATAGTATGGAGCACTTTCTTTGTCTCTAAACAAGAGTTAAGAAAGTGTAGAGTGAGATTTAGATTGCTTGAGACATACTGTTTAAGCCGTTGCTTTAATGGGGTACCTGCCATTTCTGGGAACAGTTTTGTCTCCTCTTCTCGAAAGGAAACAGCCATCTGCATCATTTTGATCCTGAGCAGAGTTTATCCATTCAACTCACTAAACCTGCGATGTATTTCAGCTAGCTAAGACGATGGCCCAAACAGTGCTCTCAACAAAAGCGCTTTATTACTATTCTCCGTCCAGTAATTAAGTATAAAATTTCAAATGACAGCAATGTGACTTACCTTCGCAACGAAAAAATAGTCCCTCTATTAAAGCCCCGAAATTAAAATTCTCCTTTATTGTATTAAACTGAAAATTGATTTAACAGGAATTTTTGAATCTCTAAAGAAATATAAATGATCGAATTTCAGAGTTAATGTGGGAAAATCAGTGGCAAAATATGTAAACAAACGCGTAGGATTTTATTCCAACAGTAGTGCCACAATATAATATACTTTTTGGTTCAAGTAAACATGTAACAGTTAGGAACTTTTCAAATGTTAAGTTGCACATAACCTATCATTTGTAATTTGAAATTTTATACTTAATTTTTGGACGGAGTTTAGCTGTTAGATTTGCTTGTGCAAAACGATATATTAGAACAAAATAAGGCCCCTTTTTTACTTTAAAAACGAACAACATAGCAACATTGAAAGCTATAAAAATAACGTAATTGATTGCTGAGAGAAATTTGACCTGACTGAATCCATGTATCGTTGAATTTAAAGATAAATTGCAACGATCGGCAACGGTGCGAAATCGAAACTGTGTCAGTTGATGTCAGCGTTTTTTTTAAGGTTATGCGGTTCTTTCAAACAGGAAATTCTACAGAGAAATTGAATCATTTCTAAAAATAACCGAAAAAAAATAGACGGCTCCTCCTTCCAGTTATTATCTAATCGATCCATATTTGCATAAGTCCCATCATAATAATGAACATTATAAGAAATGTGAAAACTTTTAGGTTATGTTATTATGGTTTAAAAAACAACAACAATAATTATAGAAATGTACGGAATTACTCGATAGAATCACCAATAATTGAATCAATAGTTCGCCAACAAACTGGTATATTTAAAACAATATCAGAAAGTACTCCAGTTGAGTACGCACAGAAATTACTATTAACGATACATGATAGTACCGGTTTGCCATGGTGGGCCACAATAATTTCCACAACAATTCTGTTACGTTGTTGTATTACACTACCATTAGCGGTTTATCAGAATTATATTTTAGCGAAAATAGAGAATATCAATGTTGAAATGGGCGAGATTTCCAAAGAATTGAAGAAAGAAGTCGGAATTGCTGTTAAATTGTACAATTGGGATGAAAAGACTGCTAGATACAATTATAGGAAATCTGTACAATATTTTAATAATCTTACATTAAATTTCTCGATTTTATTAAACAATTTTTAGATTTCAAAACAGTATGATAATTTGATTATTCGCGATAATTGTCATCCATTCAAAACGGCAATTTTAGCAATTTTCCAAATACCCATGTGGCTCTCATTATCGGTCAGCTTAAGGAATCTAGTCTATATGCTACCAAACCAAGATATTAGTGCACAAATGGTGTATATGCAACTTTGTAGCGGCGGTTTCGGTTGGATACCAAATCTAGTTGAAGTCGATTCTTCGTTAATCCTCCCCATCACTTATGGATTATTAAATTTAACAATAATTGAAGTATTATTCGTTCTATATTAATTCAGATTTAATCAGTAATTAATTGTAGATTCAAACATTATCGAGAGTTAGAGTTCCATCGAAATTACAAACGTATTTAACCAACATTTTTCGAGGATTCTCGATATTTTTAATACCGATAGCAGCATCAGTACCTTCCGTAATCATTAACGTTCAAATATCGAAGGTTCCACGCATTGAAAAGAAATTAGAGAGTACTTCTTTCAACTCTCACAATCAGAACTTTGAATCGATAAAAGTGGCTCTCTAATTTCTTAAGCTATTCAAGAATACAGTGGAACCTGAGATGTGGTAGCGGTATAATTATTTGCTAAAATTTTTAGTGTCTTGTCGTGTACTGGACCACGTCGAGTGCTTTCGGTTTGGTGCAGAATTTAGTATTAATGTCGCCCAAAGTTAAGAGGTTTTGTAGGATACCGCAAACACCGAGCGAATTGGAAAATCCATATCAGTACTTAATCGCTGGTATCAATCTTAAAATTGAAAAAATGTTCAAGTTTAATAAAACATGAAAATAATTTAATCTATAATTATTTTAAATCCCACCCATGTTGTAGATTATAGTTATTAAATTACCGTTTTATTGATACTGATAAAGTACAATTCTTTATCGTGCAATTTCTTTTTTTAATGTGCCACTAATTATTTAACATGGAAATTGTATTTACCGCCCCAAATCAATAAAACCAATTGCGCTACTTTTAACAAATCAAAATAGAACGAAATACGGGAAAACCGGCTCGAGCAGTGCAACCGAAATTGAGCGAAATGGATAAAGATGCAAGATCGTCTATTTCTTTCCATATTGTGCACCTGTGCATTAAGCCAAACAAAGCTAGGTATATTTCAAGTTTGCCTGTCTCTATCTTCGCCGGTTGCCTAACCTAACTTTTGCCAACAAAACAATTGGTTTTAATTATTAACAATAAATTGTAAATTAATTGATTTTTTTTTGTGTTAAAGTAAGTAGGTAGATTCATATCTTATATTTATACAAGGTCAATAACATTTCTTTTGTTTATTTTCAAAAAAAAAACATGATTCGAGTATTATCAAAGTTCAATTACCGCAAGTAATCTTATCGTAATTTATCACGAGCCTCCTCCCATATTTGTATATTTATATAATTCTGTTGTTGAGTGGTTTCACATAGATAATAGACTTTCCAATTAATTTTTCCTGTTGTCCACGTTAACAGTTCAAGTTTATCAACAAGGAAGAATGGCACTTCCTGAAGCTCTATCGAAACTTTTCACGTAAATTAGCCACAATTTTTCTCGAACAATTTAATCACTACTTAATATTCTAGTGAGATTGATAAGAACAAGGAGAAATTCATCAAAAACCTCAAAGAAGCCGTTGCAATCCAATCGGTATCAGCTTGGCCACACCGTCGCCAAGATGTCCGTAAAATGGTCGAATGGACCAAGGCGTACGCCGAAAAATTGGGTGCTGAATGTGAATTGAAAGAATTAGGCCAACAGACACTGCCCGATGGTTCTAAATTACAATTACCACCAGTACTATTGGGTGTACTTGGTAAAGATCCGAAAAAGAAGACGGTTTGTGTTTATGGACATTTGGATGTACAACCGGCAATGTTAGAGGACGGTTGGTCTACTAAACCGTTCGATTTGACTGAGAAAGATGGAAAATTGTATGGACGTGGTGCTTCTGATGATAAAGGACCCGTATTGTGTTGGTTACATGCAATTGAAACCTATCAACAATTGAATATCGATATACCGGTAAATGTTAAATTTATATTTGAAGGAATGGAAGAATCCGGCAGTGAAGGTTTAGATGAATTGTTACTTAATGAAAAAGATAAGTTTTTATCAGGCGTCGATTATGTTTGTATTTCTGATAATTACTGGTTAGGTAAAGATAAGCCGTGCATTACCTACGGTTTAAGGGGAGTTTGTTACTTTTATATTGAAGTAGAATGCGCCAAAAAGGATCTTCATAGTGGCGTGTTCGGGGGCACCGTGTAGGTTTTTCTCTTTATTATCAAAACTATCGTAAATTATTTGATAATTTTTTAGCCACGAAGCTATGACCGATTTGGTGTACCTACTCGGTACGCTTGTTGATAAAAATGGCAGAATTCAAGTGACCGGTCTCTACAACGAAGTAGCACCATTACTGCAGAATGAAAATTCCATTTACGAAAAGATCGATTTCAACGTGACCGATTACCGCGGTGATGTCGGTTGTAATCGTTTGTTGCACGACGAGAAGAAAGAAGCTCTATTAATGCACCGTTGGCGTTATCCATCCCTATCAATTCATGGTATTGAAGGTGCTTTCGCGGAACCAGGTGCCAAAACGGTAATACCCGCCAAAGTTATTGGTAAATTTTCGATACGTATCGTACCAAATCAACAACCGAAACAAATTGAAAAGTATGTGGTTGATTATATCAATCAAAAATGGTCGGAATATGGTAGTCCAAATAAAATGAAAGCGTATATGATTGATGGTGGCCATCCATGGACTGAAGATCCGAATCATCCGCATTATACCGCCGGTATAAAGGCGACAAAGCATGTTTATAAAGTGGAACCGGATTTGACACGTGAAGGCGGCTCAATTCCGGTAACATTAACTTTACAACAGGCTACTGGGAAGAATGTGATTCTGTTACCTGTCGGAGCTGGTGATGATGGGGCACATTCACAAAACGAAAAAATCGATATTAGAAACTATATCGAAGGAGTAAGTTTTAATGAAATGTTTCGCCTTTAATTTTTAATGTTTCTTATAATTTCAGACTAAACTACTTGGAGCTTATTTGTATGAAGTCGGGCAATTATAAATACATTCAGGTCAATTTTATCAATTATAAAAATTATATTTTAATCAAATTCTAATAAATTTTGCATCGCTTAAGGTTGTTTTACATAACACAACTCAGCTCTTTGTCCAGCGACATTACTTCGCCAACTGCATAGACACTTTTCCAAAGGATAAAATTCAGATTAATTTCAGAGAATCTAATCCTTATTTTAATTGTCGAGATTTCTCTACTTTAGGACCTTTTTTTAGTAACCCCGCCACAAATCGATTCTTTTGCTTCCAATTACAGAACCAATGAGTTAGGTTTAGAACAGAAATTGACTTGTAGCCCAAAAGCTATCGCTTTTATCTAAGCGGCAGTCGCCAAATTTTGTGGAACTAGCAATCGGTCCTAAGACAGACAGCTTAGAAACAGTGACCTACGTCACTGCCTTTGATTGTCATCGTTACGCTTTATATCTTATTTATTTTCTTTTTACAGAAGAAAAAGTTTTTTCTTTTTTTGCTTTCTTTACTATATA
Source organism: Epicauta chinensis (assembly GCA_021725515.1). Lineage (NCBI taxonomy): Eukaryota > Metazoa > Arthropoda > Insecta > Coleoptera > Meloidae > Epicauta > Epicauta chinensis. Next base: position 351,231 of record JAEDXX010000107.1, on the reverse strand, counting down.
GTGGAAACCTTTTTCCTCATGGCCTAGAAAAGGATTTGCGCCACTTTTACTACATCTAGAGTCTAATATTCAAATATACCAATAACGTTTCTATTTGTTTCAATTTTTCCTCCTCACAAAAAATAGTGTTGAAATAATTAGTCTCAGGCCTCCAAAAAGTATAAATCAGTCCCTGACAAAATTACTAATTTTCGGAATATTAAAGTAGTACGTGTACGTCGCTTCCGTACGAATAAAGGTACACTTACCATTGATCATTATTATTACAATGTATCCAAACCAGAACCAATCTTTTAGTAAATAGTCGCAACATTCGCCCGATTACTTGTGCCACCAGCCTTACCTTCATGTTGTCCTTCTGAACGCACCTTAAGTTTAAAAGACAGTTACCGTTAACATAGTAATCTGTTTTACCGTCCGCGTAAATGCCGCCATCTGTATTTTTAGGTTATTTACGAAGATAGATAGATGCACTGTTAATATATCGAACAAAGATAGAGAGCTTACAATGAATTTTTGACAATAGGGGGCTTTTCCAAATAAGAAGAAAAAAAAAAACAGAAGACAACTAAATATTTGATAACGCCAAACCTGTTCCAGTTCGCGGGTTAATTGTTGTTATAAATACAATTCAATTAAATATAGATAAATTTTACGAAAACAATAAAAGAATAGAAAATGCCACCAAAGAAACGTGATAAAGACATCGATTCAACGAAAAATCCACGAATTGATCATATCCAAGCCGATCATGAATTATTCCTGCAAGCGTTCGAAAGTAAGTTAGAATTTTTGTCCATTTTCCACCATTCACACACACACAAAGGTTATGAAACCCAATTTTCATTTCTTTGTTTTTTTGAATTTTTCTAACAGAACCAACACAAATTTATCGGTATTTACGTACAAGGAATATGTGTTCGGTAGGTATATTCAATAATTTTATCAAACAATTCGATTTACAACATTTTGTTATTTAGCCGATTTTCTTGAATCGAACCTTAACATATATGAGATACCGTATGTCGAGAAGTCATAAAACACGACAACATTTTACAGTTGATTCGTTATTAGAGAAAGTGTTAGCTAAACAGGACCATTCAACAATACAACCGGGTTTTATCAATATAACATTCCTAGGTTTCACTGATAAGAGTATTAACAATAATTATAGCAATAATACACCACCAGTATCACCGACATCATCAACAACACCAGCAACAACAACAACACGGCTGGCACAAGTCGAGACGGTTCTGTTAAAAATCAGCCACAAGAAACGCAAAGAAAGCTCAGCGCCCAGTATGCAAATGTCTCTGGGCACTGTTGAAATACCGATAAATCCCGACGACAATCAATTACCACAAACAGCACCCACGTTGAGTATATCGACTGAATCGTTCAATCCATCCAATGGACCATTAGCCAAATCGTACATATTCCTATTTCGTGTCAAAATTCTCGCCGATAATCGGACGAGTATCGATGAAGATGAGCCTGCATTAAAGAAACGCAAATCAAATTGTACCAACAACAATAACTACGATAACACCAATAATAATAATAATAATTTAGATATGACAATAATAAAATCGAAAATCTACGGTGCCGAATTAACCGTCTACGATAAACATAATCGTTGTTATTTAGCTGATGGTGATTATGATGTTGTATTACAAGATTTCACATCGATCACAAAGAGCTCGCCAAAGAAACATTCGAGTTGGGAGAACGGTCAGGATATTATCGAGACTTGTGGTAATATCAATATGATGATGGCTGATAGTGCTATATTGAAGTTTAAATTGAATTGGTCGCCGGAAGCGTGCGCCAAAATCGTTGAACGTCCACAACCGTATCCATTATACGAGAATAAAGAAAATATACCCAATAACAGTAATAATAATAGTAATAATAATAATAATAGTATTAGAGAGATGAATGGTGAGATTAAAGAGAAATTACAGATCGTCTATCAATTTGTTTATAACAACAATTCCCGCCAACAGACTGAAGCTTGTGAGGACCTACATTGTCCATGGTGTAGTATTAATTCGGATCAATTGTATACGTTGTTGAAACATTTGAAATTGTGTCATTCACGGTTCACATTCACTTATGTACCAATATCGGTGGGTGCACGTATCGATGTGGCTATTAATGAATTGTACGATGGTACATATACAGGATCACCACACGATCTAATCTCACAACCAACAGTATGTGCATTCTCACGTAACGGTCCAGTACGTCGTGCCAGTGTAACACATATCCTGGTCTGTCATCCGAAACGTTCCAAACCGAGTCTATCGGAATTCTTAGAATTAGATGATTGCGAATACGATGGTCAACGTCCTTTCATTACCGGCCATAATCGTTTATACCATCACACAACTACATGTCTACCGATCTATCCGAAAGAGATGGATATCGATTCGGAAGGTGAAAATGATCCGGAATGGTTGCGTAATAAGACAATGATGATGATTGATGAATTCACTGATGTGAATGAAGGTGAGAAAGAATTGATGAAAATGTGGAATTTACATGTTATGAAATATGGTTTTGTTGGTGATTGTCAGATACCATTAGCCTGTCAAATGTTTGTACAACATAAAGGCAAAGAATTATTAATGAAGAATCTATATAAAAATTTCGTATTACATTTGACGAGTTTATTTGATTTCGGTTTGATTAGTGCTGTATGTCTGTATACAACTGTACAAAAATTACAAGAAATGGCCTGTGAGACGGGCGCTATTAGTAGTGTTTTGAAAAAATCACGGCAAGCGCAAATTGAGAATTGGTCAAAAATTAATTGTATTTCAACAATAACAACAACAGCAACGACATTAACAACAATTAGCACAACAACTGTAACGAGTACAGCAAATACAACAACAATAACATTTAGTGATAAACCTAGTACTAGTAAAACTTCCAATAGTCGAAAAACAAATGGGAAGAGTCTCTGATTTGATATGAATGTCTTCAAAATTCACTGCCTTAATACAAAATTGGCCTTCTAGTCAAATTTTGTAAACAATTTATTATTAGCATTATTATTTGCAGCGTATCTTTTTTTTTTTGATTATTTAATTAGCAGTGAATCAAAAATTTGATTAATTTTTGTCTTGACAACCATAATTTATAGTCTAGGTAATATTTTCTTCCTATTTGTGTCGATGTCTGTGATACAATTCGTGGGTAAATTTCCATTTACGTATCTTATCAGTCGAACTTTATATTCATGTGAGTTCTATAATAAATAAGAGTGATTCATATTTAATATCAGTACAATTATTTAGAAATTTCAATATTTAATAGAGACATTATTGTCTCTAATTACTGATTACAGTATCTTCATTACCTTTGTACCTGTTTAATTCTTAAATGTAATTTTTTTATACTCGATCCCATTATCGATGGTATTTTTTAGATTCATATTTTTTATTTAAGTCTATTGTCTTTTGCGGGGCTGTTTGTCGTTTATAAATAAGAAAAGAACGTAATTGCGTGCGTTCTTGCGTTTGTTTCACTATTGACGTTGATGAAATCCATCTTAAGTAATCGGTCACAAAAAACCCTCCGGTTATGCAGCCTAAGGCGGGTATTACACTTTCAAACTTCTTTATCAAAGTTGTGTTTACAAAAGGAATTTCTACAACAATTTGAGTTGTTATTAGGTGCATGCGAATAATTCGAAAATTTTCAAATAATTTGTCAACTTATCAAATAATTCGCAAATTTTACAATTACACGTGAGTCTCCGAATTATTCGATAAGTTGATGAATTTTTCGAATTATTCGTGAGTTTTCAAATTATTCGGAAGTTTTTAAATAATTCAAATTTCTCCTTAATTTTGGAATATCTTCAATCTTAGAGTATATTTTGTTTGGCAAATCTAATTAATAAGTAGATACTATATTTTTTTATTTAAACGAATCATTCGAATATTTCGAACTTTCGAGTTATTCGATTTGAACTTCGAATCGAATAGTACCATTCGATTCGATTCGAACGCTATTCGCACACCCCTAATTCTTGCGCTATCAATTCTTGGAAAAATATCTTTCGCAAGCTCAACTTTATCAAAAAAGTTTGATAGTGTCACACTTGCCTATCACCCAAAACGTGACATTGATTTTTTACGTTTTTTCCGGAAACTTTACAAAGTCTAACACGCCATATTTTTATTGATTTTTTTTTGTTGCATAAGACGATGTGTTTCCAATAATACATCCGTTGAGTTCTTCCACGTTTCCAGCCTTCTAATGTCGCTTTTATTTCAATTCCGTCCTGCTAAATTAATTTTTCTTCTCGCATGGAGTTATATATATCTCTATCGGTTCAGTTGCATAAAAATTCTACTATTTTTAGATAGCAGATTTGATATATAGGAGCGTCGTTTTCTTTTTCCCAGTACATCCACACAATTTCTATCTCAAGTCCTGAGCTTTGGTAATGATCATAAGATCATTCACGTACTGCATTTATAGAACAAAATAAGAACTGCTTCTATAACGTATTCTGCTGTTTTTTATATTTGGTTTGCTCAGGACGAAAAGGTCAGATGTTTATTGATTTCTAGGGAGTTTAAGGATTAAATGAGATTTCATAAAAACTTAAGTTGCAATAGCAATTATTCGATAGTACTTATCTAGACTTTAAATACAGTTGCGCAGTTCAGCAAGATTAATTTTTTTTAACGGATTTATCAGCGAAAAATCTGGAAATAGATGAAAATTGTAGATAATAAGACTATCTTTAAAATTTTATATGATCTTCGTTTACCGGCAAGGATTCGCTGGTGAGTTGTGCAGCGTTGATGTTGTATTTCTTTTTTTTTACAAAGAATTGAGCATTTTAAGAACAAAATTATGTTAGATTCGTTTGCAATGGTAATGAGCTATAACCGCAAATGAAAATTTGTTGAAAATCTTATTGAGTTTTCCCGTAAGACATTAAAATCAATGACAATACCAATTTGAATCGATTTTGACGTCGCATTTTTTGTGTTAGTAATCTGCATTATTGATTTATGTAATAGCATTTTATGAAGATAAAATATAAAAAAAAATTTAATTTTTTCGAGAATTCATTTTTCGATAAGAAACGTAAAATACATGTTCGACCAATTTTAGCGCTTTTCGCACACCCCAAAAACAGAATTGCTGAATTTTTGACCCCATTTTGCCACCCGTCTACCATAGATTTGTTTTTCCAAAATTCGTACTTATTTTTCAAAAAACGTGATAACGCAGAATTGTTTGAAATTATTCATTACTTTTTCTAGAAAATGGATGAGAATTTTGGAAAAATAAAGTCATGCAGACATCAAATCCATTAACGACTATCACTGGCATAAATTTCATTCAATTCTGTTTAACAAACAAAATTGGTATTGCCACTAAATTCAAATGTTCAATCCTTTGTAAAAAAAAATTCAATGGCGACGCTACACAACTCAACGACACGCCGAACTTTGTGATTCCCCCTTAAATATCATCGATAATGAGCAAATCTGTGCAAGTAAGGGAATTAATGTTACGCAGTTCTAGAATTATGGTTGTTAAGGCATAGTATTTCGGTAAATATCGTTTTTAATGATAAAACTGTTAAGTCTGATCATACTTAACATGTGTTGATAACAATTAACAAAAAACAATAAAAGTCTTATAAGTTATTGCATATGTGTTCAATAATACTATTTTGTATTAACAAAACGAATCGCTTATTTATAAATAATTGAACACCTGTTTTCCTATATTAATTTTTTTTAAATTATTGTGTATTTATGTATATATTATATATTAACTATATGTATAAGCTTTAGTTGTACTTTCAACGTTTTAGTTCTTTTTGTACAATTCTATTATATTTTTCATTTTTTTTTATATATATATTCACATATCCGCTTTTTGTCCTAAATTGTTTTAAACGTAAATATTTTTCATTTGATGTTCATTTTATCATTTATAGTAGTTAATTTTCTTTTTTAATTTTTTTTTTGAAATAAAATATTTTGTAAAAAAATAACGTATATTTATGTTACTATAGGTAACATATCATCATAGCATATTCTCTAATGACATTGGATTTTGTCAAAATGTCTGGTACGTTTTTAACAAATTGTGAAATTAAAAAAAATAAAAAACGCGATAAATCTGGTGAATTTGCCAAAAATTATCATTGAGTATTTTATACAACTTTTCGGTTTTGTTTTTTTCTATTATTTTTAGAAGTTAAGGTCAAGATCAATAAGCTGAAGTATCGATTTCGAAAAAATGCATTCTCTGAAGATAATTTGTGTACGAGTAAACTAGCAACCGCAGAACATACCAATGAAGAAAAAACGGTACGAGTCATTTAAAAGTTGAAGATCGCAATTTTCGTGATTTTTATTACCATTTAGTAAACAACCAATTTTACTATCCGTGTTCATATTCAAATTGTTGTAAAGACTTATTATTTCTCAGACTACAGAATGCAGGGAGGGGGAATAGAGAAGTACCTCCTGAAAACGGTGCAGAACAACAGCCTTATTTTTTTAAGTTCAAGACAATCAGAAGGAGCCCTAAAAGTGAATAATTAATATGCTATCCCAGAACTTTTATATTCGGGGCTTGTAAAGCTCATCTTCTTCCATTGAATCCATGATGTCGACTTTCTCAAGTTCAAGCCGCGCTGCTGTGGATACCTTTTTCTACTGTCAAGCCCCAATTCTATTCTTATATCTTGAGAGAACAGCTCTACAATTGTCCACTATTTCTTGGTGCCATCATAACTTTATGTCGTAAAGTATTCATCAGAATAAAGCCAGTTGACTGTCATTCACGGTTTAACGTGCGAAACTATAAGTAAGTCTTCTTGGAAGATACCCTTCTGTATCCTAATAAATGCTGCGACAGTGTTTCTCTTATTTACCTGGGTCTTCTACCGACTCATTTACTATTATACTCTGATATTGGAAGTCTGTACTTTGTGTAGTACCATCAGAAGCTATGCTTAGGGAACAGAATCAAGACTTAATTACTATAATTCGTTGTTAGATAACTACGAACATTTCCTATTTATAATGTCCAGGGCATTTGGACACGGATCGTATTGCGGGCTCAAAATTGGCCACTTTCAAGGGCGGCTTCAGACGTTAAGCAAGGAAGTCAAAACGTAAGGCTATTGGAATTGGCAAACGCCTTGGGTTAGTGTATGTACCTCAATACACGCTTCACCCTGAAGACGCCCCTGGCCACTTTTAAGCCAACCAAAGATAAATCTATCCAAAAATATTAAATTTCACACAATTATGATTTTATCATAGCTAAGAACTCATGAAGAACAAGCCAGTAGTACTAGTACTAACGCGGCGACCGACAATAGCACACTAGGCGCCAGTGCGGTAAGAAAATCACATTATTAATTAACATTATAATCAATATCAATGATTAAGATTGATGAAGATACAAGAGCTGGTTCATCATTGGATTATGATGCAGAGGTAATTTGTTAATTATATTAATCTCTAATAGTTTATTGATGTTTAACAGTTGTATCGGTACTGCCCGAAAAAGACCAAGTCGATCAAGTTTACGAATCAAGTGACTGTTCTCCATTTCAATAGAAACAATGAGCTCTGTAAGATATTGTAATATTAATCAAATTGATTAATAGAATAATGTAAATTTTTTTTTAGGTGAATCCATGGAACCGATTAAGCGAGAAGAGGAACAACAATTACGCAATAAAGAGATGCGACAAGACCATTTAACAAAGATGGGACATGAAGTGGATAATGTGTGTTTGTTTTAATTTCATGGGTGCAAAGAAAACAGCAAACATAATTTGTTTCAATCTATTTTAATTAAATTTTGATGAAATCCTCCATAGTACTAATTCTTTTATACGATCATAAATGAAGTACTGCGGAAAATCTAATTGTACTTCTTCAACATCGACATCATCTAATTTTTGTAGACATTCTAAATAGTATTCGTAACATGGTGCAACCGCATCACAATCGGCTATAGTGAAAACGTAACGTTTCTCTAAAGCAACATAAATTGATCGTTTTGGTGGTTTTGCTAATAATCTTTTAACAGTTTGTACAAATGCCACCGTTATATCATCATCATATACGACTAAATTTTATATAAAAATAAAATGAGAGTTTCCAGTGGTTCAATAATAAAACTAACTCACCATCGGCTGCTATAATTATCGGTGTTTGTGGTAATATCCTTTCGATTTCTTGCGGTAAATGTGGCGATGTAAAATCCAATTCTAATACGTTTATTGGATATTTAATCAAACGTTTATTCCGATTAACATTACTTTCGATTAATTTCAACAAATCACCTTTATTGATGTCTGAAAATTTGGCAAAATTTCAGGCATTTCTTATGTTACAAACTATACGATTACCTGTACAGAATACGGGTGAAAACGTTGCGGCAACAATACTAGTTAGACCTACACCTGATCCTAACTCTAAGAGATAATGGTCTGCCTTCAAATTGTTCCCGTTATATATTAGATAATCGGCTAATAGTAATGCACCACGCCAAATTTGTAAGCCAACTAATCCCAATACAGTGCTTGTACTATGTTCGATTTCAATTGTATCGATTTTCTTTTGATTGGATGATGATTTTCTTCTTACAACAAGATCACCATCTGAATCGGTCTTGGGTGGTTCCGGGGGATACTCAAAGCGGAACTTCGATACTACATCTATTAAAATAGCATTAAATAATAATTTTTTAAGGGATTTAGTTACTCACTATTTTCGCTTATAATAGGTTTTGAGGTAGATGAGTAATCGTTTTCTTCGTATAGTTCCGAAGATACTTTGTAATCTTCAACATTATCCATTTGTTAGTCTGGAATCAGTGCGTTGCTATATAAAAATTTCTACTAGAAAGTGAAAGTTCATTGTAAGAACGCATTTAGCTTTTTGCAAGCGGATTAGTTAAATTGCTTTGGATTGTTTCGATTGCTTAAAAATTTGAATAGAGACATGTACCCTCCGTTCAACAAGGTTTCCAGGATGCCTCCTACCTCTGAACAGAATTTTTGGTGTGTTTCCGTTAAACGAAAAGCAAATCTGAACAGTGCAAACTGAAATTTCTCCTATCAACTCATATAAGCGGTGAAGTGTTTCTTAGTTCGTAGAACCCTTGAGATTGATATATATGTGTATTAGGGTGAGCTAAAATGACTAACCTATCGAATTTATGGTCTCAAAAGGGCCTATATGTTGAAAAAAAAACTCTCCCATTGGGAAAAATTTTTAGCTCAATTTTAAAAGGTGTCGATGGCCATTTGAAATTTCCCATTTAAATAACACGCAAAAAAATTTTTGTCCATTAAAAATGCTATAACTTTTGAACCGTTTAAGATAAAAATTTTATCCAGGCACATTCTTGTAGGGCATTAAATTCTCTAAAAAATGCTTCAGAGTTGATTTTTTAACTCAAAAATTCATATACTTACGGGCTATGAAAGTTGATGAAAAACAGATATGTTTAGTTTAAAGCTATTATGGAAAATCTCATTAACATGCTATAACTTTTGAACCGTTTGAGATAAAGATTTTATCCAGGCATATTCTTATAGGGCATTAAATTCTATAAAAAATACTTTGAAGTTGATTCTTTTAACTCAAAAATTCATATACTTACGGGCTATGAAAGTTGAAAAAACATATCTATTTTTCATCAACTTCAAAACAACTTTTTAGAGAATATAATGCTCTACAAGAATATGCTTGGATAAAATTTTTATCTCAAACGGTTCAAAAGTTATAGCATTTTTATTGGACAAAATTTGTTTGCATGTTATTTAAATGGGAAATTTCAAATGGCCACCGACACCTTTTAAAATTGACCTAAAAATTTTTCTCAATGGGAGAATTTTTTTTCCAACATATAGGCCCTTTTGAGGCCATAAATTCGATAGGTTAGTCATTTTGGCTCACCCTAATATGTATGGGGCCTTTAAGAACATGGGCTAGATCTGGTAAAGGCCCCAAAAACAAAATATCTATTAACGGATCTGTGCGGTCTATCGCCATGTGTATCAGGTCTTCCTATAATTCCCTGATTCTGTGTATTCATTATTTATTATTAAAAAACTACAGGTTCTCCTTAGCCCTTTAGGTAAGATCTTTACCCAATGATAGAACAACAATAAACTGTGACAAGGAAAAAATATGCGTTTCTTGAATATTTAAGTACCATTTTTAAATAGAAACCTCCAAAAAAGTGCGATAAACTGCATATTTCAGTTGTATAGAAATAATCACATTGGCTTCTGAACGCATGGACGTACCAAATTGTGTGAAGACGCCCTAACTGTCGTTAGTGTGAAAACGATCTAACAGAACGGTATCTAACTTATGATTGAAAGGCTGTATTTTCAATTAATAGTTGTACCAAATAAAATCTATATTTAGAAGCTCGTATGGGACGTTGTTGATATTTCATAGTTTTAGAAAATATTTATTTAAACGCTTAAAATGGAATAATTCGAATTTCGCTAAGATTTTTCAAAAACAAAAAAGATAAAGCAATTAACATATTTTCTAGGTAAATCTTTCAATATCATTTAAAGCAATACGTCTTATAATATTAGTACTATTAATTTCATTTAATTATGTATTTTTTATTAAAAATTTGCAAAAATTTCAAACCAAACAGCATCAACTGACCTTTGATTGTTCTTTTGTTTTTTTTTGTGAAATATTTATTCAATTGTTTCCGTACTCGCAATTATCGCTTGAATAATGAATATCAAATGGAATTATCTGTTCGATTACATAAAATTAACATAGGAAGAAATTTGTTAAATTCAAGGATAAAAACAGGATCATGATTCTAATAGCGAGATTATATACCTCTCCCGATTTATTTTTGAAATGATGACGCTAATAACAATAATGACGTCATTAGATGAATGGACCAATCAGCATGGCCCACGATCCGATTGCCACGTTGTGCTGTTGGTTGGCTGATTTGTTGTACAAAACAGCTCACTTCACACCGGTCTTTTCGTTTCCAACAACAACACACACATAAATAGGTTCGGTAAATTTTAATAATTCTAATTTAATTATTAATTAAATATTTATCTATTATTTTCTTTGTTGTACAAATTTAGAGACACCTACAAAGATGCATTTACTTTCATTGTTTTGTTTGATAATTGGTGCGGTGTATCTAGTACAAGCTGGTGATGATATTACAGTCGATGAGGGTGTTTTAGTATTAACGAAAGACAACTTTAAGAAAGCAATTACCGATAATGAATTCGTTCTTGTTGAATTCTGTAAGTATTCGATTGAATTTATTTGAAATTTTTGTAATTTTCACATCAAATTGCACACTAATTTACTCGAATCAAGTCGACTATGTTTTTTTACTAGTCGGACGAACTTCATGTGGGTAGTTCAAAATCTGTATAATTTTAATAAAATTACACTATTTTAGAATTTGAGATAAGAAAAGAACAGAATAATTTTGTTCATATTAAACCACCAAACTGAGTGGATCTGTTTTTTGTCCGATTAAATAAGGTCATTAACCTTAGCAGGATCTTGCGTATCTAATCTGTGGGAGAATTGAGAGAATCTCGATATATTTCGATGGTAAAGATGTTCTTATTTTCTTATTAAATTTTCCAAGATTAATTCGTTTTAATTTTGTTTTCCATATGTTATTCTTATCTGCATTGGTAAATTTATAATTAATCATGAATAAATTTGATAAGACGTTGATAACCGGTAATTGTCAACCTATATGTCCAAAAATAATTTCGCAAAGCCGGAACTCCACATGGCTACAAATGCGTTTTGTTAGAGTCATTAATATTATTGGTAGTTATACGTCCTGAACGATAATTATAAGTTTTATAGGATAGATGTGGGTGTATTGGAAAAGATTACGATGCACATACAGAGAGCCTCATTTACACTTTTGGTTTCATTAGTTTGATGATATAAAGTATTGCTTATAGTCTGTCGAATTTCACTGTAATTCTGCTTTAAATCGGGATATTTTGTTTTAATCGTATCGGTGCAACGATGGAAAGACAGTTAAAGTGACACGTCAACAATATTGACTGTAGCATGGCCCTTGCAGCTAATCAATGAGACTTTAACTTTCAATTCCGTGAGCCAAACAAGTGTTTGAATTCTACTTATTCGTTCGCCCTTTCATTTGCTCCTTACTTTATTACCCCACTGGAAGTGCATTTCGAAAACCACTGATACAACTGAATTCTCATATTTCTAACTTTACAAACTTTCATTTCCTCTTTAAGCTCGCCTACGTTGTGTGGAGAACTTTTGTTCAAAGTGCTAAGAAGCGATAGTACTCTTTAACAACCTAAGCCCATAACAAAGATTTTTCTAACATTGTAAGACACAGTGACACCACATCGCCTTTTGTAAGTAGATGAGACGGTCAATATTGACTTCTGAAAGACTTGTAGACAGTGACACATTAAAATTATAAATTTGCTCAAAGAACTAGCTAGGTCTAATTAAGTTAATTGTTAAGCAGCCTTGCAATAGAGACGCAAAAAAATATACCCAACTCTCTTATTACTTGATTTCTTTTACACAGGATATTTTAGTAACTAAATACTTTTTTCTTGTATTGCTTATTTGTGCCTCATTAAGTTTTATTGCTCAGTAAAGTTGCTTATATTTATCACTCATTTATAAGGTAAATGTTCCAATTATCAACTCTCAGTACATTATAGGTGCGAATTGTTTTTTGTATGTCGATAATAGGGCGACACATATTTTTAATGATATCAAAAATATAGGTTTTACCATTTTATATAATAATGACGAAGGAGTCAGATATAATGTGACGGTAGTTGGTTGATCTATCTTATAGTATAAGAGCTTTCAGTTGTACTTCTGCAGGATTTCCAAGTAACTTGGAACGTATGACCAATTTTCTCACATTTTTTACATTATCAACTTTGCTTATAGCTAATGGTTGAAAGATTATATTTTTAATAAATAATGGGTGACTTGATGCTCAATATGTTGTTTGAAATCAGTGAATTGATCTAAAGTTATTGATACTAGTGTTCTTCTATTAACAGTTCTGTAAAATTGAATTAATTTGAAAGTCTAAGGTTTACGGCATAAATTATATTTCCTGAAAACCTTAAAGAGTAGGTGGATCTTTTGTAATATTCATCATTTCAAAATCGGATTGCAAATTTAATTGATTCTCTTTAATTTTGCGTAATATCTCCATTATGAAGAAACAATACAAATCGATATGAATTAGTTAATTTATCGCTAATTAAATGTCTTTTTAATATACACATTTTAAAACAGTATTTTTTACAATAAAAGGATTATTTAGAAAATCAAAAATTGTTATAAAAAGGTTCCGAAAAAAGAAATGCGTTCAAATAATTATTACTGCATCCTCTGCTTTTATAATAAATATACGAAAAATCTGTTGACTTATCTAGGAAAACTTCTTAACACGTTCGCGGACGGCTTAAATTCACATAAGAACACCCTTCAAAAATGCAATTTTAATATTCGATAGCGAAAATCCAACTTGTAAATAAACGCGAAAAAACAAACAAAAACAGGAGTTGCATTAGCAGTGATGTTTCATATACCAGATTTTTACTATAGAGAGTCACCTACTGCATTATAAAAATTGTAGAAAATTGATGTACTGCACATGCAGTAGCCGTCCGTGAACGTGTTAATAAAGTTTTGTGTCGTGCCTCAATAATAAACCCTTCGCAATAGAAGTGAGAAAATCGAAAACCGCATTAAAAGCAATAGATTTATGAATTTCCTTAAAAATATTTCCAAAATTGAACAGCAAAAAAACCTCCGATCAGAAAAACTGCTTCCTCTTCACTAGAAATCTTCATGTATTTGAAATCAATAGTAAGATAATAAATGCTCTCCGAAATGTTTACCGAACCGTATACGAAGTCGTTCGGTTATAGTATAATTTATTGTTGTTAGAAATAAAAACAATTAAAAGCTATATTTTAATAAATATTTGTTCTTTACAGATGCTCCGTGGTGTGGTCATTGTAAAGCCCTAGCACCCGAATATGCAAAAGCCGCTAAAAGTCTTGCCGATCAAAAATCATCGATCAAATTAGCAAAAGTCGATGCAACTGAACAGACTGAATTAGCTGAAGAGCACAGTATTCGTGGTTATCCAACATTGAAATTCTTCCGTAATGGCAATCCAATTGACTATAATGGTAATTAGTTTTTTAAACGATTATCAAATTTAAATGCAATTATTCAACATAATAATTATGTTTAGGTGGTCGTCAAGCTGATGATATTGTTTCATGGTTGATCAAGAAAACAGGCCCGCCAGCTAAAGAATTGAAAACCGTTGATGAAGCCAAAGAATTCATTGAAGCAAATAATGTGGCTGTTGTTGGTTTCTTTAAAGATCAAAAATCAGATAATGCAAAAACCTTCTTATCAGTTGCATCATCAATTGATGATTATCCATTTGGTATAACATCAGATGACAGTGTATTTAAACAATATGAGGCCAGTTGTGGATCAATTATATTATTTAAGAAATTCGATGAAGGTAAATCGGTATTTGAAGGTGAAGCAAATGAAGAGAATATTAAGAAATTCGTTGCTGCCAATTCATTACCGTTGATTGTTGAATTTAATCATGAAACCGCACAAAAGATCTTCGGTGGTGACATTAAGAGTCATTTATTATTGTTCTTAAATAAGGGTGATGATCATTTCGATGAAGTCGCTAAAGCTGCACGTTCTGTTGCTAAACCATTCAAAGAACAAGTGTTATTTGTAACAATTGATACAACCGAAGAGGATCATCAAAGAATCTTGGAATTCTTTGGTATTAAGAAAGAGGAAATACCAGTAGCACGTTTAATTAATTTAGGTGAAGATATGGCTAAATATAAACCAGAAACTGATGATTTAACAGCTGAAACACTCAAACAATTCGTACAAGACTTCTTAGATGGTAAACTAAAACAACAATTATTAAGTCAAGACTTACCAGAAGATTGGGACAAGAATCCGGTTAAAGTATTGGTTGCTAGTAATTTCGATAGTGTTGCATTAAATAATGATAAAGATGTATTAGTTGAATTTTATGCACCATGGTGTGGACATTGTAAACAATTGGTACCAATCTATGATAAATTAGGTGAACATTTCAAAGATAATGATGATGTGGTTATTGCGAAAATGGATTCAACCGCCAATGAATTAGAACATACTAAAGTCACTAGTTATCCAACCATCAAATTGTACACGAAAGGTGCCAATAAAGTTGTTGAATACACTGGACCAAGAACATTAGATGGATTAATTAAATTTGTTGAATCTGGTGGCGTTGATGGGGCTGGTGTTGATGAACCGGTTGAAGAGGAAACAGAAAATGATGATCAACCAAGGAAAGATGAATTGTAAAAAATGAAAAACAACAAACAAAAATGAAATTATTTTTAGGTACTTAGTTTAAAACGTAATTTGTATCAATTTTTTTCTAAGAAAATTCAAAAAAAAAGATGTAACATTTAGGCTTTTTTTGTAATTTGAAAAACATGAACTTCCTATAAGATTACTTCAAATTTAATTAAATTATATACCTCCATTGACGGAGGAGTTGTGAGACTGTCTTGTGCAATTGTTGTCTGCCTCAATTTCTTTCGTTGCGTTCTCTCTTTATTATTAACATTCCTTGTTTTGATTCAAAATAAGTTTGAATTCTTTTTATAGATATATATTGAATATTTATTTGATGAATTAATATTTTTTCTATATTTGCATTTTCTAATAAGTTTCATGCACAAATACTGGCAGATTATGAGTGAATGTGTTTTTAAATTTAAAAACAATAATAAAGAATACATATAAAAATTAATATAAAGTAAGTCGTATTTTTGTGCATTATGTAAGGCCCAAATTAAAAATCAATAAATAAAACTCCTCTTAACGACCTGTTCATTTACAAAAAAAAAATTGTACGATTCAACTGTCACCAATTTAGGGCCAGGGCCGGCCACAAGGGAGATGCAAAAGGAACAACTCATCCGGCACTTTGGGTTCCCAAAATATTTGCACTCGGGGCCCTTTGTAGAGAAGCCCGGTTCTGCCTAGATCCTAGGATGTTAGCCATAGAAAGATTGTACAGGAGTATATATTTGAAAACGTGTGAGACAAAGATAGAAAATTATATTTATGTAGTCCCCTCCAAAGACTTATCAGTTTGGAAGCTGTTGGCCCCTCCACTAGATATAAAATAGAATGTTACATATTTGCTTTACAGCCGATTGAAGGCGCTTGTTTAATAACGTTGATTGTGTTTTGAGTTTTTGGTTATAAGAATTCGTGTACTTTGGACTTTGATTTTTTTACACAAAATGGCACTGAGAAATCTGAAACAAACGGCTCATTTTATACTACGAAATCATAGAAATTACAGTTCATTTGGTCTGGTGAATGTTGCCGTTAATGACAAAACTGGAATTGCCACGGTGAGCCTGCAAAGGCCACCAGTAAATGGTCTGAATTTAGAATTACTCACCGATATATCAAACACTTTAACCGAGTTGGAGAAGAATAGGTCTCGGGGCATGATTTTAACATCGGTAATTGTCTTTTATTTATTTCCATTTAAAAGCGTGATATATAAACTTGTAGACTTCCAAATCAATCTTCTCAGCTGGACTGGATATTATGGAAATGTATAAACCAAATTTAGATCGAACTCGACAATTCTGGAGGACATTACAAGATGTGTGGATAAAACTCTATGGCAGCCCCTATCCAACGGTCGCCGTTATTAATGTACCTTTATTCTTTATACATCAATACGTACTTCGACAATTCGAATTGTTTGTTGTAGGGCCATTCACCGGCTGGTGGTTGTCTTTTAGCAATGTCGTGTGAATATCGTGTCATGCTCAATAATTTCACAATTGGTTTGAATGAAACACAATTAGGTATTGTGGCACCGAAATGGTTTATGGCAACAATGTTGAATACAATTGATAAACGACAAGCTGAATTGGCACTAACTACAGGCCGACTATTTTCAACTGAAGAAGCTCTACAAGTCGGTTTGATCGATGAAGTTGCTTCTAATAAAGATGAGGCGATTGAAAAAGCTGAAAAATTCCTTGGTAAATTTAAAAAGATCAGTCCAGTTGCTAGGAATATAACGAAATCTTATCTGCGCCAAAAAGATATCGAAGTAGAATCGGTTATCGTCTTTAAACAATAATAATTAATCTGGATTATTTCAGGAATTGGAGAATAATCGTGATGAAGATGTGGAAATTTTTATTTATGCCGTAAGTCAGGAACAGGTTCAGAAAAGTTTAGGGCTCTATTTGGAAGCATTGAAGAACAAGAAAAATTAGAGTCGACCAGCTACCAGTTTTTTCCCCAATCCTTTGAAAAAAGATTTTTTATTAAATTTGTAGCTTTATTGATTAATAACACCATCTGTGCATTCATTTTAATTTACTGGTGGATAATTTTGAGAGGAACTTAACAGTAGTGATTGTGAGTCTTTAAAAATTCTCGAGAACTTTATCAAATTCTTGCCGCTGTGTGTCCAGAAAATGATTAATTTCCAGAATTTTGTTTCGATTCCGTCGAATTTCATCTCTACAATTTGTGATAGAATTATTAAAACATCACCAAATTACAAACAATAATACTTTTCCAATTTTTTTACCAAATCTCTGCACCAATCTTTTGCACGACTAACCAACGTATCTTCCCTATTATCAATTAATTGTATATGCATATAATTACTATTAGCTAAAGCATTTAGTAATGCTTCTTTGTCAATCATTATCTAGAAATATAAAAAACTTTCAATAAAATTATTAAGAAGAAAAAACGATTACGAACATTTTCTAATTCTGGTGGAATAGCGATTGTTTCATCTAAATTGATTGAAGCTAGAAATTGTTCAGCTACAGTTGTTATATTCTCATTAAAGGCCATCTCTAATGATCGTATTTGACTTATAATCGCTTGACTTGCTTCAATAAATTGATTAACCATCTCGGTTAGACCATGTTCGAAATTCTGTTGGATTTGTTCAATTTGTTCAACCAATTCTAATTCTAATTTCATTAAAACTTTCCATATTTTATGAATTTGTGCATCAAATTGATTTGTAATTTCATCAAGATTACGATAATCGTTTTCAGATTCTAGTTTATTGCTGATTTTTGATAATAATAATTGTTTCTCTTTTGAGAACTTTTCGATTTGGTGCTGAAAATGCAATGATTTGTAAAGGAGCAGAATTTTTTTTTGCCCCCCAGCGGTTTTGACGACACGGAAAAACACGGAGTTTCTACGGCGTAAACTCCTTCATGGAGTTTTGACGGTCTTTAAGCGATCAAAACGCGGAGTTCTGTGTGCAGTTGCGACACAAGATTCTGGCGCTGTTCTCTCGGAGTTCCCGTGGAGTATTGTCGGTATTTCCGCAGATTATAAACGGAATGTTCATAGTACAATCACGGAGTATTGCTAGCAATACTCCACGGAAACTCCGCCAGAATCTCGTATCGTAACTATACACAAAACTCCGCGTTTCGGCTGCTAAAGCACCACCGAAACCACTAGGGCTACCATAAATTTTCTGCTATTGAAAAAAAAGCTTTGCCACTCCTGGTCCAAAAATAAGAATAAATAAGTTTTTTTGAAAGCGAGAACGTAACGTTTAACGTATTAATAACTTGGTGTCGCGTTTTCAACAGATAACGTATTCAATTCTCATGTGGGGAGTAGAGGTCCCACAAATCCGCATATCGAGTGGGTATCTGAACTGGTGGTGGAAGTATCTCGATCATGATTGTTATTTTACTGGAAAAATCCGTACTTACGATACTCTTGTTTTGATTTTCCACTTTAATATCGTTGAGAGACTTCAGAAACCGTTCCACTTCTTCATTTCGAATTAAATACTGTTTCTGGCCATTATCGAAGATCTGTTTGCATAGATCATTGAATTGCGTTTGATATTCCTGATATAAATCTCTAGCTTCATCACCTAAATGCAATAAAGCTTGTCCATCTTCATCGTTCATAAATAATGAATCGAATAATTGTGATGTATTCAAGTATTCAACAAAACTCTTCGTATACAATTCATTATTATAACGTTCAATTTCTTCACGTTCCTGTATACTACGCAATTCTTCTTCTTTATCTTCGATACTTCTCAATCTCGACAGATACATAGCTCTACCCACTTCCTTTTCTAAATCTGGTAGTCTACGATATTCATGGTAGGTTAATTGTGGTAGAAATGCGGCAAGAAATAGACGGAAATTTGGATCGTTTGTACATGGATTTTGGGCCAGATTTAATGATTTTAAATGATGAAATTGTCGCAAATACAATATCTAAAATTCGAATCTATCAAAACATTAGATTTTTGATTGATATTAATAATAATCACATTCTCCAGATCGTCAATTTGATTACAACCGATACTGAAAACGATCAATTTCTTTAATGTATCCATATTTTCAAGTTTTGTTATATAATTTTTAAATAAAGCCAGTTTCTCTAAATTCACCAATTTCTCTAAATTCTCGATTTTCGTTATTTTATTAAACGACAAATCCAATTCAACTAGATTAATCAAACATTCTAAATTTTCAATTTTTTCTATCAGATTATTGTTTAAACTCAATTTTGTTAATGATGGCAATGCCCACAAATGATCAATACGTAGAATATCTGAAAAAAATCAATTTTGGGAAAATTTGATTTGTTTAACATCAAAATAGATACACTGGAATTCTAAACGGATTCGGGTCACTTCTACCAATGGTACACCTTCCTCTTCGGCTAGTCGACGCGATTCACCTTCGGGAAATTCTTGTAACACACATCTCCGTAATAAATCGCTATTGATGACTTTGGGCTCTTTTAATTTGCACGGGTTCATATGTGAAGTTGTCACAAAATTCCCAGCGGATTGTAACTATAGGAACGACCAAACAGGATACTTGCTTCGGGCCAGAAGGTGCCAGAAGGGTACTGGGATCAATAACGAGTTTAGGGCAATTGTTTTATCCCGTTTTCACCCAGATTTGGGGAAAAAGCAGTCTCCCTGGAGTGAAGAAAACCCAAAACATTTCTTCCAAATTATGCAAATCGGATAAACTCAATCAGTACTTTATTAATCAAAAACTTGTATAATACGAATAATATAACAAAGCTAAATAATTCTATAAATGCAAAACTGCATTATAAATGTAATTATTGCAAATAAAGAGCAACAATTCCAACAAAATATATAATAAAAAACAATTATGATATTGAAGATATATAAATAGGAAAACAATAGCAAACTCTAACACAATTAAATTATAGGAAATTGATTCACCACAAAATTATTTTAAAAAAATAACCAACTTAAATGATACGTTTTTTTTTACAAAATATTTTGAGCAGTTACGATTGCACTAAAATTAGGAAAGAGTGTGTTATTTACAGGAAGACTAATCGGCACTGATCAAGATCGATTATGTACATTGTGAACCGTTCGTGTAAGTTACTTTATTTGTTAAAGTGAATTGAGTCGTTCGGAAACTTAAAGTCAGTTCTTAAAGGATTCCTCCAAGGGTCCATCCAGTGGAAATATTTAAACAATGCCCTCTGCTCGCTTCCCTAATCGAATAATGCGAGATAGAAATCAGAAATACGGCGTTTCTAATAGATAATTATGTAATTCTCTAGGCACCGGCAATTTACTAATATCATTAATATTAGTGTATTGTCTAATAACGAATCGACTTAAAAATTTCAATGATCTAACTTCTTGGTATCTAGATATTGGTTGTGTAAATCTAACTGGAAAATCACAGTCATTCTCACTCTTACGTGAATAACAATAAACATCATTCTCGGAGATACGTATAGCATCCTGTATTAATTCGGTAACGGTTGTATAACCATCAGTAAACGAACCGTACAAATTGTATTTACCACGACTATATTCGATACGTGCATGCATTGTTTTACCAACACTACGAAAACTTATACTAAATAGATAACTAGCCGATGATGAGTCGCGCACAAGAAATGTACCATCCGGTTTGTATTTTAACATTTCTTCGGCTTTCGATGTGGACATTGGTCCCCAATACCAATAGCAGGAAGCAAGACTTTGGATCTCTTCAGTCGGTATTCGATGATTTGGCTCATTCGATGATTTGGATCGTGGCGGCACTAGAGGAGCCTCTTCTTGTTGTTGGGGTTGTGGTGAATTCGTAGCTTCATTACAAGGTGGAATGTCAACAATTTCCGTGGAATTTCGTGTCGATTTCGTACGATTCTGTATTATACAACTTTTCATGCTGGTTTGCATTTTCTTTAAGCTTTTACGGAAACTGTTACGTGTTTGTGCACAATTTGTGGTTGATTGGTTCAAATGGACATCTTCAAATCGTTCATTTGTTATTTTATTGTTGTTATTATTGCTATTTTGGTTTAGATTTAGTAAACGACAAAGCCACAATCTGATACGGTTTCTATTACTTGTCGAACTGTCCATTTTTATTGTTATTCTTGTCTTATCAGTGATCTACTTTATGTCTATCTATAATTAGATTATGATTAGATTTATAAATAAATAAAAAAAATTAATGTATAGAAATGGAAACCTACATTGTTTACAATTATAAGACATACTTAGTTGGATTGATTTGCGTAATTTGAAACTTTGTTCTAAATAATTCCACATTTATTAGAATTAAATTGTTTAGTAATAATTGTACTATAATTGTTGATAATTATGTTATTAATGATTTATTTGGATTAATAACAATATTAGTCATACACAGAGTGGCTAAATCACGAACGTAATCTCGGTAAAGATACCAACGCTGGAAAAACAAAATCCCAAAATTTTTTGTCAAAAACATTAAACTTAAATAAAAATATGCTAAATTCTTAGGAACATTATATAAATAATTACCAAATTACTAGATTGTATGCTATTTTTAAACGTTTTATTATTTAAAAATTTCGAATAATAGGCCCTAAAATTTGGGGCTACACTGAGCCGCTGACGCTTATACAGGTGTGGCAAAAGAAACAGGCCAGTTGCAGAAAACCACAGAAGATACTTGAAGGATTCTTCTTCAAAGAATTTTAAAAAATGGCTTACATATTAATGCCATCGAACATTACTAAGCTTTTGGAGCTCGAGCTTAAGGGATGAAAAATATTATGTTTTTTGTACATAAAAATAACGCTACTCAAATAAAAGGTATACAATATAGACGAAGGGATTGGGCCTAAGGAAACAATTGAAAACCCCAAAAGGAAAGTTCCAAGGGAGAATTTGGGAAATTCCAGCTCCTAGACAGAATTCAATTGTAGCGTTGACCATTGTCCTTATCCTAAAATTTTGACTTACAATTAGAGACTTTCGAAAAAATGAACCGCTTTTACGATCTGCGACGGCGTAAGATCTAACATAGAATTGATTGCTTTGTCCACCTTCAATCAGTAAATAACTTCAGAAATAACATTTTCCAAACTGAATCTAATCTAATATTCTTCATTTAGCAGCAGCTCCAAAGAGTTCTCAGGTCGAGTCCCAATCCCATATTGAGCAAATTCATCAGACTCTCTTTGTCAGTTCTGCCAAATGTATAGTAACTAGGGTTTAAAGTTGGTATCCCTCTGGAACGAAACGAAAATTTCCTGGTTTACCGCGATTTATGATTTTTGTATAAAGACAACTGTAGAAAAAAATCGAGTCTTCAGGCAACAACAGAAAGAAAATAAATCAATAAAAAAATGAACTTCATCTCTAATCGAAGAAGTTTCACTTCTAACGCGCGGCGTTCCACGCATTTTCAATTTTTTCTTAATAATGGAGTACTCTTAATGTCCAGTATAAAATGCACAAATAAAGTGCCGCGGTGCCGGCCCTAAATTATGCCGCTCCAGGCAACTATATATTTTGTTATAGTGATGATTATTCAATTAAACACATTCTGGTATATTCTCTATTTTATTCTTACTAACAACTTCGTTCGTTGATCAAACATTTTGTACTGCAGCAAAATAATCATTACTATTCCAATTTATGAAATTTACCTTGGTTAATTACTTATTATTGAATCAATTTTCTTTAAAATAAATATGGACAAATGGTTGATTTGCTTTTTTTTCTTGTTCTTTGCTTCTGTTTTGCATTATTTAAGATAATACTAACAATATTCTTGTTCCTTACAAATACAGGTACCATCTATCACACATTTCTAAACATTAAAATGGTAACTTATGTTAATTAAACATACAATATTTATAATTAATTTCCTATTATATACACAATGAATCAATTTTGGACAAATTCATCTTGTAGACAGAAAATTAATAATTTTATACAACAATTAAGAGAAATTCGCACAAAATTGATTTATCAAATTTTAACAAATTTTCAGGAAATTTTATATTACCTAAATAAGTAGGTATTTATATAAATGTACAAAAAAAGAAGACATCAAACAACAAACTACAATTACATTTTTTATAACTGTACAATTTACTTAATTATGAAAATAGTTCTTCTCCATTACATTCATCAATCAAAAATAGATAAATTTCTGTATGTGCATCACAAAAATAGCATTATTTATTTATTTGTTTTTTTTTAAAACATTAAGTATTTTCGTTAAAACACCATTTAAAGCTTGTTTCACATTATAATTATATTATTTTTACAAAATGACTGCAATGAGCTCACTTCCTATTTTCAAATACACTATTCGACTAGTGCATGAGGTATTTTTCAAACATTTTTATAACAAATTTCTGCCTGTTTTAATTGATAGATTTTTATCACAATTCCATTTAAAATTGTTCGTTTTAAATATATAAATTCCAACATAAGCGTCACTAATTAATATTGCCCTAATTTGGTTAATTTTCTGGAAATTATACAGGAATGAATAAAATTTTCCACAGAAGCTAAAATTTCTTTAACTACTCATAAATAATCTAATATTGATATTAAACAATAACAATAGAATAAATAGAATAATTTATACCAATTTTGAGCGTAAATATCTCAACAATAACAACAATTTTCTTTAAGAGTTCAACATTTCACAAAAATAGATTTATTTTTACAATCCGAAAACTATTTTTAGGCCAGCAAAAATATACGTTTCTTTCGTTCAATTAATTCCTAATCAAATCACAATAAAAAAATTCTTCTTTCTAAAATATTTTAAATATCGATTCACATTGATGAAGTTTTTGGGAATACACGCATTACTGATGTTGTTAAAGCAAGCGGATCTGTTTGATTTGTATTACTACCACTATTATTATTATTATTACCACTACTAACGTGTCTTTCATGGTATTCCTGGAAACATGGTACTATACATAGATTTGTATTGCATTCGGGACAATGGTATTTCGTTTTACGTCGTAATATTCTACCATGATTGTCCACTGTATTCCAACAATAATTACAACCAAGCGCTGGGCCAGGTCGAACGGCTGGACAATGACTCGATCTACTACTAGTCCCCGTCTGGAAACAGAATTGTGTTTGATCGATATAATAGACGTAGAGAAATGAATGAAATTACAATAAAACATTTAAATTCAATTGAAGATCTATTAAAACCTATAGAATCTTTGGAAATTGATGGGAACGATAGTGATGTCAGTGAAATTTCTGATATTTTTAAAGAATTCCATACAAACAGTTATATGAATCGACAATCGAATGGATATTTATCGAAATATGAGGCTGATCTTAGGACTTTCGATGATTTTTCTGATAAATTTAAACGGGCAATGAGAAAGACTCGTGAGGAGATGCAGGTAAATATTTTTGAACTCAAAAATACGACATGGAAACTCTTGATTTCAATTAATTTCGGCTTTTACTTAAAATCGTGTAGAGCTAAGAAAGGTTAAATCTGTACTGCACCTTTCAAAAAGTTTTTAAAACACCCCTGAGATTAATTTTCCTGAAAACGGGACTTTCCACTCTGACGCCTTTACTTATAGCTTATTGTTAAATAACAAAAAAAACTAAAATAATCTTTATTAGATTGACGATAATCTCTCGTTAGAAGTGGTAAATGTGGCAAAACCAAATTTAGAAGACATTCAATCAAACGTCAAGAGAAACGTGTTTTTAGAAGATTTCAATTGTACAACACCCGAACAAGACGACAACAATTCATCTAGTGAAAATAGTATAATTTGGCATCAACTGAAATTACGAAGTCATCCATATAAATTCGAATTAACACCAATCGATTTTAATATTTATCATCAATCAGAACCACATTGGTCAGAAAACACATCTATATCATGGGAGGCATTAGAAAAATCACGTAGAAAATGTGAAAATTGGTTATTAAAACAATTCAATTAAAATTACCTGTGGTGATGAAGTGCTACGTTTCAATTCATCAGTTTTCAATCGGATCGTTGTCGTTCCTGTTGTTATTGTTGTTGTGGCACTATCTGCACGTAAAGGGACCACCTCACATGTTGGCACAGCCAATGGATCGGACACAATTGGACTGATTGCACGTTCTGCGATTGTTGTCGTTCCACCACCTATTGTGTCCATTGTTTGTTGTTGGGGTACTAACTGTATATGTAAAGGTGGTGATAGCTAGAATAATTATTATTATTAGAAAATATAAAATAATTAACAAATATACCGGTTTTTGTGTTTGACTGGGTAATAACGGTTGTGAATGTTGTTTTACCAAAACAGCACCCGGTACTGTTAATAGATTTCCAGGCGGTGGTGATACTGTTGGTAAAGGTTCTGAACATTGCCGTTCAACTTTCACCGGTGGCAATGTTAAATACTGTGGTGATAACGGTTCATTCTCGGATGTTTGACTGGCATCACTCTCACGTTTTATACGCGGTTGACGCATTAGGAATCGTCCACGTTTTGTACCCATCACTAATTGTTGTGTTCGTTGTTGTTGTGATGAAAACTGTGCCTGAGTTGTTGTAACTGTTGTTGTTGGTGCTGTTGTAACTGCCGATGACATTGGCTTCTCTGCAAATTCAAAGCATAGTAATAATAATACCTAATAACAATAGGAATTGATAGTAATTGTAGATATAAAATTCGTCTTTCTGAAATGATTAAAAAAAGTTTTACTTTATTATAATTACTGTACAATAATTTGAGAATAACGACAAGAAGACAATAATTCACATTTTATAGATTGCAAATTAACAAATAAATTAACAGTCTCCATAATACGAAGACACGGATACAACAAATTATTTTTTTTATAACAAAACGTAGAACGGTCTCATTAGAGCAATCACAATCATAATAAATTACAAAAAAATAATAATAATAAGCTTTATCGCTACACAACTATAAATAAATCTCTCCTACATGTTAAACATTAGAGGAGTATCAGTCTAAATATATTCCAGAAGCATTATTTACAAATTAAAACTCTTAAAATAAACACCATATAAAAAAACAGACTCTAAAAAGTTTGTTTCGATTTACATTTGTTCAAAATTCAAATTCTGATAACTAACACCTTGTGGTGTATTAATAACAGCACCATCTAGATATTTCGGTCGTTGTAATACCGTCCCTAAATCCACATGTTTACCATCAAAAAATGCACTACTAATTAATGCAACCGGATGACTGGTCGGTGGTGGTGGACACATTGTATCTGTATCATTTTTATGATCCACATGTTCCGGATGTGATGGACTATTTGTTGTTGTTGTTGGTGCTACAACGGTTGTTGATGCTGTTGTTGTTACAACAACATGATGATTATTACTATTATTATCAATTGATCTTTGTTGTTGTTGTTGTGTTGTAGATTGTTGTGGTATATTCTCTTGTTTACGATTCTTTATACTTAAACGAAAATTTGGATAGCCACGTTTTTTATATTCTAACCATAATGTACGATTATTAACACCATACATACGTGCCGCTTTACAAAATCCAATACCACCGAAACGTACAGCATCTAATGCTCGTATAAAATTCTCATCACCTTGTGGATTAATACTACGTTTCCTTTTATGTAACATTTGTGGTGGTGAATGACTGATTTGATTTTGATAACAATGCACCGTATTCGGTGATGTTGGTGGATTCGTTTGAGTTAAATTAGGCGGACATTGATGATTACTAGTCGTATTATTGTTATTATTATTATTGCTAGTACTATTATTATTATTGTTGTTGTATGGTTGATTGGGGGGTAATGTGGCTGTTGGTGGCGATGTACATGTTGTAAATTGAGCATATGCTGTATGATCCATTACATTCCATTGCATGCCTGTTAGGACAATAGTTTTTGTGTTGGATTTAAGTGTTTTTTTTTGCTTGTAACGAAAGGCTAAGCTCAACGGCAAACGTGAACAATCAATCAATTATTAGGGAAATTATTAAAAAGAACCATTGAGCTTAGCCTCCGTCCAGCAATAGACAGAGGTTAAATGAGTAGGACAGATAACAAAGGTAAGGCATCAATGAACTGTTCACCATTGCTGTTGATTCTTAGCCTTAATATATAAATAACACTTACATAACAATACTAATATTAATCAAAATCGATTTATTAAATTAATATAATTAGACAATTATCGGATTTACCTGTTAACGTTAATTGTGATGTATTAGAAGATGAAGGACCCGCTACCTCTACTGTACCAGCTGTACTGTCTATACTATGTTGAACACTGACTTCTTGGGGCACTTGCTACAATTTTACCAACCAAAAGAACAAAATGTTTACAATAATTTAAACAATTCTATAATTCAGATTACCAATGTAACTTGATGCATTTCACCTTCGACACTCTCATGTGAACTACCACGTTGTAATTCTGAATCGCTGCTATGCTGTTTACTTTTTTGTAATATACTACTTGTATCGGATGTATAACCACCAGGATCTGATTTAATAACAGTACCTAAGACACTACCAGTTGATGATGTTAATGTCACTTCACTTGACTGATGCTCATCGGATGTACGTTCAGTTGAACCAGATCCGGAGCCGGTAGATGATTTCCTCAATCTCTTCCTACAATTTCAAAACAAATATTATTTATAATTACAAAAGAAAAATGATTAACTATCGATCAGATTGAATATTTGAGAGCCCCACTTGAGGTAATAATTAATAGACGTTTTTATGCGTGCTGGGGGATTTTTTGGTATTTTAGAACAGTCCGGGGAGTCTTTAAATTTGTTGTAGGCATAGCTTGTGAGTTGTAGCATTGGAGGTGAGAGAGAGAATAGCTACGAAAGAATTATAAAGCTGAGAGAGACACTAAACATAAGGTAGTGCCTTCTCCTGTAATTTTCTATGATTTATAATGAAACGGGTAAAGGTTCTATAATATCAAGATTTTTTTTGTTTTGTGTATTAAAAGTTTTTTTATAATTTTAGCATTTCAAAGGGACTATCAAAAATTACGATTTCCAATTATTTATCATTTTGCTAGTCCATGCAAAAATTTCAAGTTTCAAAAATTTCAAAAATAGGGAACTGATTGAGTGGTCGAGATATGAATCTTAGTTACCAGCAAAGATCTGATTGTCCAAAGCACACACAAACTGAACATCTTGTAATTTGCTTGTAAATTGTAAATTTCAGAATATTTATAGACTCGTTTTCTTAAGTACTTAAGAATTGGATTGTCGATTACAACTATTACTTGGAATAAGTACATGAACTTTCTGAAGTTGGAACTTTCAACATAGTACCAGAGAAAAGTATTTTGTTATATTTCCCTCCGTTGTATTGAAAAGTGCCCACTCTCGATTTAGTTGTGAACACGCCAGAATTTGTACCTTTTACTGCTTGGCGACAGTGGACATGGAGATGGCGATAACGATTGCCGTGGACCACCATCTGAACTCCAATTCGAATCACCAGGTGTTAATAGTTCCGCTTTATCAGCTGAACTGTTTTGTGCTTTTGCTACTGATTGGTCTACCGGAATTTCAGCCAAACCTAATAATTTTGCATTATAAAAAATAGTATATCATCGAATAATTGCAGTACCTTTAATCTTCAACATTTCGGCAGTTTTCAATATATGCGGAAGTTGTTCTTGGGACACATTAACTTCACCATAATACATAAAATCGACCATTACTTTTAGATCGGCAAATTTCACATCTTTTAATATAACAATCGGATGTTGACATGGATTTACCGTAAACAATGACTGGAAATTACGATCAAAATTGTGTTATGGCTGTAATCAATCGAGCTTACTTGAAAGTATGAACTACATGCTGATAGTACAACTTTGTGTGCTTGTAGGTGTCTACCTTCTGCGGCTAATGTAACATCCACTAATGATTCACTATTTAAAAGACTAGAAAATACAGAAATGAAATTTGGTTGATGGTTGTTCCAACGTAAACAATATTGTTGCATTGTCATTTTTACAAATTCTTCTTATAACAACAAGTCTACAAAAACAAACAATTACGCCAACTATAAAACAATTATAACAATTTAAAAAAAATCCACATTTGGATTTTGTGTTGTGTTGAATTGTTTTCGTTATTATTAAATACGTACAATCAATAAATTGACCTGTGAATTTGTAACCTTGAAAGTCGACCAATACGAGATGACATCAATGGATTATAAAAATGACTACAACAGATATTTATAGAATTGATAATTAATTGAAATTTCATAAAAATTAATGACATCATTTTGAAATTACTTCTCAAATTGGTTAACATTCTGTATGATGAAAATAAACAATATGAGATCGTCAAATAAACAATTACAACACTTAAAAAACATAATCCACCATTTTTAGATTTTTTAGATTGACGTAATTTAAACAGTATAGGAAACTGTAAGTCACCAACACAACAAACGAAAAATCACTAATCATTCCTAATAAAAATAAACCAAATAATTATTATTTAAACATTATAATCATTTAAAACCGCATATAATTGAGATAATTGTTAATTATTTTAGATAAGTTAAACAATTAGCTTGTTAATTTTGTAATTCTATATAAAATTTAAAAGTTGTAAAGAGCGACCTCTATTGGCGAATAAGAATATGATAAAACCAGGACCGTAATCTATTGTTATCTAGGATGTTTATAGTCCAATCAGTGACTTAAGGGATTGACTGGAGCAATTTACTTTTGTAAAGATTTATAGCCGCAATATGGAACTGTGGCTTATTGGAAGGGCGTAAACACTAAAAAGAATCCTCATAGCTCACTAGCATTTGTTTTTTTATTTCCCTGTCAAGGACAACACTTTCTTTGAGGGGCCGTTTAAAAATTACGTAACGCTTGGAACGGGGCAGGGTTGCGTTAAAGCGTTATTTTTTGTTACATAGGGGTGGTTCGTACGTTACATAACGCCAATTTTGCAACCCAAGAAAAAATGAGTTGGTTTTGATCCATGGGAGTATAATAATAAGTATTAAGTTTGAGATTGCGTTTTCATTCGGGGGATGGGGGTGGCGGCGTCGATTGTTACGTAATTTTAAAGGGGGATTACTTAAAGTGTTACAGTAAGTTGCCAAGGGGTGATGGGGTCGAAAAAGGCAGAAAAATGCATTACGTGATTTTTGAACGGCCTCTGATCTCGATGGTAAAGCAGCATTTTACTGTTGTTGAGGTGGGTAAAATTCTACTTTACTATCGAGTTTTTAATCGGTAAAGTAGAACTTTAATAGTAAGTATTGGAAAAAGACAGACTTCGCGTTTCGTCTTTTATCTGAATGTAATAGATAATAACGTGGCATACATATAGATATCAATTTTTTTATTTTTGATAAGGTAACAAGGAAACGTACGTCGTACGTACGTTCTTTGACATTCTTTTCGATATTAGTTTATTTCTAAATGTTAGAGTGTTAATAACGATTTTAATGTCAGTGCGGTGAAGTGTTGTGCGTGTTAATAAGAATATCTGGTTAATTCTAACATTGACAAGAAACAGCATTTGGTGTATGAGTCGAAGAAGTAAATTCCACAGAAGCATTAATGGTAAGTCGATTATTCTATTAAGTGCGATTCTATTTTGTCTATTACATTTATTTTTGTGTTTTTTTGAAGTGGTCTGATATGCAAATCTCTGTTTATATGCTTCGTATTCTTTAGCACCTGTGTCTTTTGGTCTAGTCAAAGTAGACAATTCTCTAGGCCATCATAAACGATATGTATAGAGGATTTCTAAAATAGGCACTTATCATGGACTGTCTAAGCAGTTATAGGACCAGAATTTCCAAAAAAATCTATTTTCTTAAATTTCATTTTCGTAACTTAATACAAGCGTAATCAGTACATTTTTCAGCGATTGATCTAAGGTGTTTTT
This sequence comes from Epicauta chinensis, assembly GCA_021725515.1. Taxonomy (NCBI): domain Eukaryota; kingdom Metazoa; phylum Arthropoda; class Insecta; order Coleoptera; family Meloidae; genus Epicauta; species Epicauta chinensis. The sequence goes on along the minus strand of JAEDXX010000107.1, from coordinate 319,815 downwards.
CCATCGATAAATAATGTCTAATTTATAAATGCTTTAAGATAAATATTTGTTTCGAAAATAAAATTTTCTCCCCGAAAAACCTTCATTTTGTTAACATATTGTTGATTTCTTCGATAAAACTTTAGACAATATCTTATGCCAACGAATTGTTTTTTGTTTCATCATTATCTCCGATCATGAGAAATCGTGAAAATGTTGTTTTCATTAGGGCTTCCGCAAATCGATTATAACAGCCTGGAAAAGCACTATTTTTACAAACAAAACACACCAGAATAAAGTTCAAAGTTTCCATAATAAACAGATAAATTTTTAGACCGAAATATCTATCTGGGAAAATTCTGGAAAAACTATTAGGCCTGTTGAATAGTTATGAGTGCTTATGAAAAATAGCAACTCAAACCATCATGGAACGTTCTTATTTTATTGAGCGCTAATTAACACGTCTTCATGTGAAGTGATTTTCTATAAAAATAACTAATCGTATAAGTAAATAGGGATATTCGCCTTAAACTTTATTGTATTGACATATAAAATTACTCTTCAATGAAAACAATAATTGTAAAAGTGATATTTTGAGATAAAGGCAATTAATTTCAAGTTTTTTTTTTTAATAAGAATTCACTGAATTTTTCCACTCCATTTTATTCGTTGTTCGTTGTAAAAGCGTCATAGTATAACACTATTCTGTCTCTATTAAATATTGCTTTTTGTTCTCCTATCATCCGTTTTAATCACATTATGCATAGTTGGAAATGTTTAATTAAAAAATAGATGAAATATCCAGTCGCTCTGTACATTTTAACACAACATTATTTAATTTTTAATTGATTTACAATATTCTCTCTATATAAGAGCTATTTAGTTAATAAAGTTGCCCTTTCATCAAAACTTCAAATACTGTCTCTATCTGTTATTAGACGAAATTCAATTTTCTTATAAATGTTAGATAATTGGATATAATTATAGTCATAGTAGTATTATCAGTAATAAACGTTTATTATCTTATATGAAATATAAGAATCTACTAATGTTTTTTTGATAGAGTTGATGATGAACAAAGAGACAACCAACAAAAAAAGCAATAAAAAAAACGAATGAAAAAGTAGATATGAAAAAAGAAAGCAATGAAAATAATTCAATTGCTTTCAAATAAGATGAAACGAATCACTGGATGACTCTTAATTGCCTTTCTTTTTCTCCGACACCAATTATTACTATTTCGCGTCCCCTGTTAGCACTTTACAATTTATTTTTCTCGTCGTCATCTACAATAAGAGCTTTCCTCTCTCATAATAGATTTAATACTCTTTTTTATTAGCATTTTCATTGTACTTCCATTTAGTAATTTATAAGGTTTTTTATTACGTTAGAAACGTGGAAATTTACTAGACGTACGGGTATATAGGGCTCGGAATTCGTATCATTGTTTTAGATGTTATAGATTAATCAAAGATTTGCGTATGTAATGCTGAGTGTTTCTATCTGTTCAAATCTGGGCTTATTTTTAGCTCAGGCACATTTCGATAGTGTACTTTAGAGGGGCTCATTCTCCACTCAAGAAAAATTTTAGCCGAGACAGTATTCAGCGATCGAAAATGAGATGAAGCCGTTTCAACATAGTCTAAAATGCCAGCGGTTGCGGTATTTCATCTTATTCGAACTTCTTCTATTTCTAAAATAGTTTGACCAATTTAAAAAGTTGCATAAGGCTTGAAATAGTATTTTCTACCGTCTTGTCAACGTTGTTAAGCTTATAAGCCAGAATAGGACTAGTTTTTGGAAATTTTGACGTTTTTATCGCCTGACGGGGGCTTTTACAAATATTCGCCCACAGTTTGAGTTATTATCCTCAGTTATTAAGAGGCATTCATTCATTCATGCTGTTCTATCGAAATACTGGACAATACCTATTAGTCCTATTTTACTCGTAAGCAAACCTACAAAAAGAGATGAAACAGCCAAAATATTCAGTAACAGCATCTCCACCTTCTCAAGAATAGAGATAAATAGGAACACCTATGTAGCAACGCCAAAAAAAGATTTTTGCTTCAGATTTATATTTATAACTAGCTGTTACCCGGCATGCGTTGCAATGCCTTTGGATATTTTATTGTACACGAATGAATCAGATTTCCCGATGTGTGAGCACATCGCATGTAAATATCCAAGCGAGAAGCACACATTTCCCAAATTTAGGCCACACATTTGTAGCGATTGTCTCAGTGGAATATGAAATTTACAAAACGTATAAAAACTCGAGTAGTATATCTGTCGGAATCACTGTGATGCATGTGAAATGTACATACATCTTCTCCAAATTTTCTCTTTAAAAGTGTAGCTTTGATAATATTGATTATCATACTTTTCACTTGCTTCTCTTTGCCCATCCGTTTGAGATGAACGGATTTGAAGTCGGAATACCATTTTCTTTTGCGCTTGAGATGTATTTGGATCAACCAAATAGTTTTCGTATTATTGGCACAATTAATTTGTCTATTATAACTTTTCGCAAGCAATGATTTTTGAAAATTCGCCCTCTAAGGGGGTTAAACAGCGTATTAAAGTTCGAACACGTTAAAAATAAAAAGTGGAATTATATTTTTATTGTAGAACGTTTTTTGGGGCCAAAATAAATGTCGCTTGAAGGGTCAGATTTGCTAAACCCGGCCCTGGCAATAACTATGAGGATTTCATTCATTACGAATCTCCTTTGATGGTATTCAAAGAAAAAAACTAACGATCAAAGCTAAACTATGACACATGCAAAAAATTTGAAGTTAACCATAAGTTTTGACAATTTAGCTGTGAAAAGTCTATTATTATTTGGAAAATTAAAAATGTCAGCTGACCAACTAAACCCTTCAAAAGTCCCTATATTTTAATACAGGAATAATTTTGACGTCTAAAAATGTTTAATATGGGCCAAGTATTACTGTTATTATTAATATTTTAAATGTCTCATCTCATGTTCTATAATATCAAAATCTAATGACTTTGAGAACATCTATGCATTCAACTGCATGAGTCTTGACCCATAAGCTGATGTAAAAATTTCGTAGTGCAATTGTAAATAGCATATGTTATATATTATTTACTGTCACCTGGTAACCGAAATGTCACCGATTGCATTTGTTCACTTTAATTCTGCCCAGCATACAGACTAATACGCAGAATACACAGAAATTAGAAATTGCAGAATGATGGTAATATTTCTATATTCTTGCCGGTCAAGTGAATAACAACTCACCAAAGTTTCATCGAATTCGGATAAGTTTTTTACGAATGCATAAAGGACAAACATACATACATACAAACATTCATTTTTATATATTAAGATTGAGCAGCGCTTTGAGCTACTTTCAAACAAATTTCATCAACAAATATTGGAAAATAACATAGATATAAGCAAAAAAAGTGGCAGTCTGACCAACAATTCTGCTTTCAAAGATCAGACTTCTGCAAAGTATTTTTTTCAATCAACGAGCCCCTAAAACGTTACGACTTTAGAATAAAGAAAAACGGCTACGCTTCTTCTTAACCGTTGCGGTGAGAATATTTTAGAAAAACATAAATAAATTCGTATTTAAGTGAGGCTTCAAGGAGGCACTTTTTTTGACGCCGTCACAGTGGCATTCCCTTAAAATTACTGCAGGATTATTTGTTGTTGTTGACTTAGTTGATTGTGTGTAACCATCTTTATCAGTCTATTACAGTTTGATGATTTTTTCGTTCTCGTCTTATTTTGTTATTGTTACAAATTGACCAACACGAAATTAGATTTCCTGATACCGCCACACACACACACACACATACCTACCTATAAATGGAATTATTGGTGTAGTAATATCCTTATTTAGAGTCGACTTGATAAAGTTCTTGTTTGAAATTGTATCTATTGGAGATCTATCTCATCGTCTAGTGATATGATTTGATTTTTGTCGTAGTACAGTCAAGCAAGATCCCACAGGATTAAAAGATAGTAACTAGTCAAAGATAACTTGATCGTACTGTATTTAGTTATCTTTTTTTTTGTTGAAAAACTGACTTGTACTTTTTATGTTTAAGTTGGATTTTTTTAAAATCAATAAGGCAACAGTTTCATAATAGAATTTCATAATAAAATTAAAACATACAAAAATATTCAGGTACATATGCAAGAACACATGTCCCAAGTTGCTCATAATACATTTAATATTTAATATGCATATTATACATAAAACGGCTTACATGGGAGATTTCAAATATTTTAAAACATTTTTAAATTTTAAACAATCACGCTCGTATCGTGCTCATCATTTATTTAAATTGAAAATAATATTCACAAACTGTGATGAGTTGGAACTTTTCACAATTTATTAATCATCGATCGATTTAATGTGAAATTCATTATACTTACAGAATATCCCAGCTAAGTGTTCCACCTCAAATATCTCATTTGTTTGTGAATTGAAGTGGAAAAGTATCTAAAGAAATTAGGGTACAATGTCTAGACTTCAATTGATCTACACGATTTTCTTTCTAACTATTTTGGAAATGCCAAAACGTCATCTAAGATCTCGAAAATTACTCGCTATTAGGAAACCAATTACCTACAATGAATACCGCGAATGAATTTGATATAAAAATAATATTTTTCTTTTAAAAACTTCTCATTTGCTGCTGAAAAATAAATAGAACTTCTCAGGGACCAATAACCAATTCATTGATAAAAAAAACCGTACGTCAGAATTGTTTACGATTCTTGCAATGTGAATGTTATGATTACAAGATTTTATTTAACAACAAATGCAAGGCCAATAGTATTTAAAAACAATACAATCGAGAAAATAACTTTTGAAATTCTATCTATAGTAAGAATAATTATTCTTATGTTCTTTACAATAGATGGAATATCTACAATTGTTTACTTGAATGTACCATTTTATAAATACTGTTGGGCTTGCAATTGTTTTTAAATCAAATCTTGTAAACAGTTGTAATAACGACATTCAAATTGCAACCATCATAAACAATTCTGACGTCGGCTTTATTCATCAATGAATAGGTTATTGATCCCAGAGAAGTTCTATTATTTTTCCAACAGCAAAAGAGAATTTTTTAAAAGAAAAATATTATTTTCATATCAAATAGCTAGAACGAAAATCGTACCGGTCAATTGAAGAATAGTCTAATTTCTTTAAAGACTTTTTCATTTCAATTCACAAACAAACGAGATATTTGAGGTGGAACACTTAGCTGGGACACAATGTATAATATTAATTACTATTGTTTTATTGTCGATATCGAGCACCAACTGAAATAAACGAGCTTTTCTCGTTTTCTAATATCTTAAAATATCGGAAACGTGGGAGTGAATTAAACTACGCAATTCGACGAAATATGTTTGAAATAAATTTCTAAAGATGTTATAATATTTCTTCTTTTATCTATCATCGTTCTTGTGGTTGTGTTGATCTATTGTTGCTTTATACAATATTTTTTCAACATCTCTTCTCCATCCTCCTCCTTTCTTCCACTCTTGTTTTATAAGAAATAAAGTCGCGCTTGTATTTTAGAGACTGTATCTTTTCTCTTTATATTTTTATTTCATTTTTTTTCTTTGATTTATTTTTATTGTATTTTTCCGATGTGCGTGTGTGTAAGGTATTGATGTTGGTGTTATTGCGTTGTCTTGTCACGTTTCTCATTTTGTTGGTTGATTCTCGCCGTTTGTTCAGTGATCTATTTTGCGATTATTAATTTTCCATACGATTGATTTATCGACTGTTGTCGAATAGTTTCTCGTTCTAATAACTATGTTCGTATATGTACACAGTTAATAAAAACAAAGAAAACCATCAAAACAATACTCGATTATATTTCTATATAGTCGTCGTTTTATTACTGTAATTCGTTGGGATTATAGAGATTTTTCTATGGAATTATAAAGAAAAATACTCCCTTTTCAACGTTTCATATTTCTTTACAAAGTAGAAGCAAAAAAAACTTAAGAATTATTGAAGTATTACGTTTAGGAAGTCTAACAGTTCAAACAGCAAAATATTACAAAACAATAAAAAGTTGAGAGATTTATTGGTAACAAGCAAGAGATAAAATATTTGAAACTAGAACAATAAAAGTATTTATCATTGGCAATTGCAACAAAGCCAATTGCAAGCGCTAAAAGCTCCCGATGTTAGTAATATTGTTTCAATAAGTGCGAACTGAAAGTTTGTACCATAATTCTTTGTTGTTAAATACATATTTATTCATAGAGCCTCCATTGTATAACTGACTATTCTTTGAATACTTTAAAAATCTATTCTTCAATGGATCAAGAGTTAATCATCGCCATTTGGAGGTGACTGCAATTTTCCACCGCCCCCCAAAGTTTTGGTTTTGTTCGAAACGTAGATTGTCGTCCAGTATCCTATCAAACTTTATTCTAACAAAGTTTTATTAAAAATTGTACAACTGAGACGGCTTCCTTGTTAGTATCATACTGTCAACAACTTTCATATATCTTTCAGAAATCTGTACAGTTTGAAAATAACATTAACCATTTTCTATAACATTGCACCGTCTACAATTTCGACTGTATCACCTGTTCCAATAAAATTATCACAAATAGAGTTCAAACAACGTACAGTTGCTGTTGCACTTTTAGTATTTTCAATTGAATCTTTTCGGTTTATTTCGTTCTTTCAAAACTAGAATCCAATTTGTGTTATTAATCAAGGAACGTTCCATCATACAATATAATAGACGAGTGAATGTCGCACGATTTGTCAAGCCACACATGGTTAGAAAAACGGGATGAAAGAACTAGACAATATGATTATCAATACGTTATCAATCTTTAACTGTCACAATATCCGGGCTATGAATACACCACAAAATGCGGTGTTTGTTTAGTTGTTTTCTCTATTAAATCAAAAATAAAGTTACAAACTGCAGTTTATTTGATGTTGTAGCGTTATCTAATTATGTGTGCGTTTGTTTGGGTATTTTTAACAAAAGCGAATTTATTAATATCAATATTGTTGGGCGCATATCGTTCGTACTCCCTACAATCAAACATACACAAACACACACATACACGTGTACGTGGTAAATTTAATTTTATTATAGTGGAAGAGATAAAATGCAATTCAATAAAAATTGCATTTGAACAAAAAAATAAAATAAAAACAACGACCAACAAACATGTATATCGAGTCTATTGAACATGATACGATTATAGGAAGTTTACAGAGTTTTAACGTAATATGTGAATAGTTAAAAAGTTATGACTAAAAAAGTGAAATATTGATGAGCTGTTTGTTTAGCGGTTAGTGTATTAATTCACGGTTTCCTTCTCGTTTTTTTACGTCTATTTCCAATGTTTAATTATTATGAATAATTTATACGCTTGGCAACAAGTATTGAAGATAACCAAAACACCCCAATTTAACTTTATTTAAAGATGATTAAAGGGGTGAAACGTACAAAAGTAAAAAAGTATCCCGTTTGTTGCTGTCATGGAAATATATTAAGCAGGTTGCCAATTCACCCGGCGCATCCGCCAAATTTCACCTATCAAAGCGCAAACATCCCAGCTTATTTTATATAAAGCGCTTTTCCATTGTGATAACGTTTTTAATACACGTTAAAAGCTTTACAAATATAATCCGTGAAGTGAAATCGACTGAATATTGTCGGAATTTATCTACACTCTATTTGATAATAATGTGGTTCTTTGCTTGGTAAAATATCGTATATAAATAAATAAAGGCAATCATAATTTTACGAATTGTGCGCAAAATACACCATCGGGAGAATAATGCGGTATAAATCAGTGGCAATCAAGTTGAATTTATCATGGGAAATTTGCCGAAATCCTACTGATTACGATTAAGTAAAAAATATGTTGGTTAGTATCACCGATGAATACTTATTTTTCGGTAAAGAGTGAGATTTACATCGCGAAATCCTTGACAAATCTTTATTTACGAGGATAATTTTTTTCGTGTGTCAGAGAAAAAAAAAACGTGGATTCGTTTATTTTAAATTAATTCGGCAAGTTTGATACCATATAAAATTGTAAGAAATCGATCATAGGAGGATACTTGAATCTTTTTTTGTAAAATTGTAATTTTTCTGTGGAAATGATTTCGTCAACATAATGACAGTTTTTACCAGTATTTTATGGTTTCTTTTCTCCTTTTTGATACATAAGGAATGGAATTTACGATCTTTTTTACTATGATTCTCCATCAAATAGTTCGAATTCAATTTTCTGGCCTTCAGAGGGAACAAATAATTGAATCATATAAAAACTGTTGTGAAAACAACATTCTGGAATTTTCTTAGAAATTTGGTAATATTTGTTATTCAGGATTCGTTATGGTATATCGAAAATTTGTTCCGTTTCAGAGTTTCAAATAGTTAGCTAAGTGGGCTAACAGCTAACAGCTAAAGCTCTCTCAAAAAAATTAAATCACAGGATAAATATTTCAATATCGAAAAGAAGATTAAAGAAGGATCATCTAAAGCAATATACATTAAAAAGAAGGTTTATACAAGCCAAATAAATTGCTACAAAACATTCAGAAGTATTCGTCTGAGTGAATACATTATAAAGGATTTGAGAAAATTGCCTTTTTCCGAAGTGCTCCCCAAAAAAACTAAGCTAGAATCCGAGTGCACTTTGAAGGCGTTTCGGAGACAAATCAATGTGCAACTTTCCATGATGACACTTTATAATTTGCAAATAGTGTCCTAGAAACCTAGAGGCATCAATTATGTACAGAATGCTCCTCTCTTGGTATTTATCGTGTAGAAGAGGAACAACATCCTGAACTAATCAAACTCCGAGGAGTTTTTCCTATCGTTGGCGATTCTCCAACATTAGAACTTTACTTATTATTCACGACAAACATGAATATTTTTTCACATTCTCATGCATCTGCGGATCTATTTTCGATTGGTAAAAGTTACTAGCCACAGTAAATTTTACACCGATTTGAAATTAAATGGGATACATTGGACACCTTCAAAATTGAAGGTTTTTCAAAGTATTCTTGCAGGAATATTTGCCGATTTGGTATTCAACAGTATCGCAGCTATTTGATTTCGCATCTTCGACAAAGATTCCTAATTGGATCCCATAAAATATAAAATCATTTTTACGTTAAAACAAATCACTCGCCCCATCGAAACTTGAACTTGTAAAACTTTTATATTTTTTTCGTAAACTTTATAAAGGAATTTGGGTTGTGGATGGCGATAGAGTCTAAAATTATGTCGGTTGCCTTGTAAGTTAATAACCTCCTTTTTTAAAATTGAGTGAATAATAAAAAGGGGAAAGTTTAAATTTTCGTTATAAACACCAAATAGACAAATCATTTTTGACATTATACCAATTTTCCACTAGATGAACAATAGAAATGCGTAATAAATTAGTACGGCATTATATCTGTTGTCATCAAATTGAATATTACCGGAAAATAAAGTGTATCGTTAAGATTCCTCAACAGATATTAAGTCATGGTACATAAAATTTTAATTGCTTTTTATATCACATCCACTTCTTGATATTAATGTAGAGAAATTGCCACAACTTTTGTAAATTCAATAAATAAAAATGATCCAGAATAATTATTTAAATCGTGACGCTTCTTGTGGTCACCACAACGGAAAAATAACGTTTAAAAGCTATGAAAACAATACAATTTTTTTTTATTGTAATAAAACGCAAATGTATAATCCGATAGAATTCAATTTAAACGAAATTCGTTTTGGAACAACATCAAAAATTCATGATAAATTACGGGTTGGTTTTGTTGTAATTTTTAAATGGTTGTTGTTGAAACTTTCCGAAAACACCAATCTCGTTAGAGAGGGTTAATAATGTTGGGCGATTTACCGGATTAATACGGCTTTACTATTGTATCTTTAATATGTAGCAATAGTAGAAAAAGTAGATGCGGATTTGTTGAAAGGATTCGCCAATTTTTTTTGGAAAACTAAAAACAGCGACGATTTGAAAGTTTTATCGCCAAGTATTTGTAGAGATATTTGCGCTTATAATCCTCATTATGCCAAAAACAAAGAGCAATTATTGGTATCGTTTTGTTTATTTTGTGTTAGTCGAGTTTTTTTATTTTTATTCCCTCGTTTTTTTTAACCGGAATCGATTGATTTTCGTTGGATATTTGTCATGCCTGGCGGCGATCTCGCTACGCCACTGGACATTATTACAAGCAAACAAGAAGAGAGGAAAAAAACGTAGTCTATATATAATAATAATGAAAATCCATAACATCGTTGATTGTTTTGTTCGAGACGAAACGCAATTCCCTTTTCGTTCACTTATAGAATTCGTTTTTTTTTTCTGTGTATAGAGGACAGCAATGTAATTTAAAATACTTCTTTGGTAGTTTTGCGATATGAGAAATGGGGAATTGATTGATTCTAATTCGATTTTTTTTAAACATTGGCGTTAGAAGTTGGACGGATTAAGCTTGATTTTATTTTATTAACTTTTACCATGATTAATTTCATCGATTTTACTGACAAACGAATAATTAAACAAAACAATTACGAATCATTCGTACAATTTATTAAATTCATCACGACTGATTTCCGAATGGAGATTTTATTTTTCATCCAAGTAAGCATCCCCCTACGCGCCATTACCTAATTACACCCTAATAGAAATTAATTAGCGATGCAATTAAAAAGAGTAGCCCTAAAATGGTGTGTATTTTTCAGTAATTACTCTCTATATAGCCTATATGACGTTGATCATCTTTCATTGTATATTTTTGCCACTTTTGTTGTGTTTACCCATCAGTCGAAGTGACCTTTATGAATACGACCCCATGTATTGTTTTTTTTTGTTTTTGGTTTAAACGAACCACTCTCTCCCATTTTCACGCATCACGACAACCACCGAAAACATTAAATTTTTTTGTGATATCATTCGCCCCAATGAGTAATGATCGCATGAGTCATCAAATATCCAGCCTTGTAGGTGTGATAAGAAAAGTCTTATGTATATGACCAGATACTAATAGTTTAATTCAGCGGTCTCGGCCAGTTGAAAGGCAACCACCACTACCGTTACAGCCACCACCACCACCACCATCAGCGGCACGGCTGCCACCAACAGCCCCTTCTCGAATGCCAAGGGATCCATACGGTTGCCGTGGCAACGCAGCCCGCGAAGAGGTCATTGCTCACTATAACCAGGGCCGTCTTTTGCTTTCGTTTATTTAATTGTAAATAATGAATTCTTTGAACAAATCCTAGAGGTTTTATGTATTTTTTTTTGTTATCTTGGTATATAATTATACCTTGTTTGTCTTCGTTTTTGATGGATGGGGAGCTTAAAATTTGCTAGTCATTTTGGATGCAAAAAGTCGACCCGCTCACTGAAAAAAAAAACTGAACAACCAAAACGTTTCAAGCAATATTGACTTTGATATTTATCGAAATTTTTACGATTCGTGCACTAATTATGGGAGATCGCTTTGAAGAGTTGATAACGCTTTAATTTTATCGTTCAACTAGACTAAAAGCATACTTTTCTTATATAGAGAAACATCGTCGCAATCCTTATTAAATTACTTATTTAATCAATTTCAACTTTGAGACGCTCGGATCACTCATTCTCCGTAAATAATTCGATTATCTATTGAAAATTTCCAAATTGTCGTTATGACTGAACAACGACAGTCATTAAATTTGCAAAACTATATGTAAATTTAATAACCGCTTACTGAATTTGTCTTGTTCTGCTCAACTTGACCTCGTACAACAATCCAAATCGATCAAATCTAGCATCAAAATTTGCTTATTTCTCATTAAAAATAATAAAAGGGAGCGTGTGAAAAATTCATAAACAATATTGTATATATATTGGCTTTTATCAACGGGTTGTTACGATTTCCTTATGAATTTTTCCAGGGTAACAGTTGCAATTAAAGTTCAAGTCAAAAGAGAAACGAACGAATCAATGATTCTATCCTTTTTCTTGTAAATAATACAGGGACCAGCTTGATTATCGAACACTTGAAAAGATAAAGACTTTTTCGTGTAAATAAGGCAATTACAAGCGAATGTTTGTGTTGTGTGTTGGTAATGGATTCGTTCGGGACGGCGAAGGAAAAAAACAATAAAGACATTTATACAGGTGAAGTGTTCTAATTTAACGTATCTAATTAGAGCTCGAGAAAAATCTAATTATAAATTTTATGATTATTTTATTTAACCAAAGAATATGAAAGGTGGAGTTTGTCGAATATAATGAGACAATGAAGTGGCAAATGTACTCGCAAAACAATTAAGTTTTTTATTTCAATACAGTAAGGCAACGGTTCACAGCATTTTTTTGCTCAGCACCATATTTAACTACACGTGCTTTAGCTTTAAAGGGTTAAGAGCCGTCAGGACTTTCAAAAAGTCGATTTTTTATTTCATATTTGTAATGCAAGTATGTTTATGTAGGTACATAAAAAATGTAATGTAGTCGAGTCGGTGAGTAAGATTTCTCGGAAGTGGCTGAACCGATCAATCTCAAATTTGGACACAATATTAATCAGTATTTTTTCTAGAGATTGATCGACGGTTTCTCTCTTATCCGACAGTCAATTTTTGTATCGACAATCGAAATTGTTTATTTGAAAAGACGCTATTTTGCTAAAAACCAAGATTTAGTCACAAGACATCGTGCTCACCGCAAAACATCGTTTTTTAGAAAAGCCCCAGGAAAGGAACTACAGCAGCATAAAAAAAATCATGGCTTTAAGAAATAAAAAATATTGAAATTTCTTGTTGTTGTGTTATTGGGTTTGTTGTTCTATTAGGAAAAACACGATGTTATGGTTTCAAATATATTTTATTATTATATTATGGATTCCACCCTGAAGTAAGAATCCAGAAGACTGTCGATAATGCTTCCACGGTTGCTATTACCTCTTTCAATGAAAATCGTCTTTCATGCATGAATTTCTTGAGATGTGAGAACAGCCAGAAGTCAAGGGGAGCTAAATTTGGAGAATAGAGTGGATGTTGCGATATTTCGTATTATAATTCCCTCATTTTTTAAACTGTGTCAGAGAGTGTGCGTTGTCTTGATGAAAAATCATTTTTCCTTCTTCTGCAAACCATGACTTTTGCGTAAAAGCTTATAATAATAAACAGCGCTTATTGCTTTACCAGTTTGGAGGTAATCCACCAACTCCCCTTGCATCCTAAAAAAAAACTGATGCTAATACTCAAGGCCGGTCCAAGACCACAGCAAAAGAGACAGGTGCCTGGAGCGGCATAATTTTAGAGGCGGCCCTTTTTAGTGGATCCTATAATAGACGTGTAACATTTTCATAAAAGGAGTATGAAAGTATAATTAAAAAATATATAGAACAGTCTTAACTCTGATGAATTAGTTCAATATGAGATTGAGGTACTACTTTAGAACTCTTTGAAACTGCTGCTAAATACAGGAAAAAGCCATTTATAGAGGAGTGAAATTCTACGTTAGATCTTCACTCCTGGTAGATCGTAAAAGGGATTCAGTTTTTGGAAATAAAAACAAAAGTAGTAATCGTGCAATTGAATTCTGGCTAGGATCTGGAATTTTCCAAATCCACTCTTGGAGGTTTTGCTGTAGTTTCCAATTGCCTGATTAGCCCCAATGCCTTCACTGTATTGTATTCTTTATTTGGATAGCCGCATTTTCATTCGATATTTTCTCATCGTTTTTTGTAATTGTGATTAATCGCATTTAAACGTTTTTAAGAAGAACCGAACAAAGGACACTAACTTAGCACTTTTTCTAGATTTGTTCGTTATCCTTCAATTTTGTTCTAGTCTATGAACTGTTTAATTGTTTCGAAAAATTGTTATCTTTTTTCGTTAACTAACAATTAATTGTCTCTAGTGCTAGTGTCAGTGCCAGTGCTGGTGTATTTCAAATAATAATGTTTCTTCTAATACGAATACTTTTTCTTTTTGTTTCAATTTTTGTGGCAGTTATGTAGCTATTAACTGAAACCCAACGGTGAGTTTTTCTTTTCTCAACAGTGTCTCATACGAAAAGGTCGTCGATTTTTTCAATATTGTGAATTCTTTTAAAACGAAATCTTTTATGGCACTTTTCTATTGGATAGCACACTTTTTTATTGCGAATTTATTTAAAATTCTACAGAAAATTATTATTTTGGATTTTTTTTCTTGTCATCAAAAGGAACTATTTTCGATTAGAAATTGAGTTAAAAAATGTTATGATAAATAGGAAAGTAATTAACGAACACGGCAAAGAATTCGTTTACGAAATATTAATTGCTGGAGAGGGGCGTCGAAAATAGGCTCGCCTGGAGCACCAGCAGAGCTCAGGCCGGCTCTGCGAATACTTTCTTGGCCGATTTGTGGATCGGACCCTAACTTCGAAGCCGAAGTACCGGGTTCACACCACTCCTTAGCCTTTGGTTTTGATTCAGGATCACGCTGACACACGCAACCAGAGTGATGAAATTTTATTCTTTTTAAGACGCTGTTGCTAATCCGGCATCTACTCGGATTACATGTTAACAAACCTTATGTCCACTTCAAATGAACTTCCGCAAACTCAGCTTTTTGCAAATCGATCTACGAAGCTTTAGAATGTTTTTTGTCAAATTTTACATTATTTGTGTTCAAAAAGAAAGCTTGGCAGTCGCTCAATGAGTTAGCGTTTTCATAGGGGCGCTTTGGGCCTGTTTGAGTCCTTCAATTGTGTATTGTTCTGTTTATAATTCAAAAGGTTCAATTTGACGTGTGCTAAGACGAATTTGGCACCAATAAACACTTTACTAGTCGCTATAATAATATCAATTAGTTTGCTTGAACGGCACTGTAAGCTCAATTCGATAGGATTATTATTTAGTCTCCGAATTGATTTATATTTACGAAATCACGTTGAACTTTATTCGCTATAATCTATAGGTCGAGATAATAGTTGGCATTGGCATTGGTTTGTTCAATTTATTATCTTTTAAATAATCAGAAAAATACACTCTATTTACTAAACATACAGATAATAATAATAATAATAATACATAATCAATTTTGTATATAATTATAAAACCCTGCACTTGAATTAGATACGTTCTGTTGTTTACCAATGATCAAAGGTCGTTCAAACTCATAAACAGCTGAATAACTATAACTTTCGAAATGCAGTTGAGGATCGTACGGATTAGATGATTGGTAATTGAATGATTTCAACTTATCTCCTATTTTATTAAAAATATTAATAAGTTATCTACAATTATTTCGAAATAGGTACTCACGATCTTTTCCTAAACAATCAATGGTAATATCCAAAAATTTCTTATTGTTGGCCACTGTTGTGTATCTTCGACAAGACAGCGTGCCTGTCGGGCAACGATTTCCAAAACATTCACTGACATCTTTAAATTATTAGAATTGTTACAAATTATGATCAAGTATTGTATTATAACCTGTTCGTCTTGTATTAAAACTGTAAATGCCCCAAACTGGAAAAGCGAGAATGAAAAGGAAACGTAGAAACATGTTTGTAGTGTTGCCACAAGACTAACTATGAATGCAAATTGATTTATAGCGCAATTTATTAATCAATCATGAGATTCGATAAGAGAAGGAAATAAATATTAATAAATCAGAGGATTTTTCCATAATAAAACACGATTATTTATAGGATTTATGGATGCCTTATTGTTTGGCCACATCTGTATAAAGAACTGCGTCTTCTATGTTTACCATATGAATCTAATGAAAACGCCAAATTGATGATTTATTATAAATTTATCATCCAATTTTTCATTTCTTTCGCTATACGAAATTTATCGATCATCTTCTCCTTTAATGAAAAATTCACAATTTGTTGACTCAAGACGAAATTAGATCTTTTATTTATATTAACCTGCAACGTATACATATGTTATACAATCTTAAGCTGTCTCTCATTTATTCTCAAACGCAAAAGCTCAAATTATAAGATTATGGATGAAATTTCATTTCACTGACAACATTGTCGCCTGTATGAGTAAAAGCCCCAAAACACACTTACATTACTAAAGAGACTAACAATATAATAGCAGTGGCGGGGTTTGGCTCTTTTGCTTTTGTCATTATCAGTTTATCAGGAGACATAGAGAGTTGGTGAATTCAGTTTCGTGTAATTTTGAGTGCTTGTTAAGCGACATAGTGGTTGCAAATTAGCCAACCATCAGGTTGAAATTTCATGAAATATTCGAACACAGCTATACTAACAACGTAATATAATATATGTGCGTTGTTCGATCGTTAAAATTATTGAAATATTTAAATCAGGTTTTGTTGTTAGGTTAAATAAATTCGAATAGCTTGTTAAACAATTCACTAATTAAACTTTTTCAATTCGCTGAAAATAACTCAATTATTCTATTAACAATTGTAGAACGAAGGTAAAACAATTTGCTTGCATTAAGAAGTAGTTTTGAAAGTTTTCTCAAAATACGTATAAATGGAATAAATTGTTGGTATTGTTTTATTATATAGTAGTGAATGGAGATAAAGTTGAAATGAAAATAGTTCCGGTAACGGATGTAGATGGAGATCCGTAATCATCTAGGGTGCTTACAATACGAGTATTAGATTAACACGAAGAGCGCTTGAATTTAAAGTAGCCTAGCCCTTAATTACACACCACCACCACAATACTTAAACATAGACACACTACTTAGCCGTGTATCCTCTTCCACCTTTACTCATTCTGAAAACTGATGATTGAATTACATTGCGTCCATTTCTCCAATTCTCAAACAAAACAATTGGAAACTTGGAATCTTAGTAATGTCGACATTGTTGCCATTATCAACATTATTACTAGTATCATTATTATTGCCGATGGTAATGGTGCTTGAGGTGTTATCGTTGATGTTGCCAATGGCTACAAGACCATCTAACCAATTTGCCTGGAATTCTTAACACAATTGCTGCTGAAACTTAACAAAGGAGGACTGAAATATGCATAATGCCTGAAAAATTCTCACAATTTCGATTATTGCGGCTCAAAGACAAAGGATCGTCCCCAACTTTTATTATTAGATAAGGTTTGATAATAGAAGTGATTGTTTCTGGAGTAATCTATCGTCGAGGGAAAGTCGTTTTACAGCCTCGTCGTCGAGACAAGACGAGAGACAGGCTTCTCACGTCCCGTCTCTCGTCTTGTATTATTTCCCAAAGTAAAGTGGCAACTTTCTTGATTTATAAAATGACTATGTCGTATATTAACTGATTTACTGGATATTTTGTTAAAAACCCCTTCGTTTACACTTATAACGCAAGCAGTGGATAGTTTACAAATTAACCAAATATTTCACGAACTACAAACTGTCCATAAGAACAATTTGCAGCAACTGTAGACGTATTTTGAAAATTTTTCAATGAAATAAAAGGCCTATCCACCAAAGCATGCGAAATTTGGCGTCGACCTGTATTCCCAAACATTCTGAAACTTTCAATTTACTGGAATTTAGATACTTTTTTTTTCAATTTTATGCAAATTCTAATTAATATTTATACGTAGAGACGACAGGAGAGGTTCTGGTACTGATTTGAGGCCGAGTTAAGGAACATTTCCGTGGAAATCGGTCCGTCTAGGCCTACGGGAACTGTGAATCTTTATAACAGTTGGTTTATAAAGTTAATTTTCCAACAAGCACTTGTGCGGTGGTAGTTTTTAGAAAATTGCATCATGCAACTTTATAATAATTTTCACCAATTTAGTGTAGGATTTAATTAAATCAAAACTTGCGTGATATTTGGGGCAACACGGTTAATTACCAGTATGCCTGCAACGTGATAGCTTTCTTACTTCAAGTGTTAAGAATAGTTTGTTTCAGTACTTTGCAACTTTCAACATAATTTGCATTAGCGTGAAACTTTGAAGCCGCCAAGCTTAGATACCCATTGAGTAAATCTTCGTATTTCCAACTAGAGTATCTACCTAATATGTAACTAAGTATAAAATAGAATTACGTATGTATAGCTGTAATATTTTAGCAGATAATAATGATGACTAAATATAATACTAGTAGTTAAATGGATTATAATAGAAAAACGAACACAACACTTGGAAATTAAGAAAATTCCTCGACGAACACTATAAAATCCGGTTTGGACGTCTCCGACAATCTTAAAGTTAATGAATTTTGTGTGCTACTGATAGTTTTAAGATAGACTACGTCAATAAAAATCACAGCAACTCTTTCAAACTAGGTAGATAACAGATGGGAGCTGTATGTTGGTTTTTATTCTTTTGGATTTAATTAAAGTTGTTCGTTTCCTGTAAAACTCTATGTTTGTGTTTGTCTGTGTGTGTGTGTGTGTGGATGTGTACGTGTGGCGTAAAGGAGTCTAGCGTACAATTCACTGATGAAGGAAATCGGCTTAATTAAAAGTCCGTCTAGTTTCTTTGGCCGAATTCTTCATTGACGGCTTTTTTCCTCTTTCCATTTGCGTGCCTTGAAACTTTGAAATTAGTACATCCGGTCTTATATTTCATCGGTATTCTTTTTCGTTTTATTTCCCATTTCAAATCTCAATTTTAGCATTTTAAATTGGCAAATTCGACAGGATATTTTTACACGCTACAAAAACGATATGAAAGAGTGTAAATTTTATTCTACATTCTTTTTTTTTTTTGGATTTCGTTTATTCCACATTTTGATAGGCAGATGGTGCGTATTGCTAACGGATGAAGTGTGTTGGAATGCAATAATACCAATTTCTCATATGATCATCCCACCTCGTTCCTCGTCCATAACAACATTTATTAATACTCAACAAGCGAAAAAAGTGCGGAATGGAATTGATGAACTGAACGCGAGTATATTTAATTATTGTTAGTATCCGTATGTATATGTACATAGGAAAGTTGATTTAAAACAGAAAAACGTGCATAAAATTTTTATCAGCTATATGATATTTTCCGACTACTTGTACTCGAAATGTTATTAACTTCCATCTCTGGGGATAAGACGAAACGTTCATTGAATTAGGGGATAGATTTATTTTTTCCCTTTCATATAGAATATAACTTGATTCGTGTACGTTTAGCTTTTATCTGGAATTCGGTTCTTTTTTCACGAAATTCTACTGATCGAATAAACAAGGAAAATGTCGGTTGCGCTTGTTAAAATCCAAAAATAGCAGGGTATTATTGGACGTATTAATAAAACTATCAGTCAACCAACGAATAACGAGGAAAGCGTTTACTTTATTTTCAAAATTTTCAGGTGAAAGATTCGTTTTGTGAAAATGCTACTTTTGACTTTGATGCGGTTAGTCTTATTGTTAGAGCCTCAGTAAAAGGTTTCCAACTAATCGTCTCTATTTTAGACGAAGTGGCCTGTTTATTCCCATCCACCTGCGTCAGTGTTGAGTCCATCGCTTCATTTCTTCCGGGGGCGTTCTGCACTGGTGATTTATCTGGGGCCACTCGCACTATTCTTCTGTCCTCCAGTCTGTCAATATGTTCATTCCTCTCTCTCTTCCTATTTATTTGTTTCTGATGCTTTCTCTATTGAGAAGTAATCCTACGAAGCAGCCCCGAATCTACGGTTTTTCCGAGCCGGGGCAGAAACTTGATAGTAGCTCCCCCCTCTCCAGCGTTTGAGATAAATTGTTAAAAAAACTTAGAAATATATAATGGGTGGCATTTTTTTTTGTGACCGGAAAAATAAGGACCCTTTAATAAATTTGTACTCTTTATAAACTATTAGCTAATAACTCTTTCATTTATGTACCTATATTACAAAAACATATAACCTGGAAAGACGACAGACAATCAAGACATTATTTGAATCTTTCTCGATAATTTTGCTACAGCTTTACACGGCGTGCTTTCTTTTTTGCGAAAGAATCTATTAGCTCATCAAAGTCCGTTTCAAAGGCAGTTTTATTTTCAATGGCTAGAATCGCGAGGCCTGATAGACGTTCTTGACTCATTGTTGAACGCATTTCGGTTTTAATTATTTTCAGTTTGCTAAAGCTTCGCTCACAGCTTGTAGATGTCGTAGATAATGTGCAACATATTCTTAAAGCTATACCAATATTAGGAAACGCTTCTTACAAGTCATGCTTTCACAGATGTTGTAACAGGTCAAATGCACTTGATTTTTCATTAATTTCGGTTACTAGGTCTTTGAAAACGGCAAGTTCCTGGCAAAAATCAACTGGATTCAAGTCTCTTTTTGAGCAAGATTGATTCCATTCTTTGCAGATCCTCAGTCGACTTATTTAAAAACGCATGGCCACTTAGGAAGGCGAAATTTTCATGTAGACTCTTTGCGCTTGTTTCAATTTCTATTGAAATTTTGTCAAACACTCTTTTTAGATCTTTGGAAAACAAACCAGTCGGATCTAGCGTTCTTGATTCGTCTTCGCAGATTTTGTCGTGTTGCCTTTTCTTTTTGGCAATTCGTTTGTTTCAAGGACTGGCTCGATTTCTAAGTTTTCTGACACAAATATAGCTTTTTTGATCCAATATTCTGTTGGTTTTTCTCTCATTCCTTGCAATATCTTGCATTAGTACCATAGAACGCGAAATGATGATATCCTCTTTTTGGACTTCAACGTTCACTCTATTAATCTCTCGAAGAATATTATCCCAAATTGTTAAGTTGAGGATAAATTTAGAATCCATCACTGCATCTACTAAATGGCCAGCTTCATACTTAGATTCTGCGGATAGAGAGGATTTTTCAATTTCCTCTAGAGCTGTGACAACTTCCGGTAAATTATTTAATAGAGCAGTAACAGCGTGGTGTTTAACCGACCATCTGGTTTCACTATTTCCTTTTAAGTTTGTTTTCGTACACTTTTGCATTATTTTTTATTTTAAATTTTTTTGATTTTGTTTATGATTTTGGCGCCCCATGAATCGGTGCCCGGGGCTTGTTCCCCGAGGCTTGTTCCCCTCCAGTTCCGGGGCCGCAGCAAAACACTTGTATCTCGGTAGACTCCAATAATTTTTCAGTTTTTGATGTTCCTGATCTTGTTCCTTCTGTCTTATAGCTCGACAACTACACACCTAAGTACTTAAATTTGAGTCTTTGTTTGATAAACACTCCGTATACTTCAACTTTACACCTTAAATGTTTTCATTTTGTCTTTTGAGCAGATATGCCAAAGTATGGGAGAAATTAAAACAACATTTCTTATGGAATCTAATGGTTTGATTAGCGAGATTTTGCCATTCTTCAAGTGGCAATCTCTTCTTCACGAGAGACATTTTCGCCGTTCACGAAGTTGCGACAAAAAAATGATCAAAACTGTTGGTTGCCGGCTTGCATGAAATTTCATTTCTCATACTAATTTGCAAGAGAAATTTATTAAGATGTTGTTTTTAGTCTCGACTAGACTGCATGTTATAAATAAATAAACAATTTTAATTAAAACGAAGATCGTGTTCCGGAATTAAACACTTGTAACGTCTTTTATGAATTAAACCGGTGGAAAATGTCGAAGAAAGATGAATCTTGGAACGTCTCTCATATCTTATAATAATCCACTTGGATTTGTAGTGTAGACACTTATTTTTATTACACAAATTCATTATTGAATTAATACAGAAACACTGGAATAAATTAATTGAAGGGGATTGTGTTTAAATGTTCCTTGTTTCTCATAATAGTTATTATATTTAGATGCAGCTAGATTTTAATAACACATATTGCTATATCAGCAACTACTACACAAACTAGACAATGTACGAGATTACTTATTTAAACAAAATTACTCTACATATATTCAATATGAACAAGGATTGTAATTAAAATTGTGTACTACTATTATTATGTTCAAGATCTCAATATCGATAAATTCTAAAACTTTACAAATATTCTTATAATGGAAAAAAGCGCGATAAACAATAGTAAATAGAGTTCTAAATTCTATTTAACGCTTGACGGTTGGATTTTGTTTATGGACATTGCATTATAAATAATAATCCAACAGTCTAGCTAGTAGCTACCCTACAGAGTTTAATTATCTATAATGATGGCAACAGAAATTGTTGTTTTGTTCAAGTGGAAATTAGAATCTCACTTCGATATTATATAAAAGAAAATCCGATTTAATTTTTTTTTATGGTCGACGAAATCACTCATATAGAAAATACCGTAATTTCAAGAGCGTTTATTGAGTTTTTAATACCATTTGGTATTTGGAAAATAAGTGTGGCAATTTAGCACAAAATTAATGTTGTTTGAAGAAGACGACGAGGTAGCAGGCAACCGAACAAAAAAATGGTTACAAATCCCACAAGCCATGTGGACGAAAAGACGTATCTTGCGCGACATTTCCTTTGAAAAATCCGCATTATTTTATGTAAATTGCAGTGATATTTCAAAAAGAGAAATATCACTTTTACTCAAAATAAAACACGGCCAGTGGAAGGCGTTTTGTTTTGTTTATATGCGGCGTATTTCTCTCTTTATATATGTAGATAGAGGTGTATTATGTTTTCCATGAGAGTTGACAGTTCGGAAGATTATCCGTTCACGCATTCTGCTTATTTTAAGTGGACGTGATAGAAAAAATCGTCTCATAGTTGACAAAAAAATAAAATGAAATAGTGTAGGGTTTGTATAGGGGGAAAAAAAGAACGATAATTTGATAGACGAAGATTTGTGTTTATACTTTGGCCGCAGTCGGTATGAAGAACCCACTTTTTGTGTCTGTTAACATATCGAACTAATTAGTTAAAGTATCTAATTCGCTAATTGGCAACACGACCCGACTAGTTGATGGTTTACACCTGTGGGTTACCGTCTGCGTTATTAACAAACGTTATATTTGTTAGCGCCTGCCTGCAGACGGGATTATATCGAAAGATTAATTGCTTCAAGTAACATCACGATTAAATCCAATGTCATATCAATCAGCTTCTACCATAGAGAATTGTTTGTAAGAAAATACGATCGATAAGCTTTTATGTAATAAAAAGAAATATAACTGATTTACCACAGCGACATAATGGAGCATTATTTCAACAACAATAATATAATTGAATTTTCCATTATAAGTTGAAATTTGCGACTCACTTAAAATATAATTCGTTTAACGTTAAAATTGTACGTTTTAGATGACATAATGTATTTAACAGAACGACAGACGGCCGTTGCTCACTCTAGCATTTCTGTGAGACATTGTCGACGAGATATATTGCTTTATGAAAGTCTTTACCACTCAATAAACGTCCTTAGGTATTGTAGACGTTCGGTGTTAATACTGGAAGCTATTCGCCTATTGTCTCAACCAATAAGTCACCGCATGAATATTCAAGAAGCAAAACGGGGTATACACACCTGCTTCAATTTTCAACGCTTCCCACCCAACCAACTAAACAACCAAACCACCCGGTACGGTCTTAAAATAAACTAATCTCACCTATATTGGGGAATGTGTACCGTAAAAACAATCAGTGTCACTGCGGGTTAGGTGGAGATTACAAAATAATAAACAAAAACGGGGTTTCATAAGCGCCTAGTTTACCCGACGCATCCACCATTTCTCGCTATTCTGCTTCAATTTTTCTGTTTTCATTACTAATTTGTTCTTGTTGTTGTTAAAATAAAATTCAAATTACATGTTTCACCACAAGTTGCGTCTTTTTTCGTTGCTGTTTTATTTTTTTTGTAGTGGTTGTTTATGGAAAACTGAGCTTCCCTTGGCTAAACAGCCCGAATCTTTGGATTCATTTTAAAGTCAAATTTTCGAATGATTTGTAGACATGTGTGTGTGTGTGTGGATGTATGTAAAACGAGACGGGCTTTTTCTCATATATGCGATAAGAGACGACGTCAACAGACACGACAGATAGGAGGTATAACAGGGAAATCATTGGAAGTTTTCTGTCGCATATTTATTAGGAAAATTCTTATTCAAAAGTGGACTTGACACATTTCATTTCTTTTACATTTCATATTCAATAAGTTTCACACGTAATTCTAATGGGATTTTAAAACAAACACAAATATGAATAGTGATTTTTTTCGTGCTGCTGTGGATTGATATGATTTCAACGTTGATATAATGGATGGTGACGGAGAAAAGATGGGAGAAAGAAACCATTTGTCGATATCTTGTTAGAATAGATACGTGAAAACGATCCAACATCAAAGCACTAGAAATTTTCTGCCCATCTGAAATAATGTTGGCGTTTGACAGGATACTGTCGTATCGAAAAAAAAATGATAATAAAATTTATCACATTTGAATGGTGTTCTTGAGATTGTGGAGAGAATATCAAATCTTCATCTAGGGTGTTTGAAATTAATTCGAGTCCTGTTTCTTTTTTTTATGACTGGGTGTCGTCAATAAAAACTGCAGCTTCGCAAAACTGCACGTCCATTATTATAACCGAATGTTGGAAGATATTAAATTTTGTTTAAGAAAGATCCTAATAAATTATTCGCTGCGGTGAGTCGTCTCGTTGCATTTATTCCACTTTTATTAAATTTATCGTTTTCTTATTATTAAACTTTCCCGACGTTCCGTCTTTTATTCTTCAACGTTGTTATAATTGATTGAATTTCCAATTAAGCTTTTTACCACTTAACTAAATTTATTGAAAATTCATAATCAAAAAAAATTTGAAAATGATCCTCGTTTCTTGTGGAAAATTGAACGATTTAATCAAAAATGAAAACAATTTCAAGTAAATACGAATCACTTAATTCTCCAAGTGTGGACAGTAATCCCGATTCTTCTAAGAGAAGAACTCTGATCTGATTGGTATTGGTAATGGTGATATCTCTAAATGTTCGCTTCGATGCACAAATAGGTCAAAAGGCTATACGTTCGCCTTTTAGCGTATTCTTCGAATCTACAGTTAATATATGTGAATAGTTTAAAACGATCAGTTTAAACATTTGTAATTTTGTAGTTTTCCATTGCCGATCAATTAGTTCAAATGATGCCAAGATATTCTCGAAATGTATTCCTGGAATTGTTCTCAATAATAGAACGCAATGATAGGCTCCAGTATGCGGCTTCATTTACTCGAAGGCCCCTTAACAAATTAGTATATTCCTCCATGTTCTCCATAATGATTGTGAATTCTAATCAACCTTTACCACTGTAACATATTCATCTTTAGATTGTCGTCTCTTTACACTCGCATCAAGATAACAGCATAAAAAAAGAAAAAAACGAAAAAGAGAGGAATTTAATAGAGAAAGATAACTTGGCGGCACACAAACCGTCCTTCCGATTTGGATCGGGTGAGCTTACGCGTAATGCGAGATTAATTGTGTGCGTTAGTCAATGCCATACCATTATATATCATGGGATTTAAACAGTAACTGGTCTAGACACCAACACTTATGTATGTCTAAGAGAGATTGTGTATACCGAAGAATGGACAATTTTATAATATGAAAGAGACAAGTTAGGAAAGCTCAACTTTAAATTCTGATAAATTACGTTTGTGCAAAAATTTCGTTGCAATTTGATGTCTGAATTCTAGCTTGTCAAAAGTTATTACTACCTTTATTAATGGTGATGTGGTAGTTTCGTTTTGTTTTTATTTCCGTGACCGGCAATGACAACACTAATCACCGAAAACGTAGTAGATTTTCGGTTGGTTGTCCGGCAATAACATTTGGTAATAAAACTATAACCATCTATTATTGTCGAGGGGAACATCTTAATTTTGCGGCTCCTCAGAATTTTGCCTACTTATAGATAAATAAATCAACGTCTTGAAGGTGTAAACTATGAGATGGTAATCGATACTTGCGGTATACACTCTTAGAAGCTAAGTTTCTAAATAGTTTACTAGGATGATGTAATCACGTATACAGCCGATAGTGCACTAAGCTTATTAAATTTCAAGCATAACACGGCATTGCTTAGATGTGACTAAGTAACGATAGTTAAGGCCAACGTATAGTGTGTCATGTCTTCGTAAATAAATTCCCATTAAAATTACCACGTCTAATATAAATTTTTGCATCTGCTATTTCAACCTTAATCAATCTAATTAGTGAACATCTTTTCGTTAGCATTTCATAGAACGTTAGAAAATTCTACTACAACAATATGCGAATAGATGGTAAGAGAACAATTCCGTAGAATGGATATGTGATTTTCTTGGGAATGCAATGCAATGTTACATTGACGGAAACGTTTTTCACATATGTAGCACTGATTTTATGCAGGAATTTCAATATTGTTTGAAATACATTCTATTGCAATTGTGTTGGAATGATTTAAATTTCTTTAAGTTTCCGTTTAAATGAGAATTGTGTCAAATTGTCTTCATCGGACCCGGTTAGGAGGCGCCATTATTCGAGCTTTAGCAAAGTTATTTTTTATAGTGTTGATTGTGGAGACGAACTGCTCCCTCAATAAGAATGATTAAGATGCCTCTATTTACAGGTAACAAGATTTTGCACCACTCATCCTTAGAAGTGCCGCAAAAATTGATATAATGTAAACTCGGAGATAGCCAATTGCTCTCCGTTTAAAACCGTTAAATGACAGGAACGTCACTCATTTTTTGTAACAGTAACCGCTTCTTTACTATTTCTTTTAAACTCTAAAAAGCGGTTTCAGAGCAAAATGCACCCAAAGCAGTGAGACAAGTCGAGAGATGTGACGAGAGTATGACTATGTAAAATCTATACGACACCAGAGGAGAGGTTTTTTTAAGAATACAGATATACTCTGTCTAAAAACTAAGTATAGAATTTCAAATGACAGCAATGTGACTAACCTTCGCAACGAAAAAATAGTCCCTCTCCAAAATTAAAATTCTCCTTTATTGTATTAAACTGAAAATCGATTTAAGAGGAATTTTAGAATCTCTAAAGAAGTAGCTATTTTTATTGTACAAGGTGGTAAAGTCATACTTTATTCAAGAGCGGATAAAGAGACTTTACCACTTTGTTTAATACTTGCCCTTCAAACTCTCTTTTATTTAATTTTTTCAATTTTCTAATAAGTTTTGACTTTAACTATTAATATAGTTGTCAACCGTTATTGGTTACTATTGGATTTCTCTAAACAACAAGCAATTGTTTTTGTTTATTTGCTGTTGGTTGCTATAGAGTTTACCCACCTCAACGGTAAAGTAAACACTTTACCGTTGAGGTGGGAAAACTGCTACTTTACCATCGAGTAGTCGATAAAGTAGGACTTTAACAGCAAGTGTTGAATAAAATGAATTATCGAATTTCAGAGTTAATATTGAAAAATCAGTAGTAAAATGTGTAAACAAACACGTAGGATTTTACCCCAACACAATATAATATACTTTTTGGTTTTAAGTAAACATGGAACTTTTCACATGTTAAGTTGCTCATAACCTATAACTTGTAATTTGAAATTTTATACTTTATTTTTGGACGGAGTTTAGATCTAAAATTGCGCACGTCTCCGTAATTAGACCTTTTTGCTTGACATTTGCCCAAAATGACGAGTTTCATTGACCGACATATATAAGAAGAAATAATACAATTAGTGACATTTAAATTGGGGAAAAACGTGATAAGAAAAAAAAGGAACCATAATTATATTCTTCAATTACACAAGACGTTACTTAACGAACGAAGTCTTCTCTAACAAAACGAACAGCAAGTTGGTTAATATACAAAATAGTTATTTTGTAAGCCAACAAAGTCCACACTTTAGTCTGTAAATGTTATTGCTATTTTTGAAATAATTCGAGACGACAGACGAGACGAAAAGACTTGTCTCTCGTCTTGACGCGTCGAGCTATTCGCTAATATCCAGATGAAGCGGAAAACCCCGTACTCTCGTATGTTTCACGTTACTCACTGAAGCCACTTTATAACTTACATTGTTATCTTAAATGTTATTTCTAGAGGAGTTATTTACTAGTTGAAGGTGGAGATGTTCCAAATTCAGGGATAATTGATCAAGTCAATAGTAAATCTTCAAATCTCGTAGATCGCAAAAGAGGTTCAGTTTATCGAAATTTTAGGGTGAGAATAGTTGTTCTCATTTTGAAAGCAGAACAAATTATCATCCTTACAATTGAATCGTACACAAGGACCTAGAATTTTCCAAACTCACTTTTGGATGCTTTTTCGAAGTTACCGATTACCTCCGTGGCCCCAATTTCAATTAGAAAAGCTATTTTTAATATTTAGATTTGTTCGTTATTGTTCAGTTGTGTTCCAGTCTTCGAAGTGTTAATGCTGTTTCGAAAACTTGCGATTTTTTTTGTTAATTGATAATTATTTGTGCCTAGTGCTAGTGTTAGTGTAAGTACCAGTGCCTTTTGTAAAACAGACATCCTAAGCTGAACGGCTGCAGGATTCCATAAGTATTCTAAATTTTCAAATATAATTATGTTTTTTTACAATACTAATAGTTTTTCTTTCAATTTTTGTTACAACCGGAACCAAACCGTGAGTCTTTTTATTGATTTTTTTTCAACGGTGCCGGTCGTTTTTTATGCGTTTTGAATTGTTAATAATAATTATTCACACGAAATCTTTGCTCACACTTTTCGATGAGATTCTGACAAATTCAAAAAGAAAAAATACTAACCGCAGAGGGCGCCGAAATTAAGCTTACCTGGCGTGCCTGTACCATTCGCTTCCACTGTATGCTGACCGTACTTGTCGCTTACAATCGTTGCATTACCGACACTTCATTATTTATTAATCAATTCAGATTAAATCAGAGTCAGTTTTATGGTCTTGTGTAAAAGGTTTTATAAAAAGAAAACATGTGTTAATTTTAACAGGAACGTACGTTTATTTGCACTGAGCGGAAATACAAGCTAGCGTACGAAATCTCGCCGACTGTTTGTCTCTGGTTGACGAACATTTATAATTAATTTTTCACAATAAAACAGAAATATATTAAATATAATTTTATATTAACAATTTCTACCAAATTTCTCGTTACCATATATAAAATTCAATAATTGAATTGTTTTGTAAAATATAATTTTTTTTTCTCAAAAAAAGAAAATAAATGTAAAACAAAAAGAAAAAGACTAGGGAAAAATGGTTGAAATTGCTTACTATAGTTTATTATAATTTTTTTTTTCTTGTCGATACATGTAGAATAATTACATATAGATTTGAATTATCATTTTTCTTGGTTTTTCTTTCCTCATTTTGCTCAAATAAATATTTACAGACTACAAAAATTTATCACCATCATCATCAATTAAGAAATATAAAATGGAAATATTACAAAATTTAAATTTAATTATAGATCAGAAGAATTTAAATTGTTTTCATACTCGTTTCATTTTTTTTGACGATTTTTTTTTTCATTCATTATTTACAAATTGGGTCACCTAAAATTCAATTAATAGTTTAAAATACATTTACAAATACAATTTCATTTTTAAATTGAATTAATTAATTAATTAATTAATTTTAAGTTTTTGTGTGTGCTTTTGTGTGTCTATGAATAGAAATATTATTTCGAAAATTCCTAAAGAAGATCAACTTCCATTGGCAAAATATTTCGTTTATATTCTCACATAATAATTAATAATAATCATATTAATAATTAATTAATAATAATGATATTTCCTAATCATCTTAAAAACTATTCCCGGCCTGCAAATCAGCAAAGCCGGCGAGCGTACGAACTAAAAGAGACAATTAAACAGAGCCCCAGAGTCTATGAGTAAAACCACTAGAATTTGGAATAAATGTGTTTTTGGTCCATTCGAAATTTGAATAATTCAACAACCAATTAATGCCCAATTTTTTGACGACTTTAAATAAACGTAAATATTTACATTAATCAACCCTAAAATAATACACCCTCTTGCTGAACGAAAACAATAATTAATTATTTAATTAGGAACACTAATTGGATAAGTTTTTCGTTATTGTAACGATTTACAATTACAACATTACATATACACAACAAAGAGACAATCGTTGATGTAACTAATTAACAAATTTCGCTCCAGTTAATTGCCATTTTGTGTCTTTCTTTTGTTAGATTTCATCAACAAACCAATTTTAATTGATTCTAGTGATTTAGAACAGAGTCTCCGGGTGAGAGACAACATGAACATGAAAAGATGTCACATTTAGGCAGGATTTCGGGGGTAAGGAAGAGCGCGTATTTAACCATTTTTTCTTCTTCTATGATTTCAATCTAAACCGTCGAATCGTTTCGTTACTTTTATAAATTCAATAGAAAAACGGCTATAAAATCAATTCCTTGTTATTTTCATACGAATTATTACTATTATTATTGTGGAATAAATGGGGGTGAGAGCGGCCGGTTCGACGGTTCGATTTTGGAGATAAGACAGAAAAAGCGTTGCTTTTTTCTTGGTTGTTTTTGGTAGAAAAAAATGAGGAGTAGAATCGGAAATTGTCTTGTAAATAATGATCGGCGATCAAAAAATTTGCCGTAGAAAATTTATCAATTGAAAAACATCAACAACATTCGTATCCAGCAGGTAAAAAACTCGTGTTACAAACTAATATATTCAATATATTACTCTGAGACATCTAATTACTAAGAAGTGCCCGGAAGAACAACAAGAACTTTTGCCCATACATTCCCTATTAATTTTAATTAATTTCAACACTTTTTATCCCACTTTCATTACCATTTATACAGGGGGAAAATAAAAAATTATCAAACATCCACACACCAAGCTCGTTCGTGACTGGTTTTTCTCCTAACAAAATTCCTGATAATTGCCAACCAAAAAAAGTGATAACAATTACTATTATTATCAGCATGAATGCTGCCAAAAATCGTACGACAATAAAATGCATTAAACTAATTAACAAAGCATGCAGCTGTACAAAATGCTATGAGATAACACTAAAAATTTCATTATACATACGGGCTTTGATCGCACACAACAATCACACTATGTCAGGGGGATGGGGGGATGATGTAGAAATATATATTTATAATTATAGAATGCATAGAGAAGGAATGCGTCGGAAATTCACAATCATCACAATCATCAAAAATAGGATGATGATGATGAGATGATGCGAGTTGAAAATGCACAATGTACGTTTTTATTATTATTATTTTTTTAATACAACTGTACACGGCCCTATAATCGTTGCATTTTTTCCTAAAATTTTTTTTTTGAAAAAAGTAGATTTTCATCCAAGGTCACTTTCTCAAAAAATATAATTTCCTATTATTATCATTATTATTTCTTAATACTTTTCATTAATCAGTTTTTTTTTGTTTTACACTACAACGTTATTATTATTTTTTTTTTTGATTTTACTTTGTTCCTATACTCGAATACAAATAATGACATTTAGCCTAATATCTGGCGGTGTGCGCCTAGCACAGTCTTCAGTTAATACTTTGACACATTCGTACAGACTAAATTCAACTTAATTTATATGACTAACTATAAAATTGTGGGCGTAGAAGGAAAATTTTGGGGACTGGGGGGGCGAAAATCTACAAATCTCCATTATTATTAGAAAATTCTCCATCAAATCAACAACGAAATCTCACCCTGTTTCAAGCGAATCATTCTAATCGGGAAACCAATAATTTTGATTTAATCAATTAGGTAAGAAATCGTTAATTATATCATATATTGATTTCAGCGTCCTTCAATAAAAATCCAAAATAACTCTAATAAATTTTTAATTAACGGAGAATTGTTATAAAAAATCTATTAAAGATTATAGCTATAGTGTTTATTATTATTTTTTGTTGTTTAACTATCAGTGTTCGGCCCTAGCTGACATTGTCGATCACAGGAAAGAACATTGAGGGACCAAAAAGTCCCCCGATTATGTGTTGTGTTTGCTCCAGGAGTCCACACCTAATCTTCTACTACTGTTAAACGTTATTTTCCTCTCACATTTTTTTTGTTGTGTTTTTTTAAATATTTTTTCTCTGTTAATATGTACACTAGCGGTAACTGGCAGTGATGCGGCGTAGAGGTAGGCCGTTTAAGCGTGACGTTTCATATGCAGAGCCAGATGGTCTGAACGACTGAAACATCGGTCGCAATGGCGACACTTGAACGGCTTAGCTCCTGTATGTTTGCGGTAATGTCGGGTCAATTCATCTGATCTAGCAAACCGCCATTCGCATCCTTCCCATGAACACTTGTACGGTTTTTCGCCTGTAACAATAGAGAATTACACATTAAAAAAAACAGAAAACAAGCACGATAAAATTATTGGAAAATATTTAGATTTATTTCAATTTGCATCAATTTCATCGACTATAAAACAAACCGATGAAGCAGAAAATCAATATCCAAATGGCTGTACGTTATAGAGAGACGGTAGGTTCAGGGCGGTTGTAGTTTGTTATGCCTCAGGATACATTATGTTGGACGTCGGTGCCAATCATATCAATAGACGACGCATATACCCGGACTTGCCTTAATGGACATTGGGGCACATTTATGTCGTTAAAATGGCATTTGGTTCCCCTTCGAGCAACCTATTTTGTTCAAGTCTCTCGCACGAACGGCGGCGGTAATGATATCAAATCAATTCATAAAAAAAAATATGCTTAAACACTTTAATATTGATTCTTCGTCTATTTGTGTTCATATTTCAGATGTGAATATTTAAATTCGGATATCGTTCAAAACCCCAAACATATTGGACAAAACTCCACCTCCGGTAGTAATCGATTTTGTTTGTCAAAAGGTGGTCAGTTCGGTTTGTATACACCTAGTCCCTGAAATCCTGTTAGAATATCCCCATATCGAATCTGATTGATGAACTCACTACTGTGTCGACGACGTCTCTAGGGACGATATGGAAAATAGCAATACGTAAAAAAGTTTTTCTAGGCTTTGACAATAAAATTAACGACGCGATTTCTGCTTTTAGTCGATTTTGTGAACAAGTTAAAATCAAACAACCCACCTCCCGATCTGCACACAATATTAAAGACGACAGTGTCGCCTTGTTGTCTGGTTTATCACACAGAAGAGAAGAAGGTTACGCATGGAAAACCATTTTCATGAAAACACATGCCGCATAATATAGAATATGTGCACGATATACAAACATTATTCGATAAATCGTTAATTATTTACATGTTGGAAGAGTTTTGGAAAAATCGGAAAATTGAATTTGCTTAAAGGGCGACAGCTACCGTATCCCAACTGCTATTCTGGCTATCTTTTAAAGTTAGATCAAGACAATATGCACGACAATCTGGTAAGGATCTGACAACCCAAAATTGTCTTTTTTCGTCTACTCCCGTGCTGTTCCCTAGCCGACACACTATTTCGACTACTACAATAACAAAAAGGTGACAGTTTGTGAAATTGTGAAAATATAATCTTAGCAATTGTTCACATTTAAAGTCAGAGAGATTCGATTAAAACCCATCATGATAACACTGTTGAGATGAGAAACAAGCTTCGCACAGTTTATACGCGCGCCATTCTCTCTGTGTCGGTCGCTCTTTTGATTAACAATAATGTTGGAAATGGAGCTGCGTGGGGTTTAAAAATAGAAAAAACGGGTAATTTATCGCCGCCCCGAATCATGGTTGTTATATATAGTTTTTATTATGATTTTTTCTTTTTGCACAAATTCTTAAATAGCGTTCTGATGCAAATGAGACGAGTTTATTACATGCGTCCACAATGA
Organism: Epicauta chinensis; assembly: GCA_021725515.1. Lineage (NCBI taxonomy): Eukaryota > Metazoa > Arthropoda > Insecta > Coleoptera > Meloidae > Epicauta > Epicauta chinensis. Next base: position 286,210 of record JAEDXX010000107.1, on the reverse strand, counting down.
AAACAAATCGATTTCATTTCAATATTTGATTTATCGATACATATTGTTGATATATGATCAGATATGTAGATATGCGATTTCTATTTATCTACAAAACGAATTAGTAAGATCGAATCGAGAATCGTGTTTGGCAATATAATTCCTGTTTATATTTGATTATTTTACCGTCTACTAGTGCCAGTTGTGGTAACATGGAGAGTTGTTCATATATTTTAGAATTGCAGATGGTTCTATATTCATATTGAATAGATTCCAGAATTTCTCGAATTGTAATAGAGTGAGAGAGAGAGAGAGAGAGAGATCGGACCAAATCTACATATCTTCGATTGGAAGAAATATATATTAATGCCAAACTAGAGCGAAGTTGGCAGTTATCGTATAGAACATAAATCAATATTTGTGTGCCGCCCTGCTACTACTCTATTTTATCGCGAATTTTTCTTCGGATCCCACGTATAATTGCCAAATAAGACAATTCATTTGGTTATTCAAACAACGTTGCTACCACCGGAGGCAATCAGTGGAACACCGCTAACGATCCGAATCTAAAATTACCAAGTAACCCACTACCACCACCGCCACCCCTCTCTCCAACTCTCTGTCATTTCCATGTAACTCTGGAACGAAATTTATCAAGCAAACACGACGGGAATTTGATACTGTCACAAGAGACGGTTGTTCCAAGATTATAATCTAAGCATGCACGTAATACTACTACAGAAAGAGGTAGGCGAATTCCTGTTACTTTTTATTTTGTTTCAATGTACACGACGAGTCAAGCAAAATATGAAGAAAACTTCTAAATATTCAACTCGACGAAATATTTAAAATACAAATGCGTTGAAGTTACGAATTTCAAATAAAATGGGGAAATGTTAAGCGTAGCTGTGACACGGTCAGCTGTAAGCTTATCCGGATCGAGCAAGCTTACGCAATTAGACGGTCGTACAGTTAGAACGCCTTGTGTGTGTATGTGTGTGTGTTTGTTAGTTACACTGTCAACTCAACAGGTGAATATCATTAGATAAACAACGATAATGACCTTATGAAAATAATACGTGCACATTGCACATGGTACAATTTCAACACGAATTTATATGATAATACATAATCCGTACGTGTGACAAGATACCCTAATCTATTTCGCGTATGAGAATAACTATTGGACAACTACTAAAACAGGATAATCCTCATTTATATTCGTTCTACTAAATTGTGGACTTTTATCGTTATAATACCGGCGACAGGCAAAGGATCGCTGTGCCGAACAAAAATACACAATAAAACCAGGTAGACTCGACCAAATTCCACCTAATATCCGCCAAGGGACAAAACTGATGAATAGATTTAGGTTTTTGTTAAAATTTCATAAAACTTTAGAACTGTAGCTAAGAAACGAGAGACGAGCGTTGTGAGTGGGTTGCGTTGATGATGATGATGATGATGATGATGGTACGACGGTTGCTTTTAAAACGAAAGATCTTGTCCTTGTAATGGCAACCCAGGAACCATTAATAACCGACGCGATCCATCATGTAGTCATGGATATTCATGTCGCGCCTTTCCATTGACGTCCTTCCTCCTCTGTCGTTTGCTACTGTCATCCTGCCCATCTCCAAAACGCGCACGTGTACAATCCTCAGAGACATCGTCATCTGTAACCCGCTTGGAAGTGGAATAGATAGCTCGAAAAAGAGAGAGATGTGGCGAGATAAGATGAATTCTTAGTCATTTACCTTTACGAATCTTATTCCACCCATATACCTTACTATATTGTATATAGTGCTATAACAACTAACATCATCAGAGAGTTGTAGCGACAACTCTAATGAAACTCGAAATGGAATCCGGCTAAACATCCGAACTTTATTTGGTGAAGAATTGTTGAATACATTTGAAGAATATCCAAGTCAATTCATTGCTCAACAAAGTTAAAGTGTTGGCGTTGAACATGCTCACTGATGAGTATTAATCAAATTCAATTGTATACGATTCAAGTTTTCAAAGTAGGAAGTAATTAAACTGATGGTGGACTTGTGTAGGAAACATCGATAGTGACCGCAGCAGCTTTCAACACCAGACAATACAAACCGGCATCAGGATCAATTCCAATTTTGAAAACCACATAATACTGTATTACATTCTATTTTTTTTCTTGTTGTTGTTGTTGTTTATCTCATAAATACTACATTGAAATTTATATTAAATTTGGGAATAGCTAAGCTCGGTTTTAATTGCGAAATTCCGTAGGTAATTGAATTTTAATCGGCAAAATAGTAAATTGTGTCAGGCGATATATCAAAACTGATAATAATATTTTAATCCTGATGCTAACACGAATTTATAACATTATCTATATAACAATAAATTTAATATTGTAAACATAGTTTTCGATATAATTTGATCGTTGCGAGTATAAATTCCAATTTTACAATATAAAAATTGATAATTTTTTTTTTATATGGAAATTGTAGACGGTATTTTATTGATATCCACTTACATCAACTTTATTATTGGTTTGTGTATATGTGTGCTGCACATCGGAGTGTATTTCCTTTATTAAAAAGATGCTGTGTATAAAACGATCCGAAGACGAGAATTTTATTGCACACTAAACATCTTAAAAAACACATAAAACCAACGACGACAATGTACAAATATCTTTAGTTTCACGACAACAAACTGTTTGTAGGTGCAAATAATTATTTCAAGGCATCTTTATGTTTCTTACCACGTAGGTACAGATAAGTTCAGTTGGTGATTTTTTTATGATATTGCCATACCACAGCAAGACAGCGAACATAAACATAAATTTCATTCGTTTTAGACTTAATTACAGTTACCATTCGTCTAGACAAAAGTTTGAAACTTTCGTGCCATTTTTATATAATAACGTAGGTATAATGGTTTCAATGCAATTTCTGTTTCTTTACATTATTTAATCGTCTAATATAACATTTATATTCATTGCATTTGTGCTAGTTCGGTGGTCGCCGCAGGAGGAAATTATTCAGCAGGGACAATGTAAATGGCATTTACGATCGTGAAAATTAAAGAATGCAACAGAGAAAATAGGGTAAAAAACGGATTAATGCTGCAGTTGCGGTTATTTATACATCTCTGTCTTACATAAGGCTTAGTGCGGGTGCCAAATCTCAATATTCTTTTTTTATTGGCAATTTGTAGAGACTCATACTTATGGACTTAAGCTTAGGCTAAAAAAGGGGTGAAAAGATCATTTTTCTGAGTGATTTTTTAGACAGCAATTAGCTGAGCATTTATATAGAATAATTATGGAAATTAAGTTCAATTAAATATTGAAAAATTTAATGAATTTGTTTTTTTAAGTCATTAGATTTCTAATGAGGAATGTGCCAATATTTAGAGTAGTTACGCAGGGCATCAAGCGACAAATTGCAACACATTGAGAAACAACTAAACACGAGAATTGAAGTTGCTTTGCAATATTAAAAAAACATGTTCCAGAAAGGCTTTTTTCCCGACTCTACAACAACACCAAATTAACTCTGATGACGGCTTCTTTAGAGCTAAAATTGTTTGCCAAAAAAAAGTTGGTAGATCCCACTTTCGAGTCCCTTTTCAGGGATGCCTTTGTGAGGTTGCCACTTGAAAACTTTTCACAACCAAAAAATAAATACATAAACAAAGTCGCGTGCAGAATCAAATTTGAAGCTTGTTTTCGAACAAGTTGCTCTACCCGTAAACCACCAATTTTTTTAAGTATAAATTTTGAAAATTATCAAATAATAAATCGATACCGTGTGATATTTATATGGTTTTTACTCGAACATAAGTGATGGGCGATAAATTCCGTTGATGCTTTCTCCAAAATATCAACGAAATGGATCTTATATACAAGTGGTGTTTTATTTTGCATGTTTTTATGGTCAAATTTTATAGCGCACATATCGCATATTAAACTAATAAAAAGTTTAACTTTACATGCTATAAAAAATGGCATGAATTTTACTTTAATGGATGTGGTATTTTATAAAATTCAATAATTAATAGCAAAAATTACATTATGAATACTGGGGGGGTTGCGTGGAAGTCATCAAAACCGTTCCTGAATAGTTGAGAAGATTTCTAAAGGTTTTTGTCTTCTTTGAAAATCAAATAGTAGGTGAATACGTCCTCTAATTATACCACCATCATTGTTCATGGCGTATTATTCGAGCAGTTCAAACAAAAATTGTTATTATAAATTGAGAATGAATCGTTGTGGAAATTGATGATGTACTTTAAGAAATGGAGAGAAGGAGAGTCTCTTTCAATATACAACAATTTCAAGGAAGTTTGTCAACACATGCCTTTTCACTGTGGAAATTCACCCAATCTTTGCTTACTTGCTCGAGTTCCGTAGATAATCAAACAAAAAACATTTCTGACATCTTATCTTTTATTAAGGTAACAGAAAATAGAAGAGAGAGAAGACGAGATGACGAAATTTCTCTTCTTTAAATCCCTGTGACGATATTCAAGCAATTGGCTACAATATAAAGAATAGAAGAGAAACAGAGACAAAAAGAGAGAGAGAGTGTGAGGCGAACCGTCCAGAAGATGAATCTTTCACGTAATGAAACCGGAACTTTGTGAAACTGAAAGAAAGATTGATGTGAAACAATGGTGATGTTTTAAGCTTAAAGCACACATACAGCGAGTGAGTGAGATTCGGAACTGGCCGTAATGTTGAGCAATTTAAACGAAGAGAAAAGGTTGATTTAATATACGTACACACGTAATAAAAGTTACCGGCTTAAACTCATTAGATTAACGGAAATTAAAAGTTGGACGATTTGTTATTTGCATCTTACAAAATTATAAAATTTTCACAAATGTTTTTACAAATGTAAATGATTATTAGGAACATGTTCGTTGTGGTGTTAAAGAGATAATTCCACTAAAGCTCAACTGCAACTTTAATGCGATTTTAAAAATTTATATTTCGACCAAAGTTTTCGATGTAATCTTGTTAAAGAGTTTTAGAAGTGTATGGGAATGACGAAATAAGAACAATGTAAAACTGGCGTTAGGCGAAGAACAACAAGAAAAACTGTATGCAAATTAAGACTGCCAAAGTTTTCAACTTTGAAAGAAGACACATATTTCTCCAGTCACCCCAACTACCGAATTGCTAATTATTTTCTATTTTGTTAAAATAAATCACTATTAGACTTGATATAGTAAACGATTGTTTTGTACGCCCAAACAACAAACAACAAAGCATCTGTTAAAAAAATACTCCACTCTGTTTATGTTGCATACACAATGCATCTAAATAATTGTTTATTATTTGCATTTATTCCAAGCGAATATGCACTACATCTTTTGTCTGGTTATATGGCTAACATTAACAATTCCACAGTATTTTTATTTAACATTTGTGTTAGCTTTATAAAAGCACCGTATTTTCTTTTTGCCTAGCCGGAATAAAGGTAGAGGGGGTGAATTTAGCAATTAATTTCACTAATGCACCACTTTATACCAGTAACGTACAACTACCCAACATTAGAATATAAAAATAGCCAGTCATTTTTACGCGTCTCGCCCCCAAGCCATGGCACGCACTCCTGATAAAACGCTATCTATTCCTTGTCTAAAATAACATTTCAGAATGTGAGAGAGAACGTTTTGGGGGCGAGAGAACACGGCAAAAAGAATAATGTAATAATTTGCAGAGTGTTTTGCGTTGTTTCTCGCTAGAGAGGAAAAAAAAGGATAATATTTTTACATCCTAAATAAACAGACAATGGTAGGACACAAATTACATTGATAAACGTGCCTAAAGGTTGGTAATATTACGGAGGCGAAAAAGAAAAAAAAATTATACATATGTGGAATTGAGTTAATTTTGTTGTTGTTGTTGTTCGAATAACACGCACGAAATCGTTGGATTGAAGAAATGAAATTTATACTGGAGATTAGTTGGAGTTGTTTACCTTTTACCGATTCTAAGCCCTGTTTAGTATCAAGGTCTCGTCCTATGAATATAGCTGGAAAATCATCGGATTATACAGGAAATTAGTATTGATGTACAAACTTCTCTTTGTCAACGTTTACAAGAACCCAAGGGAATTCTAACTGTTGGTTGCTAATCAAGGAAACATTGAACAAGAAACTCACAGAGAATTATACCAACTTTCCTCTACACAATCAGAGTATTGCGGATCAATGTTTGTAGGGAATAACAATAATAATTTTTAAACGATGTGGTATTTTTTCGTTCAAATTTATTTGAGTGTCTTCGATTTTCGAGTTTTGCGTCGCCTTCAAACAAAAAAAGGAGCTGATCGGTAATTAACAGCAGCCATTCTTTTGGAAAAATCAACATCAAGTGATTTTGTTAAACTTAATTGGCAACTTTTCCAATACTTTCAATAAAATCGCTTATTTTTCTTCGAGCTTTCAAATTGATTAGTATAAAAAATTATTAAATTTTCTTTCTCTTTTTTATATATGTGTACATAAATTTACTGCTGGTGCTGGTGCTGCTGCTTTCTTTCTTTTCACGTCTCGATAATTTATGTTTCCAATTCTAACAAACTTCAGCATATCAAAATGTAATCTTTATGAATAAAGTTTTGGATACAATTCAGCAAACTGTCCAATTAAAATTGAATTTATCTCATCAAGCGGCGTTTTTGCGTTTGTGTTCAAATGAAAACGCATTCTATTTCAATTTTTCTTTTGACTAAACACCATCCAAACAAATCGATTATTGACCAACAAAACAGGGTAATTTCAATTTTACGCTATCATAAAGTTGCATTTTAACGCTCACACATTTTAATGTACTAAATACATGGAATTTCGGTGTGATTATATGCATATCCTTTCACATGCTGAACTTAACACAAATAAATACAAAAATAACCAACATACATCATCCCAATGTTAATCTGTCACCAGTATTGCTGTACAGTGTATAACAACCCCCTAATAATATTTGGTATGCAGGAGGTGGTGGCGCAGCCGTTGTTACTTGCACTGCTTGTAAATTGCGGTGATACAGATATGCAAATCTACATGGATATTCATGAAAACGGATGCAGATGCCGCTAGAACAACCGACTACGACTGGTATGATTATATAAAATTGAGAAATTTATTATAAAAATCACAAAAACCACACACAAAACGCGAACGATAAATATTTAATATTAAGAGTAGATGAAAAACCAACAATAGGGAATTTTTTTAAAAAGACAAACTTGAGAGATTAACAGTTTTTTTTTTGTCAACGAAAAACTTGAATTTTCCCCCCTGTCTAGAACGTCTATAAATATTAAAATTCTCCAATAAATCCGTTAGTAAAACGATGGACAAATTTATTGGTAAGACATTATTCAAGTTAACGTGACAGTTGCTATTTGAAATATTTATTGAGCGAAAGGAGTTCACGAAATTGATCAGACGATTGATAAGAGAGTCGTTGTCGTAACGTTTTCTAGTCAATGCACAACACAGATTCAATTAACTATAAACAATGATTAGTTAAGAAATAATAAAGAAAAAACACAAAATAAAATGCTCTACGTATATTTCCTTATAGCGATCAATTTTCATTGAAATACTAATCGTATTATCACGATAATTACGTATAATTTTCAGCAATAAGTTTAGTTTAATCAAATCAGAAAATCATTGAATTACGGTTTATAAAAATAAAATTACTGACAATCCGGATAAAATTTCCTGGCAAACGGACGCAAGAGAAAATGATGCACAATCGGTTTTTAGTGCGCAAAACGTTTCTTGGAAACTGGAAACATTTATGAAGTGGGTGCGGAAGTCCCAAGTTCGAGTCTCATCAACGACCTTCTTCGACTAACATTCCAGGCAAACGATTGAAGACAACGGGACTTTTCTCGACGAATCATCAGGTTTCTGATTTAATTGCCTATTTTAACCTTTTTTCCATTTTTTTTAAATTTAGTTTTAGCGACAGTTCAAAGCTGTTGCAATTCAGAGAGGTAATCCAACATTTTCAATGCTTTTTAGGTGCTGAATTGCAGACTAGATTTCTTCGGTAAGTGCAATGAGGCACAAAATTTTTACTAACCATTCGAAACAGTATGTTTTAGCAATTTTCAGCGATATAAAAATTGAATTGAAAACTTTCAGGTCTGGTTTGTCAGTTTCTAGTTCGGGTACCGGTAAATCAATCGATTTTTCAACTCAGTCTTTCAGTGATTTTCAGGTACAGAATTTGAGGTTGTACATTTGTGGCAGTTGCGAGTAGAAATTTCATATTAAACTATTCCTAGCCTATTTTCTCTTCAGGTGTCAGCAGTCATTCATATCATTCACATTTTAATAAAAACTAGAGAAAATAGATGAATTCAATATAGCTAACGGTATGTTGATATATATCTATAAACTACTATATCTATTTTTGATGTCATAGCGGATCTTTCAGATATCTCGAACTCAGTACCTACTCAGTTTTGATATGTTGTCTATCGCTTCTCTTAATATACGTCTAGTTTCAAGTGATTTTTTTTATTTATTTTTGTCTCCATTTTGCTGTTCATCTTGGTTTCCACATTATTTTCTTGCACATCTCCTTCGCAGAAGTTTTTTTACGATCCAGATAACAACAATGTGCTGTTTACAAGTTCCATTTATGCACAAAATTTCTCCAATAGCCACCTCTTTTATTGTTGGACTTCTGAAATAGCTTTTAGCTTAATGCTATCAAAGACTTTAATGGTTTCAAGATACTGTCAGGCTTTAGCATCATTTTCAAAAATTTTCATTTTCTCATTGAAACGCTTAAGTTGATAAAAGCAACTTTTTTTTATAGCCGACATATTAAACACTCCTTTCCTGTTTTGTCCACTTATGTCTATTTGTCTTTTGGTAAATAACTTTTTGTAAAATTTAACACTTAAAGCAGACGCCGTTGTTGCTTAAGCACATAAAAACCTCATATTTGCTTCAGTTCAAATCGATCAATTCACAATAGACTGAGTATAGTTTCCGTTCAATTTAATATAAATACAATTCAAAATAAAGAAGATAAATCCGTCCATATTTCATTTGAAATGAATTCAAATGACAATCTAAGTCTCAATAATTTAACATAACATTTGCATGTCGTTGGTATCGTAGTGTGGAGGAATTTCGGGATTGTACATTACATGGAATTTTACGACATCATAAAAGTTTTATGCACCCAGTTGAATCTTGACTGATTTAAACGGAACCGCATCGTGGCACAATTTGCCTTCTTTTCTCTCAACTATTATGAGCGATCAAGAGAGAAAAGGCGAACGAATTAGGGGTAAAATCACGTCATTATATTTGTTGTATGTACATTCAAAAGAAAGACTGTTGTAAATTAATAGCAGAATTAAATATGATTAGGCAAGAATTAGATGTCTTAGCTAAAAGGTAGATTCTCTTAAATAATGAATAAAGCCGTGTTGGGTTGTATCTTTAAAACAGATTCTCTTAGTCGCTACTAAGTGCATTTAATAATTCATTAATTTTAGAAATATTACATGAATTATAGCGTGTTTTTTGGGAATTTACAGCTTTTTATGGTAGGATTTGATCGATTTCCATTTTTGATAGAACTTTTTGATGTCTGATAAATAAAATTTAGAATATTCATTGATTGAAAAATTGTAAGATATTAACTTTCAAAAGATAATCCCCAAACGATGATTTAATCGCTTGTAAAGGCTTGCTTTCTGCTATTACCATTATTATTCAGACTGTTTGATGTTTTCTTTTCGGTGGCATTTCGACTGTTTGTGTACAACTCTCTCTATCTCGATTATTAGCATTGTTATTAATGTGTACCAAACAACAATAACAACAATAAAAACAATGCGGCTTTTTCAACATTCCTTTTATTCTAATGTGTTTCTTTCCCTTCCCATTTTCTCTCTATCTATATTTACATACCTACTACTACTCCGCTTCAATCGTTGATGTACAATTAACGTTTTGACATTGTCGAGCATTTAATATGGGACATGTTTAATTAAACAGACGTACCTAACAAACAAATCTCATTATACTCTTATATGTATTAGTGTTTCTATTACGTGGTAACAAGACGTAATCTTCCATATGGAGTAATTAAACTTAAACGGGATCGTAGTAGGGTTGTTAATCGTTGGAAGTTTCGTTACATATAGAGGGAGAACTATAGATGCACTCTATAATGACAAACATCTTATGGATGGTATTGTAATAATTCTAAAGTGGTATTGGGAAGTAGTTTCCCATACAAAACTTACTCATCAATCTTTGTTGGGCATATTCAGTGCATACACACACAAGTATCTTTCAGAACTTTCAACCAATACAAATGGTAATCGACTATTAGCGAACGATAATCATTCGAGACATACACGAAATTTACAATTTATCTAACGATAATAACAACACGAAAGAATGAATGATTGCAATCAGTAATTGTACAGTTGACGATTAAAGTTTATAATCTTATTTGAAAGTTTTATGTTTTGTTTTTGAATGAAAACACAAACGACCAGACCATCTATTCAAGTTATATACGTTTTTCGTCCCCTTTGCCAGTAAATTAGCCACAGAAACTGTAATTAAGTTAATTCGTTAACAAGATCCGCTACACTGTTTTACAGCCATTCCGTATTAATCATTGTAATTAGGATCATCCTAAACAAAACTTCTGACACTCAAAATAGCAACGATAATAACAGCAAACGATTGCAATGGAATTTATACGCGATATGCTATAATTCCGCCGCCCTGACCGTTTACAGCGGAAGTTCTCGTATAAGGCTTCGGGCAAGATTGCTAACACGAGACGAGAATATCTCGCAAATCGAGACTAGATGAGAGATTATAAATTTATCGGCACGAGACGAAAGAGCTCCTTCTCTCGTCTCGATTGTCGAGAGGCGAGAGGCTTGTTTCGACGAAAAAATCCGAAGGATAAAGAAATCAAGAGGAGAGGAATGACGGGAGCTCCCTTGCAGCATCACCAAAGAATTAGCTCGTCCTGCATATTTCGAACGCAATATCCGTATTTTTCACAGCAATCAACAAATAAATCGATAAATATACGAATACAGCAGTAGCATGCAATTTATTGCACTTCTTACAACGCATTCAATGAACGCGCAATGCAATAAACTGTCGTTGAATTGCATTGTTATACAGATTTATTATTGGTGTAAATTTGATTAAATGCTTACAGCATTAGTTTTGATTTTTATTTGTTGTTTCGGATAAATATTTCCACAAATTTATAAACGGATTATGTAGATAAAAAAACAAAATCCATGGAGTGAGAGAGATAGATATAAAGAGGGAAAAGTGCCCGGTTTTCATTCCATTTTCTTTTATATTCGACGAAAATTTAATATGTGCTCCATAGAAATAAATAATACACTGAACAATCAAAATTGACCTTATGACCCTGTTGACATCAACGAGTCCTTCTTATAAACACATTCCAACTCTTGCCAGTTTATATACGACTATTATATAGTTCTATGAAACATTCTTGATGAATTGATACTAGAAAAAAAAAACAAGTATATTCACTCCTACGATCCAACAATAGCTGGAAAGATATTAAACTGCCAGCCAGGATCAACGATCAACTTTAATCGAAATCTACCAACATCAATGCTTTAGAATTATTTTTTTTGTGTTCGTTTATTGTGGATTTTGTTAGATTGTGGAAATATGAAGAAACTATGTATGTCTTGTTCTCTCTCACACTCTCTCACAATTCTGAATGTAATTCCATTTCCTCGTAAATTTCCTGTAATCAATTCGACGAATACTTCATATAAAAGGGGGCAAGGTAAATGGGTAAACAGGGAGAATATTATTATCTACTGACCAAAGACCGTAGCCGGTGTGTGGATGTAGTAGTTGTAGAATATAATAGCACTAGGATTTGCTGTGCACCGTTAAGACTAAATCAGAAAATCTACTGAATTTCCGTTGGATATAAAACAAGAAAAACTACGAACAAACATAGAGGAATTTATCGTGAACGGCTGGCAAATAGAAAGACCGACATCCGGAAATGGCATACCAACTCTTGTGTGTTTCTCAGTAAATTTTCTCTCTCGCATCGAGTGTGTGGTCGACTTTGAAAATCGAACTAGTTCAGGGGGGCGGCGGTGCTGTTATTTTATATATAGTTGATGGACGGAATTCAATTTTAAAATTCTATTTAATTGCACGACCTGACTGAACGTGACACTAAAACTCGTAGGGGAATAATAGAATCATTGCATACATTAATAAATCCCCGAACTCATTTCCAACTGTTCAGCATAACGTATAATTAAATTCATCGAACATTTCTGGAGTTTTGGTGGAAGTTGTCGGCCGCGTTTTCAGAATATATTATAAACTTCTAAAAGCATTTTTCATGATATTAATTTGTCGCCTATACGAGCGGCGACAGTTCCTGTTGTGTATTTGATTTACATATTTCCAATATGGAACTATTTGTGCCAAAAACAAAAACCGAAAAAAAATACAGTCACAATCAAAAGACTTGATTATTTGGCAGCATTATTGATACATATTCATGATATAAATCCCATTAATGCTATTAGTATTGCCGTTATAAGGAAATTCCGATTGGAACGGAAACACAGGGCAGAACAAATCATATTCTCTGGTTTTGTAAATTATCAGTGCGCCATCATAAAACTGTCAATAAGCGTTCTTTTTTTCCGTTTAAAATACAGGAGAAGAAAATTTAAAATAAAGCACATCCACAAGAGAACTTCAAATGCAGATGTACACGATTTTTGATTGTCAACATTTTTACCCAAGTTCTCTCCTTTTAATATTTTCACATAAAAAGTGTGTACAAATTAATAATTAATTATAATTTGATTATTTTACCACATTATCGATTTGTTTTTGTAGTCGTTGTCGAGAACGTTACGACTATTCACCCCATAAATTCAGTGGAATATATTTGGCAAAAAGTTGTGGTCTAGATAAGAATGATAGTTCGACAAGACACAAAACCGATAGAGGAATCGTAGTTGTTGGTCTGATTGCGTATTTGCCAAGACCTCAATTAGGTAGGTCCTTGTGATACTATTTCCTTAATGAAGGTGTATCTGTACATATATATATATAGGGCAAATCCCTGGATAACAGTTGAAACATGCCATTCGCGTATATTACTCTCATCTCTTATTGGTAACACAAAACGTAAACTTTATGCACATCACGTACAATCGTCGAAATTTATTACTTTCAGCTTCCCCATTATTATGTTGTACTGAATGTATAAAAAAACCGACTCGTCTATATATTGTTTTGTTATTTTGACAACTCTATTGATTAAGAGTGCTTCACGAACGGAGTTTTTGCGCAATTTCTTCGATTATTTGGGGAAATAATGTCGAATTTACTAAATTACGTTCAGGTACTGCAAAAGCACCAACATCAAACGATCGACTTTTAAAAATAGTCGTGTAATGAGGTAATTGTGCTGCACCACCCAGCGTTCTGACGCCTATAGATGCCGTCAAGTACACTTGCCATTTACGTTTACTTTATCCATCCTGTGTGTATGTAGCTATGTATACAACACTGACCCATTACAGCGCCACTTTCACTAATTCTCTCTCTTGTGTTAATTAGACTTTAATGAACCCCGACTCTTGGAATTGTAAATTTTGAACAAATTTCACCGCATATTTATATGGGGATGATGATGGTGATAATAATAAATGTAATAAAAAATAAATAAAATGTTATTAATTTCAAATGGATTCAACAACCGGAAAAATAATATCCAATTAGACTTTCATTGTTTTTCAGATGGTTAATTTTAATCGTTTACTGTTAACAATATTAACTGTCGGATAGACAACGACGACGAGAAGGTCCCGACCATTAAGCTTGCATAATTAGGCTGGAAACCCTTAAGCTGTGACATAACGACCAGATTTACTTAATACGGACATGCCGTTTGGCGCTTCCCCTGAGAAATCCCCAATCTAGAATCACCGAATCCGTATATTTTGTCTATTAAATTATAGTTTTCATTATGTTTCTATTTTTTTGAACGAAAATCCGAAAACCACAAAATCGTAGTTGTATGTTTTTTTTTAATAATAATTGTTATATAATTAAGTTATCAAAAAAGACGACGAAACGACCGGATATAAGAAGCGCCAAGCCAGTATATGGAACGTTTCCAACAATTCCGCATAATAAGCTCGTAAATTGGTGTGTACACCAGGTTTTAGACTGGGGTACTTGTTATTTCACATTTAAAGACTGTAATTTTTCGTTTTTCTATTCGTTCCCCTCTTTTGGTATCGTCTTATTATTATGTTCACTTTATTTTCGTTTTTTTTTTCGGTTGTATATTCTATTATTTTTGAATACAGTTGAACGATTTGGATGATAACATTTTTCGGAAAATAGTCGTTTAAATTGCATCTGTAAGATCTTTAAATTGCTGCAAAAATTTCAAAAACACATTCACATATCTGCCATGGTCGTTGCAGTTAAATGTTATAGCCATTGTGTATGGTCGTGTATGTTCCAAATTGATATGGGGATTGGAGTTTAAAAATTTCAGTTGTCATCCAGACACTTGTTTACGGATGTTAAACGCGGTATAAAATTGTCGAAATCGAACTAGAAATGGGAGTCAATTTATTTTCAAATATTCCAACAATAGAAGAGATTTTAGGATACGAGCAAATACGTAATTTAATCGATTGTTGTTGATGTTATAATCTTTCTCTATAAGCAAATGTTTATTTTACAAAAGAAAACTTTTTTTTCTCTCGTCTCTATTATAATAAAATATAAACGAAAATTTTATTAAGCCTGTCAAATACAAACATTGAAAGCGGTCGTATGATTTGCTTGGGTTATTTTTTTTCATAGCAGTGTTGACATGAAATTTGTTCGAATATTAGGTAAATATATGCAGCAATCGTGGGTTAAAAGGAATCTTGGTTAAGCCACAGTAGGAATAAACTAGTCCAAAGTTAGATCAAGATAGTCAAAGGATGTTATCGGGGCTTTTAGGAAGCGGAATTTATCACGTTTGAGGTACGATTATCTGGAACTGACCACAGAAGCGGATGGTAAAGTTTTACGACCACAATGATAACAGCAAACGAAAATAGGCTTAATTCTCAGGAAAAATTAAAAATTAAGTTAATTTTCTATAAGAAGCGTAATTGTTGATATCAAAATCTGTTTATTGAAGCAAATTAAACTAATTTTTTAATTTCAGAAATCAAATCGATCAAAGAATGAAGAGAAAACTACTTGTATTAAATCGCTCAAAAATTATTTTAAATAGCATATTTATCATCTTTTCCACTCACTGGAATTCTTAACTTTTATTCGATTGAAGATTTAAGGTAGAGATAATCTCAGACAAAATATTGATGTTTTTTTTCGTTAGTAAAAAGATTAAAAAATAAATTTCTAAAGTTTGAAATAAAAATTTCAACTTGTTCAAAAGTTATGAGTGGTTGAATTGAAGAGTGCGTAAAACGAAGCTGTCACTCAGGTAGGCATTGACGCAGAGCCGGACCGAGGCTAAATTGCGCCCTTTAGCCTATCTATTAAACAATAGTTTTCATACTTATATGGTTCGGCGACCGTTGCAGATGCCGCTGTAAGGTTCCTTCGTAGGACCGACACTCCATTTATGAACTCGAAAAAGGAGTCAAAAAGTCAAATCAAAGGATATGAAGACATGTTTTTAAAGTAAATGTTGAATAAAATGACACAAAATGAGTTTTAGAGTTAACAGAACCAGAGACATTTGGCGGTTACTTCCGAAAGGAGGCTACTTATATCTTCAATAATTGTTGAAGAAACACTTCAATGTCTACTTGAACGTCTGCATAAAACCTAACCAAAATTTCAAGGGATGTATTCTATCCTTGCTTGAAAAATCGGCCAAAAACTTTTGATCTTTTCCCTTCTTTATCAACAACTCCCTAGGATTCATTCAAGAGTATTTCTGGATTTAATCAAAAGCATTTTGTAAAGCTAATATTCTGGGAAATGACTGTGTTTTATGTACTTCGCTACGTACATTCCAAATTATGCTATCCTAAAACTTACTGACACGAAAACGAGTCCTATACTCCCCAAGTCTTGCAGCAATAGACGCCTTGTTTTATTGCACAAATCAACATATCTTCCACAATCTTGCGGATTCTTCCATAGTCTCGCTGAAGAAACAGGGAATGGACACGAATGGCAAAATCTGCCCCATTATAACCTCCACAAATTCATGTAATGTAATGCTAAAACTGGATCGATTTCATAACTAATGGCCACAGAGCTAAGCCAACCATAATTTTGCATATAAGTAGGTTTTTTTTGTCACCTCAAATTAATATTTGTATAATTTCAAATGTATGCAGTTGTATGTAAACAATTTCCAACTAGTTAATCCACGAAATAATTCCACTACGATGAATTTGCATTACATGCGCGACGCATTTAGTTAATTTTCGTTACTCCTATTCAGATCGTACTTATGGTATCATATATATACCGGGTGTTTTTTTTTTAATGTGAATCCTCAAATATCTCGTTTGTTTATGAATTGAAATGGAAAAGTATCTAAAGAAATTAGACTACAATCTCTATACTTCAATTGAGCGACACGATTTTCGTTCTAACTTTTTTTGGAAATGCCAAAACGTCGTATAGGGTCTTGAAAATTACTCACTATTAAGAAACCAATTGTCTACAATGAATACTGCGACTGAATTTGATATGAAAGTAATTTTTTGCTTTAAACAACTTCTCATTTGTTGCTCAAAAAGAAATTAGAACTTCTCTGGGGTTCAATAACTTATCCATTGATGAAAAAAGCCGTTTCAATTCATAAATAAACGAGATATTTGAGGATTCACACTTGACGCGAACACGCGGTATATACCGGGTGTTTTTTCTATCTATGGTCAGCTGCGGATCTCCCATTAGCCGTCAACTAAGAGAAATAAAAGTCCCAAGAACGTGTACATCTGACGTCTTAGTTGACGGCTAATAGGAGATCCGCAGCTGTCCCTATTTAGAAAAAACACGCGGTATATATAAAAATAATTATTCCAACATATATTGCTTCCTATTTTTATTCCTAATTAAGAAATTTGTTTTTTTTTAAATTGATATTTAAATAATGCTGCCGAAATTTTATCAAACAATTGTTGGGTGTTCCTATACAGTTTAGTCAAATGTTTATGTCCGTATTATTTGTAAATAAGGTGGTGAAATTTAGAGAATTGAACGAACAACTGCGATATATCACTGAGTGAGACTTTTGACCAAAAAGCCGCAATAGCGTGACATGAATCATAACTTCCGTTCCTAGACGGCGGGCAAGCGGAAATTGTGACATTGTGCATTCACTGCATACCACACATACACATAGCTATATATACATACACGCGAAATGTTACAATTTAGATTGCAGTCTAAATTCTACTACCCAACTTTATAATTTATTACAGCTTCATATGTAGTTTTGTTGTTAAAAAAATATTTATATATAAATAACAAACAATTTCAGCATATATGTGAAACCGGTTCCCTTTTGTTAACATTTCTGATATCGCTCAAACTTTCTGTGTAAATTTTTTCGGAAAACATGTCACGCAATCGCTCCACTGCAATTTCCTTGTGAAATATATCCTTCAATATAAATTTTCAACCGTCCAAAATCGATGGTGCTTTACCGGTAATACCAGATCAGCGAAAATGTCACAACTGAAGAGACCTTCTTCCAATACGTGTATGTGTGTTCTCCTCTCTTATTCAACGTGGATCATAGCAGAATTGTGTGGTGGTCAAAGCTGATGGTGATTGCCGTGAATTGAATACGAAATTTACACGAGACATATACACACGCATAATATACGCAACATTGATCTCTATTCTCGTACATAGATCTCGGGGATATATTGGAGAATGTTAGTTAAAATGGGATAGAGTGAGCGTATAATAGAAACGAATTAGAGGATTATACGCCCAACATACTCACAGTGGAAAAGCAAAAAGGGGACCACGTGAAATATCACGACCACATTTAAAATGATAATCCGCTGATACTAAAGTACGGAGATGTCTGCATTAGAATTCGTAAAAGGTCGGTGGTGGGTGAGAGCGAGCGGATTTTCAAGATGAATTGAGAAATTCTACAAAATTTATAGTTGTATGTCTGGTAAATGTTATTTAAGAAATTTCCATCATTGTCGCCTGCTGTCATCGTCACCGTTATTATTCACTGATGCCCTGACAAGCCCAATTGTCTGATGAAATTCTCACTATCTAATGGAAAACGATGGCAATTCAGACAATCCGAAACCGGTAATAGTCTGAAAATATGCCTTCAATAACGTATACAATATTGAAATGTTTACAGGCTGCCTAGAATACCGTCTTCCATGACAATTTCCTATACAATCTTCTATACGAAGAAATCGCAATAACTAAAGAGCCTTCTCTTTCAACGGACCCAATATAAGAATTGAATAGAATTGTGTACATTTTGCCTTTTTTTTCTCTGCTTCTTTTCGTTCCCAACATAAATACGAGTATGAACTTTGTTACACGTGACCTGGATGGGTTATGGGTGACAAGAAAAGGAAATCTTGGCATTATTGCCGACAACGGAAGTTCCTCATCAGAACGAATAAACAAGAGAGTTACTTCTCTATTTTCTTTTCCAATATACCATATATATATCTCAAAACTGGGAATTTCAGTTGTTTCACGTAGCTTGTAGCAGAAATCGCAACGATTGCATTAAATTGTTGAACACGAAATGCTTTCTTGCAACTTTACTAACACCAACTATAGATAACAAATCAGGTGGAACGACATTGACAATTTATTATAATTATAATTGAAAAAGAAAACGGATTTTATTATTGATTTATAAATAGTTGAGGTAAAGATTGTAAAAGGTGCTAACTAAAACCAGAAAACTATCACAGACTTTACAAACACGAAAGTTTCCTACTTTATAAATAAATCTATTTCAAGATTTATAGATTGTAGCGCGACGAGAAAGAATACGAGTTAGATTACAATTGATGTCTACGTTATCTGTTACGGAAGTTATTGAGAATTACAGACAGGTCATTATTTTCGAATGTTGCACTGCAATCTAGCACAACAACAACAACAAAAAAGTGTTTTATTTACAAATTATATCGTGTCGAAATTGCAAAAAGTTGTAGAATGTCTACATAAATATGACATACAAGCATTCCCTGCAGGAGAACTGGTAGAGCTTCCGGTTTGGAATACCGTCAAAGGATGTTTGAAACATTCCGGGCGACTAGCCCGAAGCTCACAACTACCACCTTCCTTTATACAACAGTTACCTGTACTGCAGATTTAAGCCTCTAAATATATAAAGCGACAGCCGCCCATTATGATGATGATAATGCTATAGTAAAGCGTCAATATGTTGGGGGGGCATTTAACAGAACGAAGGGGAAAAATGAATAAAGTGGGAAATTTGTGAAAGGACACATACGAAGGCTTTCTCTCTTCACAATACAATCAAAATTAGATTAATTACATCGAGGACACGAGAACTTTCCATCCAATAAGTTGAGTTGAAAGATCTCTTGATATGGTAAAGTAGAAAAAGTGCAAATTTAAGAGAAAAGTAGACGAAAATTTTTTTTTGATAAACTAAGGGAAATTTCTGGGATCCACAAATGCTGCGTTATTGGTTGATATATTCGAGAACGTGGAAAAAATGACAAATGGACGTAACGTTGACAGGGATTCTAAGTAGTAAAAACTGATGATGAGGATGAAGAAGAAGAAGGCGAGAGGAGCCACGGAAAAAAGCCGAATGACAGGTGACCATCACGAGCAAACATCGTCAATCAAAGCTGTACATTGCAGGGTTGAAAGTTTATCTATTATATCCAACAACAACAACAACAACAACCACAACAGCGAGGTAAACGTTGGTATATACGAGCAACTGATGGACAATTGAGATTAAAGTGGAGATTTTGTGTGGAATACGAGCCTCCGATCTGCGGCTACATCTGTTGGGGCCATTTAATGGTTGATTGGTCGATCGGGGTTTGATGGAGGACAATTGTATATCTGCTGTATGTTACCGATTTAGAGACAATGACGACGGTTGGTCTTATCGGATAAATGCAATTAGATTAAAATTGGATTTTTGTTCACTGTTGTTATTTTCCATATATACAATGGTTCTTGTTTCTTTTTAAACACTCACTAAACACGTAAATAACTCAATTGGTGTTGGTAGTTTGCGTTAAAAAGTTTGCCAAAGTTGTTCCGTTTCATAACCAGAATTACAAAACAGAACGTATAAAAGTCTTATAAAAGTTTCTACTTTGATCCTTTTATCTTTTACAGACGCCCTGAATGGGCTTAGGAAAGAATAAAACATTCTTCAAGTCGACAAAATAGCATTGTACCTGGAATTTGAAATTTCTACATAAACCTTGATCTTTAAAGCATTGTTTGTGGTTGCAAATAATTGTAATCTAGTACAAAAACTTTTCTATCGAATTTCGTCGAAATCTACGCAGTTTCCTGAATTAATAGGTGGGTACAGTTCAAACTTCCGAGCAGGCTAATCCGGACGTAATCACCCCTTTTGTATAATTTAGGGTTTCTTGATTTGTTGTGACTGTTGGTTTTAATTGTTGCACAGGGAGCAAGAATTTATCTCCGACATTTTCAAAAGACATTCAACAATTACGTAAATTTTAGAAAAATACAGTCTAATATATCTGGTCGTGTGTGTGTGTAAGTGTAGTGATTCGAATTAGGCGTCCAGATATGAGGGACCAGGTTTAATCAAATCATGTTCAACTGATCGTGAGCGAGATCCATTAATTTCAGTTGCTGTGGAAATGCAACTGTTCAATGTTCGTAGTTTTCGAGATAAAGCTATTTACATATCTATAGCGGCATACCCCCTAGCAAATAGATTACCGTTAAATTATCATTGATTAATGAGGCTAAATCAATAATTCAGATCGTTATTAGTCTATAGATTGTACAATAAATTTGTTCCGATAAAAACGAAGGCGAATAAAGAAGGCAAAAAAATAAACGCAAATTCCATTATGTTAGTTTGAAAATCCTGTCAGTCAAGAATGGAATTTCATTGCTGTCGTTGAAGATTTAACAGTCACACTGTTTTATATTCATTGTGGTTGCTAAAGTAATGCTGATTGTTAGACTGTATGTGCGCGCCTACGAAATCTTCTTCGACTCCCGAAATCGGCTTAATCTTCTTTTTTTATTATCGCTTCGGTAATATTGTCTCGTTCGCTACCAATAACAAACGATATTGACGTTAAATGAAATA
This sequence comes from Epicauta chinensis, assembly GCA_021725515.1. Taxonomy (NCBI): domain Eukaryota; kingdom Metazoa; phylum Arthropoda; class Insecta; order Coleoptera; family Meloidae; genus Epicauta; species Epicauta chinensis. Next base: position 264,828 of record JAEDXX010000107.1, on the reverse strand, counting down.
CATAAAAGCGAAATTGTTGCAATATTTTTAAAAATAATTTAACGTATCTACTTTACAAAATATTGAACAAGGGAGTAGAAATTGTTTCCATAAATTTACCCTAGCAAATATATTTTTCATACAAGCCGGTAAACAGTACGACAGAAAAATGAATATATTATGCAAGTTTCAACTTTAAACAGAATTGAATAGTCTTTTATCAATATCAAACACGAAGTGTAGACATGTTTGGATGTTGAATATGAATATCGGCATCGTGCCACTGCATCTCCAACATTTCCTTTAAAAGTTCTCCTGTTTTCTCACATTTCCATCGAATTTTATAGTGGAACGAGAGACGTGATGCGTCGATTATTATGAGTATAAATGTCATCAAATGAGTAGAGAACAAGCGAACGATTTCCATCTAAAACCTTAGCTCATGGTGCAAAACGAAGACAAGAAGAACAAGATGAATAAGAAAAAGAACACAACGCATCCGGAGTTGGCAACGTTCATATAATAAATCGACTCTACTACTATTTTAGTTTGATCCATCACGTCCGTTATAATCTTATTTTAGAACTGTATATAAAATGCACGGAAAGTATGAAATATAACGAATACAAACGAAATTTATTATTAGAAATCCACAAATGCAAAAACATTTCATCAATTAGATTGAAACTTTCTAGTAATTTATTCATTTGTAATTCTGACCCGATCTTAATAGACATTTAATCTGTGTCAGAGTCAATTTATTTGTAATTGGTGTCGGCATTCAAAATTATATTAACACCAACTAAATACACATAGACATTCCTTATACATACATTTAAGATGGTTAGAGAGAGGTTTAGAATGAATTTAAATCGCATTTTGGGTGTTTCTAAAGTAAACGAGCGAATTGTTCGACTCTTATCCTTTTAACAACGATGTGGTGGAAACGGCGGCATCTGTGGCATCTATTAGACGAGATAGAGATAGAGAGAGACAGAGAGAGCAAGTATTGTAGAGAATTTGAGACAATACATTAGAAATTAGCAGAGCATTCTATTTTCTTTGAATTTAAATTGAGTCAATGGATATTGATTGGTGTCGGTTCGGATTAATGCAAAAGGGACGCTGTACAGAAATTCCAATATGGCCACAGGATTGTATCGTGCTGACCACCACTATGACATGATTTAAAACATTCTCCATACACCTACACATATATCGTAATATTATCACAGATACTATTATTATTATTAGATAGTATGGAATAGTGTAGTATCGCAGTTGCTATTTAATACAAAATAATCTCTACAGCAGGATTACCAGACGGTAGACACTAACACATTGAGTAATGTAAAGCGGATTAAGCACCGTTAGTAGTTGAATAAATGGAGCAATTTGGGACTGTTTCATAAAGGATTAACAGCACAAGTCGTCGCCAACAGAACTTGAAATTCAGAGGGCCCCACGACACACACATACACATAGACAGAATTCAACCGGATTTCGCGAGAGAATTTCAATTATTATCCAAAATTGCAGCCTCAAATTCTAAGAAACGCAATTATTATAAATGTTGTGAATAATGGCAGCTGAAACACCCGCACGACGCATATATACATGCATTAAAATGACTACGATACCCTATTTAATTTCCCCTTAGAATAGTAATAAATCACAATTTTGTGCAATTCAAACTTCGTGCACTTGCATAAATGAATATAACGATCCCAATTTATGTATGTATAAATCGTTAGATGAATTGAATTAGAATTTAGAGACCGAAAAAAAAACATATTAAGTTTTCCTGTATAACTGACCTGTGTGCGTCCGTTGATGGGCCTTCAAGTGTGAACTCTTGGTATAAACTTTCTTACAACCGAGAAATTGGCACTTGTGTATCCTCCTTTTCGAATCGGGCGAATGATCTAGGCGTGTATGGTGTTTGACGGTTGTCGTGGAAGCAGGTGATGAAACAGGACTGGCGGCGGCACGTGGCAACACAGAAATGTACCTGGCAAGTCCTCGCACTCGCACAATTGCATTCCTTGGTACACCTTCCATACGTAAACCACAAACGTCCAATTCGCTAGCACTAGAACTACCATTACTGTGACCCGGACCTGATTCAGGACTTGATGGTGGTGTTAAGGTTGTTGAGTTCCTTGTAACTAAACGTAATTGTAACGCATCACCGGTATCTGTATGCACTTGTCCCTCATAGCCTTCGTCATCGTCTTCTTCATCATCGATCGGTTCTTGTTTCACCAATACCGCACATGATAATGCAGCACCCTCATCCCATGAACACGGCGAACTGGCCGAACTGAATGTGTCACACTGGCGATCACTGTATTCATCGATACAATTCATTTCGTACCAAGTCCTCTCCATATCGGGTGGTAATTTTTTAAATGACTGCATTTTCGGTTCGTCTTTGAGGTAGCGTTCCATTTCGTAGCAGGTCTGCAACAGATCAAATACAGCTCCGTATAAATAAAATAGATCAGTAATAGAATTTAATAAACATAAGTTGCTTTTAGAGCAAATTTTTGGGCCAATCTTCAAAGAGAATCTGGCTGTCAAATCCATGCACGACTGTTTCGTTTAGAATATAGAAATTGATAAAGATATTGCCTGTAGCCGTGTATCCCTTTTATATTTTGTTATGGTTTGTTCGAAAGGCGACAGACTGTCTGTCTCACAGTTTCTGTACTTGCCTCGATCAACTTAGTGATGGTTTTCAATTAGAAATAGTTCAAGCCAAGATAGTACCGGGCAAAGTGCCATTGGGCCTTGGCCAAAGCGCCACCAACATTCTTGCGAAACTCATAAATATTCCGTATACCAAATATTTTAAAAAACAAAAATAATGTTGATCGAATATTTCGTTTGTTTATTGTCGATTTAGCTTTATACAAAATTAACCTTTGACCTAGTTTATTGTGAAGTTTTGGGGGCGGAATAAACCTTGGGTAATGCTAGTGTTGTAGTCGAAACCGGAGGTTCTGGTCGATTGTTAATGACCTAATATCCGGGGTTAAGAGAAGACGTCTCCAATTGTCTTATCGTCGACATTCTCCCCACAACTTTAACTTAGACTTTCGAGATTTTCGACAAGGGTGTCATTAACGAAACACACACACATACACACATACAGGGGCAATGGCTTAATGCTTTTGTAGGAAATGTTGCGCTAACAGTCATTTCGACTCTAGTCAAATTAATTTCAATGTTAATTAATTATACAAAATACAATTCATTTTGTAGTTATTGTCATCTTAAATAATCGATCATCCTATTCCTAAACAATTGTCGAATTGAACTATAATGCCATTTCAACAAAACTCACAAAGATCTTCTACGAACCAGTTCATGCACCATTTGATGTTTTCCATTAGAAGAACTACAAATGCAATGTTAGAAACTACGACAATAGGTGACCGGAATGGTTCAACTTATGTTATTCAGTTGATTCTTGACGTGTGTAAAAACCACCGGAGCGGAAATTGTCGGAATAGTAACTGTAATAATAGTAGTGGTGGTAGTCAAATTGTGGACAACAGTTTGCATGCGACATTATCTTCATCAACTTGACATTACATTTCACTGTTAAAACATTAATTTCGAGCGCCTGCAAAAAGGATACGTCTCGAGTTATAACGCTCTAGCCAAATATATATAGAGTTAGAAAAATACCAGCTTTAATTACACACTATTTGTAACTTGAAAAACTCTTAACCGCACACAATACAACAAAGTCGGCTACACAATAAACTGTCTATTTTGTGATTTTTGAAAGATAAAAGGGTCGTTTTAATTAGAACTGTGCAATGTTTGGGGTAGCTTTTTTTTCAACATTTGTGTGAAAAAAATAGGGAAAAATAATGTTTCTCCAGAGTATTAAATTGGTTGAATACAAAAAGCATTTTCCAGTACCGTTGGTATAATCTCATCTATCGATTTTGATAGGAATAATACTTGGGGAAAAAAAACTGATTACGTTCCACATACTTGTGGTGGAATAATTTTCACAATTATTGCGCATTCTCTAAAAACCATTTGTTGATATGTGAAGATAATTAAATTTAATTTAAAAGAAAATTATTTTATAAACAAGTCTGTTTCAATTGTGCCACAATTAAACTGGATTTGTTTTCTTTTAAATAACAACAACACAACAATAAGGTGAAATTCAAATAACTTTTTATAGAAGTGAATCAAAACAACAACTGTAATCTCCAACTATTATTCTGCGGTGGAATTCAGTTTCTATGTTGACGATAGACAAACATGAATGTTACAGGGCAGGTATTCCTTTATAATGTTGTAGTTTTGACAACAATGTTATCATAGTATGCACAGGACTCTATTATTTGAGTGTGAGTGACTCAACCGATCAAACTCTATTGCAGCCACAACAACAACAATAATAAAGCTCTGGTATAGTAGACAATAGAGCAGACCCAGTATATGTATGTTTGATACCTTTACATTATATTTCTCTAACAACAATTACATTGTATTAATATCGAGAAGAGTATTTCCAATATATACACTATAAATATAATGTCTTAATTGGATTGAGTTGTAGAAGGTATTTATGGAGATTGCTATTTGCAATGTAATGTTTGATAGAATGACAAATAGAGAGAGAGAATATAGTGAGTTCAGTTAGGGGGACGCAATATTGGCAACTATTGGCATAAGGGCTACAGAATGGGGCCATTGGGATGTATTTCAATAGTGAATCAGACAAGAGAATAAGAGGATACAGTACTCTAATGAGATTTCAATTCTTTTGTATTAGATTAATGTATGACCATGGGAGAGACTTAATTTGATATTATAAGATAGAAAGAGAAACATCCAGACAGGGAGAGATAGAAAGAAACCAATAACAATCGATTCAATTTATACGCTGCTGTGGAGTAATTTCACAACTAAAGAGTGGAAAGCTTCGAGCCTTCAGGTCTTGAGAGTTGAATTTTGACGGCTACCGAGCTTGGTAACCGGAGAGGTCTCTCGCTGAAATAAAGGACTCTCTCGTCTCGTCTTGAGTTTCGATGCGCTTTCGCGCAAATAGCAGTAATATTTACATACGTTACGACAAATTTGTGGACTCTGTTGACTTTCAAAATAGCGTTTTCACGTATTGACCAGTGCGCCATTCATTTCGAAAAAAAGCTTCGCTCGTCTGTACCTATATTGAGAGCAGAGACGAGAAAGCAGGCTCTCTGATCGCATATCAGTTTTACGATAGATGCGTTCTTGATCATTTAAACGACACGAGACGTGATACAAGACCTTCTTTTGTAAGCCCTGATCTTCATCAATTTACAGAAAAATACAAGCGGGATTACGAGAATGGTCAAAGAAATTCGCATCTATCCCAATCTGAGCCATCCAGAACTTAAGAAACAGTGAACTTCATCCAAAATCTTCAATCAGATTCGCTATAAATTTAGAATAATTTATTTGAGGACTAAGATCCGACGCTTATTTATAAACTGGCGACGTCTGCGGTAGCACATCGTGAAGAGATGAAACGACGACATTTCTCCCTAAGTAACTGCATTTATTTACACATCACATGTCAGACACACCGCAGTCATTTTAATTTATCTTTCTTTTCTAATAAAGTACAAGTGGCCTGACAATGCATACAAGATGAGCTCGACTTGATCTAATGAAAAATAGTTGAAATATGGGCTGGCTCTCACTCTATATACAATATATACATATATATTTAAGGATTTGACAGACCGAAAACGAGATATGAATAATAATAAAAATACAAAACACAACTCTGCGTTTTATGTAAGAAGACGATGGTGGTATTGTAGAAGAGACGACATTTTTACTCAAGTATTCTACAGTTGTTAAAACGACATTCCAGTCGACATCGAATCAACCATTTTCTAGTTAATATTAAACAAAGAATAATTAATTAGCCACTGGTGGTTTAATATTAATGACAACAAACATCTGGAATTATTAAAAAGTTACTTAGACGACTAGCACAATTATTTATTAATAATCCAAATGGATCTTTGGTTTGTTGTTGTTAGATTTCCATATGGATTAATTCGTTGAAATCTTTCAGTTTTATTAGCAATGATAATTTAAATATCATAAAATTTGCAATTTGTAAAATTCTTTGTTGTTTGGCTAAAGTTTGTCGCTTGTAGACTGAATCTATAATGTAAAACACAAAGGTGATTACAACAAACGCGGATTTCATGGAATATTCAAACGAGGGGGACTCTATGCAAATGTTTTGAGCTTGTTTTTCACAAACAAGCCCGAATTTTAATTAGAAATATGCTTGCCTTTCTAATAACAAAAAATATAATCGCATTAGTTAGTTTCTTTTGTATGATTGTAACAGTCACATCTTCTAACCAATTGCATCTATCAACCATATTCTAGTCAGTATTATAATACGAATATTTCAAGCTACATTATCCGGATTCGATTCCACTATTGTCTGAAGATTGAATTTTGATTTTCATCGAAAAGAAATCGTTTGCGAATAAGAGATGTTGACAGTTGGGATCTTTGTTGGTCAAACAATGAAAATAACCACAAAGCTTTTGTTGAGATAGGTCCCTCTCCTCTCTCTATTGAGTTGGTAGAGTTGTCGACATTTGACGTTTCTTAACTTCCGATCGGACCACGTTGATGACCGCATTGTTACCAAATGTGCGGAACGATTACTAATTCAGACTTTGGATATTTGTTTGGGTCAGTTGCTTTCAAGTTGACATTCGACAGGCAATTTCCTTCGTTTCTCTTTTACATTCCCCCCCTTTTTAATACCGAAAAGTTGGAATAATCTTGTTACTTTGCTTTTCTTTGACGAAATTTATCACATTTCCGTTGAAGAAATGGAAGTATTTAAAGATTATAATATAAATAAGATAGATGAGGTTCCGGAATTAATGGGGAAGGAGTGGATCCGGTTTATCCTTTCCTTACATAGATTTTGCGTTAATGCAAAAATAATAACCGACGCTATAATTACACAAAACTTGAACATAAACCAATAAACCCAAGTTATAATAAAGCTCTAAATAACACGAAAGAAGAAACGTGCCTTATCTTGAAACTTAACAAAAGTTTATAGGAAAATAGCAGTCGCTTATCGAAATCGGCCCTAACTATCACAAGTTTTCTTCAACAAATTTCCCCTCCCAAACATACACACAACTCCGATATGGTGGAACGAAAATGTGGTTATCAGGACTACTTGACACGCACCTTATTCTTCACGTTATTGCTTATATTTTTGTGGAATTTCGTTTTTGCAATAAACTCGATCCGAATAGCGTCGTTTACGTATTGCCTTTGTGTTTTCCGAGAGATAGACTATCGAGCGCCCCGAATGGAAATTGACAGTTAAAATAAAACTGTTTGCTAAAGTCGTTGCGGAAAAGGGATTACGATTAATCGGTAGATTTTACGGCATTGCGAGCACGTATACAAATCATTTCACTTAATTTATCAGCTCAATGTTTAAATGGACTAACACGGCAACCAATGGCATACACAATTGTCGATCGATCATGTGAAATATTGTATTTTTCTCTAATTACATAAACCCAAGTACGGTTATCAACAGGACAAATCAATTGAATTTCATTGATATTTTTGACAACATTCGAATGTTCTATCCGATATAGGTATACATATTGATATAGGCACGTTGAGAGTAAAACGAACGAATTTCCAGAATAAAATTCCAATTTAATGATATTCTAAAACACCAATAAAAGCGTCACATAACAATTTCACAAATCCATTTTATTATCAATCCCTAATATAACGATCGATAGTATTTTCTAGTTTGAGAGCTTCGTTCGTCTGTCGCTCTATGTGTATGTTAGAAAAAGGAATTATAACTTTCAACAATGTAATATTACGATGCCATTGTATCTGTCGGAGTGAATTGCTTAGTTTCGAAGCGATGAGAATAAGAGGCTTTCACGAAAAGTGTCCAACTTTCAACTAATTGAATTATAAGAATTGTTATCAAGCAACGTTTTAATTGCGTTCCAACTTCACTTTCAATTAACTCCTACAAACCAGGTTTCGTTTTAAATAGAACAACAATGGACAAAAAAAAATAAAATAAAACGAAATTGTTACCGGAACAAAAACGACAAAATGAAATTTGATCGTTTTAGAAAAATTTCACAAAAGCCGCTTTCAAATTGACGAAATAGATTGAACTTCTTGCCATCAAATTGAATTTCGTATGGAGATTGCGACAGTTCAACAAACAAAAACTATAGTTAAATCAGGAAATTGATTTATCGCAGTTTGAAAAAATTAACTTTAGGGTGAAGCGTTGTAGGCAAAAAAAAATCGCACATAAATCAGTTGTTGAAACGTTTGAAAAAATTGCGGATAAATTGTTAATATTCCAAATCACATAAATCATACAAAACTTTCCCACCTAGCTAACAATTTATCATGTAATATGTGAGGATTTTCTAATAAAAATTATATTGATAAAAATTTGGAGGAGAAAAAAAAAACGATTAACGCTGGAAATTTCCATCTATTTTCTCTATTCAACGTTTGTATCTACGAAAGTTGAGTGTTGCAAATAATAGGACGTTCCATTCAGTCCCAATGCATATAAAGAACACATTAGGTGAGGGTCTCACCTTGGTTCGAGTATTAGAGCATAGTACGACTCCCACAGGAATAAGCCGAGCGAATCGGGAGAAATACGGCCGAATTGGGAATACTATTGGTCTGAAACTGAAGCTGGTGTTGCTACCACTACTGCAACACTTTTGGAAATTGTAGAAATGTACACGTTTCCACAACCATAACGGCATGTCACGAGCAATTCCTGCAATCTTATCTTCAATTCCCATACAAGTTTTAACGTATAAAAATTTTACTTTACTCGAAACGATTGAGTTTGAACATTTCAGAGAATAGTTGTAACTTGTTCCGAATTGTCGGTAGTTAAGAGATAAATTCTAATGAATGCAATATTAACGACTGTGTTTAGTGCATCAATGTTTCGTTGATGGTTACAATCATTTGAATTTCAAGCTTTCAACTGTTCAAACTATTAGACAAAATAATAATTTTAACCCAGTTTCTGGAGAAATTATCGCTCTATATAAACTGTAATTGTCCATGAAAGAAAATCTTTAAAGTTAGAAGTAGAAAAGTTTTATTTACGAATAAGAAAAATCGAATTTTCGATTGGTAATAGAAGATTAGAAAGTTGCAAGTTTGATCATTTCATTTACATCATAAATAACGCAAACTATCAAGAGGATTTATCAGGAAGAGATTTTATAAATTATACATATATAGATGTAGATATTCTCTCAGGGAACTAGTAGAGAACTTAAAATAAAACATCGAGTTAATTAATGAAGAAAGTACGTAAAATCTGAATATAAATTACAAAATTACCGTTAAAAGGTAGCAATAAATATTCATGTATCGTTACAGTCTGGTCCTAGATCGACTAACTAAATTGTGAATTTTATTACCGTTGTTCAGTAATCTATAATCAAGCGGTAAACTCGCCTGAAAAACACCTAATTTTACAAATTACCAATAACATTTCACCAATGTAGAAATGTAATTTTTTTTTGCTACAACTCTAGATGTTATGATGAAGTCGTATTCTATCACGCACCGACGTGCATACACACACATATCCGTTGGAAACGGAAAGATATAAGCCCCTTGGAAAAATAATAACTTTTCTAGTTACTCGTGGGATTTGCGAAGTGTACGCCGCCAGCACAAGAACGTGACATGGGAACTGTACAATGCCTCCATTCTCCACCAACCCTACATGGCAACTAACACACATAGACAGACGACACCCACGAACAGGGACGACATCGTCATAAGCAAAGTGTAGAAAGTTTTTAACATGGATGAAAACGAAGGCGAACATCTAGGGGAAGAAGCTGCAAACTGTCGAACAACACGACGGTGGATGGAGGGATGGAGGAAAAGCGTGAATCGAGAGTCGACTATAAATTATAAAAGATCGAATTGTTTTATGTTAGTTTCGTGGCAACAAAAAAATTGCGAAATAAAAGAAAAATAGTTGAAGCGTTACGTAATAAAAGCCTCTAGGATTGTTTGTAGACAATGATGCGCGCTTTAATGGCAACATCAAATAATACGTTTTAGGTAAATCGAGTGTGCTTGACATAAATTGAAGACATTCCCTTTATCAGGGATGGAGTTACAGACACGTCTGTCCTAAGGGCGAGATTAAAAGTAGACGATTCCTCTTTACAAAATTAGTTCGGTGAACATTGTTAATTCATTACATTTCGCAATAAGTACGATACGATACGAAATATTGCGGTAACTAATGATGATGACAGATGAAAGGAATGACACGAAGCTCCAATTACATAAAAGATTCTAACTATTTGGTCGACAATAAAAAAACAAATACAAAACTGTATTGGTAGAGCGAGAAAGAGAGAGGAGAGTTAAGCTGCTTTCGTTGGATCGGCTACGTGAAAGCTCATAGTGAAACTTGACGAAATATATTTGAAAGCGCTTTATATGCAAATATTTCAATATTTTCCAACAACTGGGAAATATATTTCAATATGTTTTCTAGTTGTTTTTTTTTTAGAGTAGTTGAAATGCGTTGTGATAATTCAAGCGAATTACCAATTGTTCGCCCAACAAAAGGAAATAAATTGTTTTGTTTTAAAATAATAATATTTAAGATTGTGCGAGGCGGCGAGTTTCCTCCTTCATCTTTCGACAATCACATCTCCACCTCTCTCTTTCTCAATATAACATCTTTTAATGTTTTGCAGGGAATATGGTAACAATGTAATTTATTTCCATATTACGTCAATTCATTGTTTCCAACTGTCTGTATCTTCCAAGATCCATTAATATATATACACAGACAGAGGCGCATAGACCAGATCTTCATCAATCTCCCTTAAACCACTTAACAAAGGTTGCCAAGGTCGCTGTAACAATTGGCATACTTAACTGGGCTTTTGTTCAATCTTAATACTGCGAATGTATATTTTATTACGAGAGTTGTTTTGATGATGAAGATGACGATGATGTTGTTGATGATGGTAGAACAAGGATGAAGGTACACACGACGAAAAGCTAGAGATGACATTTAATATTATTCCATGACAGAGAACAATGCTTTATCAACCGACTCTACAGTCATATTCCATCATTTATCCGAGTTAGATGTTGCCTAATCCGACACCGTTTACTATTTCCATGTTCAGACAACTATAATAACAACCCACCATCTTATTCACCCCTCTATATTTTATACACGCAATAAAGTTTTACAGATGTTACGCAACCATCTACAAATTTATCTACACAGCACTGGAACAGCTAAAATTACACAATAATCCTGCTAATCTATCAACGCAAAAATTTCGCCTACAAACAGGAATCGATTTTTGGTCACTATTTTGATATGATATGAGTGAATCGCATGATCTGAATAATAAGTCGCTTGCTGTATTTACTAAAGGTGACATGAACTGACATACACATGTGGGGGGCGGTGAAAACGTTCCCCCGAAATTCATCTGACACATGTCTAACTCCTCATCAGTCAACTCTCACCATTTCCGACTGTAGGGTGAAACCAATAATATCATTATTCACATTACGAACATAGGGAAAAAATCAAATAAACGACCGTGTTCAACATATACGAATTTATATCAAAATATATATGAGAAAAAAACAACAGGAAGATTTGGCTTCTGTTGTTCTTCCCAGAATAGAATGACACTCCCCTTCGTGGATACATATGCAGAATATCAAGACCAAATACGAACAGATCATTGTGAAATTGTCTTTTATATGAGATGATGTATGAGTTTTTCCGCGTTGTAAATGAAACGGGAATTTAACGAAAAATAAATAGGGACAAGAGGACATTTATATTTTTTGATACTGACTTGTTAACAAATGAGTAAAAAATGTGACGCTCCCTTCACACATGTAAAACAAAGTCTGATTATAATTTAAGATAGTACAATACAGTTGGTCCGAATTTTGTTTGCACGAATTCGAAAACACCTCAATTGAATGCGGAGAGATAATGCTTATCGAAATTTGACCGTGTTTCGGGCCCCAACTCAAACTAATAATAGATTTGCTTATAATGTTGTGCAACTTTGAGACCAGTCTGTGTAAAGCGGTGAATTACCGAAAGCTACATTTACAGATCAAGTGATTTTCGCAAAAGCGCTCCTTTAAGAATATTCACACGTTTTTGAATAATGCCGATGTAACCTCTATCTCTTTCAACGAATACACTCAATGGTTTGTACGTTTTCTATTCAAAGGTTTACGGTCGTAAATTCGATTAAATTCTCCTATGTAGCCTCTTTAAAATGTTGTTTTTTTGTCGCTATATATTTCCAATCGAGTGTCACAAATTCGGGTTAAAATTTTTTTACCACATCCTAATAAATCTCTAAATCCATTAAATTGATCTACAGTCAGTGATTCTGAAATTTCACCACTAATCGCTTTATCAACCTGTTAATGAAGGAAACGGTTGTGGATTTTTTTGGCGTAACGGAACGAAACCGTTGGAATTCTTATCAAATTGCGATAAAACTGGAGAATTGTAAAAGAAAAGCCACAACGTTGACATTGTTGTGAGACTATTAACCGAGTTTATTTTATCGCCTTAAGAATTTGATCGTCCATATTACTCCATCCAGATGCTCAAATACCGTTTTACCGATTGCAGTGTTTACGGTGCTATACATGTATTTACCGTCATCACATCACGAATTCATCATAAAATCGCTGTAAACTCACCAAATTCTCTCTCTAATCAATGTGATACATTTTAATCGGATCTTTCAACTAAACCGAAAAAATAGAAGCAAAACCATTTGAATATTTGATTAGACACACAGAGAAAAAAATAATAATAAAGTGTGCACACAAATCCGGGTGCAACTAATCAGAATAATTTGACAATGTTTGCATCTCGTTTGTGTGGAAGAGTCGTCTTGAATATGTCACAAATAATTGCTGATGCGAAATAATTTATAAGGTTTTCGAAGTGAAGAGGAGATTTTTGATGATTTACTACTTGTGAACGAGATACATGGCAGGTATTCACGCGAAATCTACGTAAAACGAATGGAAAACAATTTAAATGAATTATACTACAGGAGATATACTCGGAAATTTATCATTCCACTTCATATTATATGTACACGCATAATATATATTTCATCATGTTATGTTGTACGGCTGCTGATATGGAGTTGTTAATTTTTGTTGGATTTTCGACAGTAGAGTGGATTCAAGAAGAATGTTGTAAAAACATTGTTAAATTGCTTCAAAATATTTGGATTTGAACTACATGGTAATATATCATAGTTAGTATTCTCCATGTACGTATATGTTGTATTATCCTTTCTTCCATTGTCAGATATGAGCTCTGATATATTTCCTTGGATGGTGGCAGCATTTGCCGGAACGGTGGTCTGTTCTTTTATACGACTCATATAAATTCTGTAAAAAGGACGTGCGAAATGGTCTAATGGTAAGAGGGATGGCCCATTAAAAGTAATCTTTATATTTATTTTTTCAACGTTTTTTATTTTTATTTTATAATATCATTTAAACAATTGCACAATTTTAATTTGATTTATTTCTGCAATGTTCTAACAATAGAGCTGTGGCGCACTTGAAACCGATTTAATTCAACACACAACACAAACTACCATAACGATTTTATATGTAACTATACCGCCAACAAAACGTACACAAAACTAATTCAAATTACGTATATACAACGATTTTAAGTTCGTTTATTCAATTTGATGTGAACTGAAACAAATAACGCTTTGATGTTCAGTGAATCTACGACCCCTGCACGTTTGTATAACCGACACATTGTAAACTTATAACAACAACTTCTCGAATTTTTCTCCCCCTATTGTTACATCAACGGCAAATAATCTTCACCGTGATACGCTACGTTAACTGGACTTTAATTGTATAAATACATACAATATTCGTTAGAGTCCCTCTATCAAAACATTACCAAGACTTACCCTAACTTACGGATTGTTAAATACGCGTAAAACAATTCCTTAGTAGAGCCGACTTGGACTTCATTAATTAACACGTTTACCACTAAGGAGGAAAGGTTATTGTGCGTACAACCGCTAACCATAAAGTAGCGATTACACTAAAGTTTATTGCCGCTTCCATCTACTACCAACAACATTATTGAACATGTTTTTTTTTAATGTTGATCCATTTAAAATCCAGACGAACAGTCAGTAATTTATAAATGAGAGTTGGATGACTATTAACTGAATTATATACAAGACAGATCCTGGATTTGCTATATTTTAATTAGGTAAAATGAAACTGTACCGTTCTGTTTGGTATTAAAGGCCAATTACATTACCGAAGCGGCAGCCTTTGAGTTATACAAAACTAGATTAAATAACGATCATCGTGTACACTGGATACAGATCACGACCATGGCAGTGCAGACTTTGCACTCGCGCCGCCCCCATCAATAGATCGATGTTGTTTGGCAAGAGTATGTGTTAGAAATTGATCGAATCGTACAGTTGTAATAAACGTCCATCAGTGATGGTAGTCTCGTCGGCGTCAGACATTTACAACAATCATTCGAACGATGTATCAAACTACTATTACTCGACTGCTGTTCATGTAATTGATCGATTGTTGGTGTTGTTTATATATATCGCCCATTGGAATTTTAGAAATTCGACAATTTCCCACCACTACTACTACTACTGCAACAACGTGTAGGTGTTCTCTACGAATTTTTTCGGCTCAAACGTGACAGCAACGGAATCCGAATCGAATAAAATAACAGAGAACATTCGCACATTTTCCAGCTTTATCGAATTTATACGTGTCACACAATCGGTGGGGGGAAAAAAAAGAGATAGAGAATATGCTGAAAATCTCTAATAACAATATTGGACTAATTTCTATTATAAATCAGCACACCTGCAAATAGTAAATACTCTCGAGTTGATTTATTGGTTGATTGTATAAACAAACAGGTCCACGGGTTTGTACGCATCTGCGGATGCTGTCGAACAGTTTAATCATGTGTTGTATTGTTCTATCTGTACAAGCACAAGTCATCATCTATCAGTTGCAGTTTTGGGCTTGGTTCTAATCGAATAAATTATTTAAATGTTTTCATAGCTACCATTTCAGCGAAAGCAATGCTACAAAGTCGCCTTTCGAAAGAAATTCTAACTAGCCCCTTTACAAGCATTTTTTTTTGTTGTACAACTGTTAAACACGAAAATAAAAAAAAATAGATTAGAACTCCATTTTTTGGCTGATTTTAATAATTTTTTTTTTTAGTAAGGAAGGAATGAATTGCAATTTTTGGTACATTTTAGACAAACATTCACACCAGATACAATAGTTTTTTTTGAAGAAGATATCAGCAGCCCCCGTCGAAAGTAACCAGCAGTTTATGCATACTCTAAAGCCCAATTTTATAGTAACATGGGTATCTTGTCCTAAAAAAATTGACAATATTTTACAAGTAATTAAAGGAGAGGGAATCCTTTTTGTCACTTTCTTATAACGTTTTCCTATGAAACAGGTTATTCTAAATAATGATATTATTTTGAATGTATAAGAAAACTGCCTATCAATTTTCAAAGTGATTAGTGACGAATTCTTCCAGCTAGACCACAAGTTCAAGAAACGACGTTTCAAGGAAAATGCGTTTGAAAAAAGAACGATCGAAAGCAACTTATTTGAACTATTTATTTGCTGAATAATCTTCAATTTCTGCTTTACGTAGCAATTCTTCTCCAAATCCTTCATTTTAACGTTTTGACTCTTGCTTTCGAGTTCATAAATGACAACCTGACTAACAAGTTCGTTTTACGCACTCCGTGTCTTAATTACTCATAGCTCCCATAACGAACTGAAAATTTTATTATTTCCAATAAAAATACAATTTTTGAATATATTTACTAACAGTCTATGAAGCAAAAGAAGACTTCAATATTTTGAGTTGATCTATTTGCCCCTCGAAACACGACTTCACTCCGGTTAGGTCGACGAAGTAAGTGCTTGCTTGAGAGTTTTGAAAACCATTTACAGTAAAACTTCGTTATAGCGCTCCCGTTTATAACGATTTCCTGGCTATAACGCTTTTATTTTTTGGTCCCGGTCCCAGCGACTAATTTGCTATAGTACTTCTGTTCGCTATAACGCTCTCATTTCCCGCTTATAACGCTCCATTTGAGGATTTTTCAATATATAGTGAAAATTTTGAGCTAAGAGATTCGGATTTTAATGCGCAAAACCACAAAATTACCCAACAAAAGAGTCGGTAACAACAGAAATGATATATTGCCCGTTGTAAATTTACGTGGTACGTGACATTTTGTAAATTTCACAAAATCCAGGAGGTTATTTTCAAATACCACCTTTTTTTTGGATGATTTACAAGGGACTTCTGTTGTTACCGACTCTTTTGTTGGGTAATTTTGTGGTTTTGCGCATTAAAATCCGAATCTCTTAGCTCAAAATTTTTACTATATATAGTAGAATTTATTTAAAAATAGTACAAAGCCATAAAACTATTGCCGATTCATTTCTACACATTAAAGGAACCTATAATAGGGATTTCGCCGAACCCCTCTGGCTTCTTTCTCTTTTTTTACAATGTTGAGATAGTGAGATGGTCAACTTTACCAGTTGTCACACCCTTTGCAAAATAGTTACAGCCCATGCCAGAGGTTCCAAACAATGAAAGTAAATATTTTTCAAAAAATAACAGCGTAAAAAATAATTTTATTGTAAAGTATTTAGAAAATTTGAATTGTTACTTATTACAAAATTGTTTGGATTCTTCTGTAGTGCGAGATTTCTACTAAGTTCCAAGAAGGTAGTGAAAAAAAATGCGTTTGAGAACTACTGGTTTACTTTTAAACGTATCCCACTTGAGACCCAACCATGTGGATTCTGTTCTCTCACTTTTATCATAAGACTCTATTGAACAGAAGAGGAAGCATAACACAAAACGTGTATTTGGAATGAGTTTTATGAGGGAGTAGTTACGTCTCTCTTGCATTTTATGGCATTGTACTATTTTTAAATAAATTCTACTATACTTGAATTATTATATATATTGAATTATTATAGTTTGTTTTATTTTTTTAACGTACAATTTTTATATAAAATAGGTTTTGTTAAATTTTACTTTATTTAAAAGGAGCGAAATACTTGCAGTTTGTTTTTGTAGTTTTTTTGTAATGTGTAAAGACGTTTTACAATAAAATTTGCTCCCTTTTAGCCGTTTTTAAGGTTTCTCGGTAATGGCGCTTTTCCGGTTATAGTGCTCTTTTGCCTAGGTCCCTAGAAGGGCGTTATAACGAAGTTTTGCTGTACATCCATCAAAACTGTCTATAAGAACGAAAAATCGCTTTTTTGGAAGGTCGTGAAAGCTCAAATTATATAAATAACACATCCTACTGTCTGCATAATGGCATAACAAGAAACCCGGTACAAATAAAAATTCAAAACTCAAATTAATGGTAGTATTTTTTTGTCAATAACTTGGAGCTACCTGTATTTAAATTATTGGCAACTATTCTAAGAGTAAATTGGCAAAAACTGGAAAATAACAACAGTAGTTTAATTGAGGCGCCTAGTGCAGAAATCCTCATACATACTCTAATCCATTATTACACTGATAAATGACACTTTCTATTCAATACGAATTTTTAGTACCATCAATTTTGGTAAAGAGCCAAATAATCCATTTTGCAACCAGATCTTGACTTCCTCTCTTTCTCTCTCTCTTTCTCTTTCACCAAATAACCGAATTCTAATAAAACCGTCAGTTTGTATTAAGTTTACCATAGTATAAACATGGGATTAAAGTTGAAAAGACCCAATACGTTCTAGTTAGTAAGAAGATAGCTGTTTTTTTTTCCGATGCTGTCGATTTTTTCCTTTCGTTTAGGAGTTGGTTTGACCAGTGTTATCCTTTTGATTTCGCAACTGTAGAAAGTACAATGTCAACCCTATTGATCTATGACATTCACGATAAAGAAACTCATTTATTGTTCTGCTTTTGTTAGATAACACACACACATACACAAAAAAACAAACGAAGAACTATTTGTTTTACTTCGGCTTTCGTTGTTTTGTTTTATGTGTTTGGCTAAATCTACTTTTGTTGAAGTTGCAATTTAATTGTATTTAATGTACGTAACAACAAATAAGTTGTATCTTCCTCTCAACACTACATCCTCAATTACAGTTTAAACTAGAATGTATTTAGAAATGGACGTGCGATCAGAATGGTCGGCCAGTCAGTTCAGATGTGAATAAATGCAGATAACACATCCTCTTTCTATTTTGATTATGTAAATAGAGAATTACAACCAATCTATAATTTCCAATAAATTACGAAACGATCAATTTAAATTACTTCGGTTTCCATGCAAAATCACACATTTATTAACTGACATTGATAACACTAATGAGTTTTCGGTTATAATCATCCCATTTTGTTGGCGTATGATAAAAATAACCAACACATTAATTTAATCGACGAATATAAAGATTTTTCCAAAAAAAAATTGTTATTAATTATTTAGATTGTAAGGCAGTGGGTTTATAAGAAAACATGGAAAAAATCGCTTCTATTCATCTACTGATTAGTTCATCATTCTAATAAGATCCTTAGGTCGTTATGAATAATAAAAATGATAACTAAAACAGCACGACTATGAATGATTTGCTTCATTATTAAAACAAAGCTTGTTAACTCAACAATAGCCATTATAATAGATCAATGAGATCGTTTTTCTGCGTCCATATCGGCGGCGGCGGCTCGCTCGTTCGCACCCCCGCGCCCTATTCTCTAATAACAATCCTAATTGAATTTCAAAACAGAAATTACAGTTCAGTGGACGAGAGAAAAAAAAAGACCGGGTTGTATTATAAGTCGTATATAGTTTGACTTTTTCGGGAAATGAACGAGGGTTGGGTTTTCAGTTAATCATTTTAGTATTATGATGATGGTTATCATGATTTGTATAAAGTTGCAAGTTTGCGTGTATGTGTATAAATTTGTAAATTTACTATTGAATGGGGGTGTACTGTGGGTTGAATGGATGACGTCATTAGGTGAAAGTGCAACTAATGCCGTCACGAACCAGTTTACTAGAATTACCGCAATACGACGTTTGTATAATTGGTATTAATTTGTGTAAAAAAATGAATGAATAGAAACAAGAACTATTCGCACGCTACAAATTAATTATCTAAAAACTTTTTATTAATGAATCTTTACGAACTGTTTATCAATGTGAAGATGTAACTTTTTTGTACAACAAAACAATCAATGTCGATAAAATTTGGTAATAAAGGAAAATTGATCGAAATTTCGAGAATAATAACACAAATCTGATGGCGTGTGATTGGCATATTTGTCAAGCGAATTTCGAGATGAGTCAAAGCTCTGACAACACAGTATCTCTTCAATCGGTAAAAAAAACACTTATTTAGGGAACGAAACAATATTGAATTTTAATTGTGTTGTTCAGCCGGACAATGACAAGTAAAGGACAGCTAAACGAATGGGAAATGCGCCAGAATTGCAAGTTTTAAGGGCGAACAGCTGCAATACCCGTAATTTGCAAGATAAATCTCGCTACTTATACGGATTTTTTGTTGTTATTTGTATTTATGAAATATACACATGCACAGATATGCCAATTACTGAAATCTACTTCAGTCTCCCACAAATATTCTCGAAATTTCACGAACAGTTTTTATGATCCGTGAGCAAGATTTTTGGAAAACGGCTTAACCGATCATCCTCAAATTTGTATGCAAGCTTAATAAATCTATTTTCTAGAGAAGTTTTGTCTCGACGATCAATAATTTTCATTTTACAAACCATTGCAGGCAATTTAAAAACAAAACAATATTTTTCTCAATCTCGAGACTGTTCAAAAGTTCAGTCCCGAGGTATCGTGATTACCGCAAAATGCTTTCTCTTCTAGAAGAGCTGCAGGAAAGGGACTGTACCAGCATTAAAAAAACATTATTTCAAGAAATGAAAATGTTCAAAATAAAGCTAAAAGTAGCCACAATGTGCATATAAATTTTTACAATGGCAGGTCGTAACGTCGAGCTCCTGATTGCGAATAATCCTATTCGAGTAATGTGTACAAAATCTTTAAAAAAAAAGAAGTTAAATATCCAGTAACACACAAAATGTGTACCAATTAAGATGCCTCAATTATTGAGAGCACAATAAATAAGACTGAATTGCAGAACAAAACTTTTGTGGAACACTATTATAAAGCGCATAGTAGAACAACGAAATTTCATTAAATAACCGTTGATTAATGTTGAGAATGAAACCCCTGTAAGAAAATAGAATATGAAACATGAGCTTATACCATATAAGAAACCTGGTTAGAATTAACGTAAACTCCTTTAAATTAAATTGAAATTCTGTTAACAAACAAAACTCAATTGTAAACATTTATTATAAAAGACGAATTGTTATGCGATTCGGTTTTTGTTCGAATTGAATATTATATTTGCCGACAAAAACTATTGATTTTGGATAGAATTTATTCCTCAATTCACCTGCAACAAAACCACCACTATTTCCTGCAATATATGCGATAATTCTAATCTAAAAACTGCTTATAAATTAATTCAACTGTACGAAGGAGATTATTTCGAATGACCTCGTATGGATGGATGTTCTTGTGTCACAATCTAATGAACGCACACGTACAGTTAAATTAAATTTGATAATAATATTCCATCATATTAATGTTTTCGTTATATACGTGGATTTCCCAACGGACATCCAACAGCAACATATAAATTAAATATTTATAGTATAACTCCGCAAATTTACCAAGTGTGAAGTAAGTTTATTTGTTGATGAGACATTATCTATATATTTTATAATTACTGGTCGGATTTTATTTATTAAAACTAATTTTATAGGCCACAGTAGGCTTGGTGTATTCACTAAATCTACATTAAAATTCGCTAAAACGTCAATGAATGCATTAAAATGTTGAATATATAACCGTTAATTTTACATGCAAATGGAAAGGTACTGCATTTGTTTGTTGATGTTTTTCTAGTGTGTCACCAAATTGATTAGACAAAACGTATACAGCGACGGCAGAAATTCTAGGTTAATTCTGTTATTAAAAGATGGAAGACTACAATGCAAGAATTTCTCGAATTGCATTTGAAATTCACTAGATTTTGTCCAAGTCGTTTCAGCAAGCAACACTGCATTTTTACCAGGCTGAGTTCTGGATTATTCCACTGCAGTTTGAATTATTTTCCTTTAAATCGCATGTGACACATAATTTATTAAAACAAAAAAACAACCCCGAATCGACTGCATAACATTTTAATTGTATTTATTTGATAATTGATGCGATTGAAGCACGCCAAAATAAAGTGGAAATTGGGTGGATGCGCCAGGTATTATAACAATTCCTTTATTAACTCATGGAAATTTCATTTATATCCGCATTGATGGCACACTAAAACTAGGCAATAATGACATTAACTGATTCAAACAAATTCCACTCGCGCACAATCACCGCGTCGTTATCATCATCATCATCATCATCATCGTAATCATCAACAACAATTCTAGTGGTGGTTGTTTTAGAAATTCAACATCAAATACAAGCATTATTAATGCAAATTTGATAACGAATCGAAATTTAGTTGTTTGATACGTTTCCAATTGTGATAAATGTATAGAATGAATAATGAAAGAGACTACTGCTGCTATTACTCTACAGAAGAATGGCGAGAGAACGAGCGGAGAGAGGGCCAAAAAAAGGTGAAATTTATTGTCGATTGGAGAGATGCCGAATTTCGAAAAGAGTGGATCCGCAACCGGATACAAAGTTCGTTAGTAATTCAACCGAGTGTTAATTGGTTAGGACAGTTATAATGTGGCAAAAAATTCTCCACACAATGTGCACGATTTGTGTGGGCAAATTTGATTATGTTTCTTCCAAACACATACACACCTTTATTGTGTGTTGGCATTAAAGATAATTAGTTTAGGTTTGAAAAATTTGCGTAAACAATTCGCCGCAATGGCAACGTGATTCGAATATCATTATTGTTGTTTATTACAGCCGGATTATCGCTGTTGGATTAAGAAACAAAAACATTACAAAAAAAAATTGTAACAGAGATAAAAGAATGTATACTTTCTAAGTTGTTGTTTGAAACTACAAGGATTTGCACTATCGCAGTTTTTGTTACAAGCATTATAAGCATTGAACATGATGGTGATGTGAAAAGACCTTTTTCTCGATGATCATTATTAATCGTCTAAAGGTCGAGAACTTGACTACAATACAAGATGTTATTCGAGAATCTAAAGATTAATAACCAGTCATCTCGTGATTGCTACAACTAGAACAACACGAGATTTTGATGGAATTATAATCGAACAGATGCAATTTCAATTAGCAGGTAAAGCTTACAGAATTAATGAATAAATTAAAATTTTATTTAACATAAATTAAATTTTACGATTATCTGACAAAGCTAAAGTTAAATTATTCAATATTACCTTTATAGAATATGCGGTCGGTAGTTGTTCTAAATCAGATTAGCAATTAATACATTCCGGTAGACCGTTGCATTCTGATTATTGTTAGTTAGTTTGGATTAGTTTGTTCGAAATTTTGGGACAGCATTTTATGTTTAAATAAGTTTTACTAGTAACGACAACAAATTGAAGGCTTAGAATGTGTTGTTAATTTATGTAAAGATCAAAGCTCTTTAAATCGAACACCATTGGTAGATTTTAATCAAACAACGAAATGGATTATTTGTGTAAAATTGCACAAATTCAACTAGAGGAAATGTTTCGTCTTCACAGTATTAACGATGAGCAAAAAATCGAGTTTTAAAAGAAAGAACACGTTGCAGGAAAATACCGCTTCGTTACCAGCGCTTCAATAATTGAACGAATCGTATTTTCTTTTCAGTTGTGCATCGCCCTCCTCTTACCAGATCTTTAACTTGGCAAGAAGCAACTTCTCACGAACTAAATTGCATTAGAATCTTTGATTAGCTGTACTGTTGCTACGTAGTACGTGGCAGACTCTAATTCTATAGATTCACCGACAAGCCGAAGATTGGTACAAATTTCGATCCGAATCTGTTGGAGTTTTTTCTTTAAAGTCAACAACAACGAATAATTAGTGTGTTTCCGTTCACACCGATATGACTCTGTGTCAAAACACACAAACGACATACACGAAAAAAAAACAAAACAAAACAGGTGACAATGATGGAAATGTTTTCAAATTCAACTTGACAATAAACTTTGGTAGCATAACAAGTGCAAACGTTTCCGATTTAGGAGATGCTTTCCGGTAATTAAACAACAGTTTCCGTTTTGTAAGCTGTCGGTCGTCTTGCTTGACAGAACAGCCGTTTTAGATCCCACGACTTGAACGATGATAGTATTTGTTTCTCTTCAATTCCAACGTTAACTATGTTTATTCAATAAGAACACAACGAAGGAAAAACGTATTTTTATTAAAGGTGAAAGACAATAAATTTGTTGCAATTGTACGAAATCGTAAATAAAACAGAATACAAATAAATAAAGAATAAGTAAATGGATGTTATTGTTGCTGCTATTATTAAAATGTAGCTAAAACAGTCGAGTTGTTGAAATAAGATTCATGTTGTTATTTTGGAAAAATTCCGACTACTACACCCACAACTGTAGCAGATTATTTGATTTCGCTATTTCAAAACTTGATATTTCCCCCTGGATAAATTCTACAGGCATTTTCCCGATTTATATACAACAAATAAACATAGTAAAAGGTTGAAGCTATATTTCTATGATGCTTTTTACGAATTTTTGCCATCACTATTACTACTTTCGGCTTGTAGCTTTACCGTTTACGCTCTACTGATTTTCAAACTTTTACTTAGAAACGTTACAAGACGTATTATAACAAAAAAACAACAACGTTGTAACGACAAAAAATATATATAAAACATGAACAGGAACGACAAGATCTCGGCAAATGGAATAACTGAGTTATCTTTAAACTATGAGAGAAAAGTATGGATTTTTATTTAAATTCAATCAAATGATGTTGAATATCAAAGAAACAGTCAGATGAATATTTTATTGTCGTAAAGTAGTTTAAGAGAGAATCAAAGAACCTGGACGCTAACAAAATTTAATTAGAAAACTACACCATTTAAGTTAATTACTTTTACTAAAAAATCATCCATCAATTGTCATAAAGATAGCTTGTAAGAACATAAAAAGACTCTCTGAGATTCTGATACAATTATAATTTGTGACGGTTGACGTTGCATTCCGTCAAAGTTTGTTTGTAAGATTTTTCGACTGATTAACTTCGCCCCCAGCAGATTAGGCCGGAATTTTGCTCAATCTAATTGTGTCAAGTCAGAATTGCCCCCAACGATTGTCACGATGATGATGATGATGATGATGATGATGATGGTTGGAATAAAGTACAATAGCGAATGATATCGCAAGACGTATAGTCATTTATTGTCGTATGTTTGAAATGAGGGTACTAAAACTAATTACAATCAAATGTAATTGTATAGTTACATTTCAAAATAGATTGTGCAAGTGTACGATTGAGATGGGTTTCTTTTGCTCTCTTGTGTTGTATTAATTCAAACTTTTTGGCCCTTAAAATTACTTTCCAGTAAAAGCTAATTGAAGAGGGACATGTCAAAGCCAACACAGACTAACTTTGATCGATGCAACGTCTCGGTTCGACTTTCCAATGAAATAGCTCTTGAAGAATTCCCATTAATTCAAAGCTGGCAGAAAAATGTCTCTTGAAACTTGAGCAAAATTTTCTCAAATTAACCTTCTATCTTAGTGAAACGCAAGAAGAAAGATTGGCACGACAGAACTTTAATAACTTTCCAATGGCAGAGACTTTTTTCTGCATTGTCATATGATTTGAAATTAATGGAATTCTAATTTATTATCGAATTTCATTAGTTCATCTCTACTTTTAGATTGGTTTTCTATGTTTGTGAAATATTATTGGAGTTAGAATGGATGAGATGACAACAAACAAAAAAAAAAGGACAAAAGTCACTTTGATATTCTAACGACATAGCACAGAAGTTAAAAACTTTTCAAATTTACGAGAATCCATTGATTTATATCCAAGTTGACAGAAGAAGGTTGGTTTATTAGCTCAGTTCGACAGAGGGTGTCGTCACCAGATCTTCTCATCTTTTAGTCGAACACCCTCTTTCCACTATGATAGTCGTCGTAGTCGTCGTTGTCCTCCCCCCTTTTCTGATGCCCATTCAACTGGAAAACAGCTAATGCAATTGACTTACCTTACAGCGAACATTTTTCAAATTACAACCCTCAAAATTTCTGTGTGAACTCTAGATTCGAATTACACACCTTGATAGGCACTCACACATATTACACTGTAAATATTGTGAAGGCTGTTATTGGATTTTGAGTGATTTTTTTTAAATGTTGTGAGTTCCATATCGAATTATTATTATTATTATTACCTACACTCGTAATTCGATTAGACGAGTAGCACACAATTGGTGTTTCGTTTTTTTTGAAATTCATCAAGAAACAGGAACAAACTGTATTAATTAAGAAGACTACACTACGTGCTTAGTGTTATGATGGCGATACGCTCCAACTAAATGAGAAGTCCATTAGACGACCAACAACAGCTTTGCTCACATATTTATTGAACTCTCTCGTCTCTTTATAGACTTATTCTTGCTGACCATAATAGTAATTTTGTTGAAAATGAATTGAGAGACTCATAAATTGTTTTTGCTAATAAAGCAGATTAATACTTTCTGTTAAAAAGAGATGACAACCAGCAGTGTTGACGCATTTCTCCACAATTTAATCCATTTATTGCATTGTAAATGTTTTATTATGAACAGATCGTAATGACCTCTTAATCAACGGAATATTGAAGCCTTTATTCTTTGATCATCGATAGTGTTAAAAGAAGAAACAAGAACTGCCGCATTTCAACAATTTTCGAATGCCAGACAGTAAAACCCTCCACATTTACGTTTCAGACAGAATAGTAAAATTCCCAAGTGTATTGCAAAAGCAAAAGGGTGGAGAGTTGCATTGAGTTTTGGTCGGTGCGTAAATAGAAACAGCCACACATGACGCTGACAAGTTCACGTCTCAATAGACCTATAAACTATACTAACAATCCTTACTGTTGTCGTTACCCTTGTGATGCTGCAAATCCTGGAAATTCGATACGGCTCCACACACACAATGGTGGAGGAGTAAAACGAAGAGACGTATGTCTGAAAATATTACGTGTTGTTTGTGAAATTTTCAACAGTGACATATAAATGTGGCAACGTAGTGTGTGGGTCAAGAGGTTGTTCAGAAACGGATCAAAGTCTCTTCGGAATTCAGCACTATAGTCATCTAGAGACATTCGGAATTGAATGATTTTGGTTTTCTTTAGTTTAGAATTCTGTATTTGATCATGAGGGGTAGAGTTGATGGAATCCAAGGTACTTTAGATGAAATTTTGTTAAAATACATCAGGAATTCTCCAATGGAATCATCAAATGTTCCAACTTCCCTTCTATCTTAATGTGGTATTTCGTCTATTATTAATCAATTACCTATCGGTTTCTCCGAAATTAAATGTTTTATATGTTAAACTTTTACAAATACTATTGAACTTCGATTATTTGTATTTGCATAGGAAACAGTTACATCAACAAATCTGTGTATCGCTAAGTATCAACAAAAACACGAGTAAACATTATTGAAACTAAATTTAGCACAGATCCACATATTGGGTTAATAATATAATTAATTATGATATACAGATGTAATTTTGTCGCACGAATCATCTAAACTGTATAAGAATAAAAAGTTGGAATCAACAAAAATAGGAATAATTATCCTGTTTTTCTCTTACGAAAATACAACACACAAAAAACGTGAAACATTGGCCTCTTTCGTATATTCCTTCCAGTAATTTAACTAAAAGGAATACTCGAGAAGTTGTTTTTATTACCAAAAACAGTAAAAACTGGATTTTTATATCGACAAGATTTTTTTCTAAGCTGATTTTCAATCTACAGAATAAAGAAAAAGAAATCGGAATCTTTATAGATTAAATTGAAAAATTTTCGAAAATATTCGCAAACATTGTGTGTCCTTAATATAAATCATCAAATTATCGCAGTGCTTCTTACTGATCCATTCACGTCACCCAATTTTTGACAGAAACATTAAATCGGTGTAATTTATTTGGCCAACAAAAACTACCTAAAACAAAAAAAGAAACGGGATCGTGTAGTAAAGAAAAAGATTACACTGTAAAAAACTGCTTCAATAAGAAAAGACATTGAGCCCTGAAAAAACCACTGGCAAGATGAAGTAAATTTATGCTAGATACGAGATTGTATAACAGGCACATTACTATATTGTGTGTCAATTTATTTACGGTTAATTTGTATAACGTGGAAATTGTTGATTTTATCGTGAACCCTTTTCTTTGATATTCCTGTACATACACCGTAAGTGTCTGAACTTATTGTGCAAATTAATTCGGTGCTTTAGGACAGATTTTCGACAATGTTTTCAAAATTTTAGATCGTATCGTTTAGAGATCATTTCGTGTAACTTCAGCCGTTTGGAGGGGTGGGCAGTGTGTTGAGGATGAGCGAGAGGGGAGGGGGAAGGTGGTTAAATTTGAAGATGAGAGACATATCCGCGACTGATTTATCATGAAACCAACTGTAGAAGTTATTCGTTCTGAATCAACTGCAAACCCGGAGGTTTAGAAACGCTGATTTATCGAATCGTCGATAACATAGAATAGGGTATGTATTAGAAAATGAGGCTCCAAAGAGTGAACCTATTCTTATCTATACTTATTAAGATTATTATTGTATAAAATTTCAATTACGCATGAGTTGTGGTATCTTTTCGAACAAAAATGTGCCTTTTTAGGCGACTGCCTGCATCATCGAATAAGCATTTTATTCAATGGTAATTAGCAACAAAATTTGAAATAGGGGCTGTTGGGACGTCCGATTTCAATCTTAACTACCGCTCTTGTGACAGAGAACATTCGCAACTATAAAACCATTATCTTAAAGAGGGTAACCTATATTTCAGCTTAGTTTGTTGAAAATTTCCCCAAACTGACTAGGTCTATTAGGAAAAACAAACAAAAACTGGCAAATAACAATGGTATTTTAGAGTTGCTGAATTGCAATAAACCTTTCGTTTTTTTCATCTTCCTTCTGTTGACTCTTTCAAACAATATAAGAATTTTGCTAATGTTGTAAGTTTTCACCATTCGGCCCCCATAGCAAAGTTAGACAATAAGTGTTATTGTGTGTAAGAGAAATTTTTGAATAAACATTGTACACATATATACACACGTTATTTGAGAATATTGCTTATATTTATTGAACAATAAACGGCAAATAGTATCGTTTAGTAAACGGTATCGAATTAGTTGACAAAAGTAATAAAGAAAATGTGGCAATATTTACATATTTTACTGTTAGAATTCAAGAAAATACATAGTGTATCTGTATTGTAAAATCTAAACTATCGATAATGAATATAATTGGAAACATTGCATACGCCTTCCAGGTATTTAGCTTTTCTCTTCTAAAGTCGTTAGACAACATTCAAGAGAAAAAAAAACAACAATAACGCGACTATATCTGTATATATCGATAAAGGAACTTTGCTATATTGAGTTAATAAACAATATGACTGATTACATCCCTAAATTGTTATGCCGCTATAGTTTACTTGGTGACAGTTTGTAATAAAACCCAGATAGCGTGATGTAATTATAAAGTTGCTCTAATCGATGGTAGATCTCTCATATACGAATTAACCAAATCTATGAACTAGAAGGCAAATCGAAATTATCGTTCTCCCTGAACGTATTATTAGTAAAATCATAAAATAATATGTTGTATAAACGGTAGAAAAACAACTTGTATATAACCAATACAATGGAAAATTATTACTCATCTGTATTGGATGGGGGAGAAAAAAAGTAGGTATTCATTAGGGAGTGAATTGCAATACATTTTCGATTGAATGCCTTGTAAATTGTTGTTGTTTTCAACCACTTCCATCGTTTCCGATTAAATCTATTGTCAATTTAATTCGTTAATTCTGTTATGTTGTTGATGGCATTATTTATTTCATTTCAAACGATCACCGATATCCTCGAACTTATCCATTTTATATTAAAAATAAAAATTAATCTTTCTATACAATGGAACGTTTTCCACCTACACAAATACTCGAGCCGACAATGCAACTTTATTATTGAATAAAAATATTACGTAAACTTTTAAACATCAATCAATTCGTATCTAATCGTTTTCGAAGAGACAGATGTTCGTTCCTTTGTAAATATAATTGAAAAATATTTGAAGAAAAAAATTTTTCCATAAATTGATTACCCAATTTCTAGGACAGTTTACAGTTTGTAAAATTTGAATGTTCAAACACCATTCTATTGTTCTACGTGTTAAACAGGTAAACAACAATGAAACGTGTACTTATGCCAAGTGCTCTTTTCTTACGAAATAGACAGAAAACTGCTCTTTTCAACGTTTGGAGAATTATATATACAAAAAAAAAGATGGAAGAAATACGATGATCATAATAATAAAGTGAGAGAAATAAAGGTCGGCAAACGAACAATTTCTATCCAGGACACGAACAATTGTTGTCAGATTCTTCCTGTCATTGTCCTTACAACGACGACTGTTGTTCATTAAACAACTGACAACGATATATTTATCATTATATTACGGCGATATAGATAAATATTATGAATTGTTGAAGTCGATGCACTTTTAGTGTGGCAAACGAGCAAATATTGTAGATTGTCGATTTTTATTTCGTTCTTGTTAAATATTCAAACAAGTTATAAGTAGAACCACAGACGATATAAATCATTAAAGTTACACGATTTTACGTGATAATAATTAACGGATTTGTGAATTATACGATGCGATTTAATTAATTGTCACAATGTAAATGCTAAGAGAGAACTTACCCACTATATACGGTAGACAACAGTTTTCCGATACTTGTTCGCTATAATTAGAATTTCAGAACCGCATTTTAAGGCTCTTCTACACATGTCATAACACAATCGATTAAAATTTACGTCGAGATAATAATAAAATCGTAACAACATCAAGTGTTGACAATAATTCAACAATTTCCGCTTGAGATCAACAACAGAGAGAACGAACGAGTAAAGAGGAAGAAAAGATATTAATGACCAACCTATAATCCGAATAACGGTGGCGTCTAGATAAAAGGACGTGTCTTTAATATAACAGGATTTCGGGCGAGTGCGACACAAGGGATGTGGAAAAGAAAAACCTCAACTCAACCATTTCCACACAATAAGAAATCCTTTTCTGTTATATAGATTAACAGGAATTGGAGACGGCAGTAATAGCAACTGTAGTAGTAGTAGTAGTAATCATTTTTTTTTCGCACTAATATAATTTCTAGTTGAAATAGATGGCCAGAACAAATCAACATTCCAAGAGGATTTCCATTTTAGTTGCTTGTAGAAACTCACCTGCAACAAAAAAGAAACTATTAGTTTGAAGAAAATCACTTCTTTTTTTAGTTGTAATTTAACTAAAATAGTGGTCAAACTTCTTCAAGGAAACAGTGGGGAAAAAGTCGTTCCAATGGGAACTTATCGAGTAAATCAGGCCGAAAAGATAAATTGCCAACACATTACTTGCTTAAATTCTGGCCATTAACGATAGCGACGAGAGTACTTATTACGTGACTTAGAAACTTCATTAATTTTCCAAGAAATTCTAACAAGAAGGATTTGTTAGAAACAACAACACTATATTGAATATTGCTACTTGAAAGCGTACAGTTGAAATGATTATTAATAGGAAAAAAAATAGATAGAACATTGAGTCAATAGTTGGCAGGTATATTCCATTGAATAGTTTGTGTTTAGTTAAAAGTTGGCTGTTGAATTGTATAATCGTCTATTCAAGTAACTCAAACTATGAATAAAACATGTTCAGCGACAGTATCGTAAAGTGTAAAAGTAAACCGAATATAGTAGAATACATGTACAATACATATACAATTGTAAATATTTGCAATTAACATGAGAATAATTTGTGCTTGGAAAATAAAACGATAAAGAGTTCGCTGTATATACAATCCATGTTATACTATAACGACCAACTTTTAATTGTTCTATTTAAATTGCGACCAATTGTAAATATTTCGCGTTTTTATTTCATTTTGAGAATAAACCAAAAAATCCCTTGATACGTAAATGAAATTGTAGCTCTTCCTGGACACATCAGTTGGGGTGATCTTGCAATGAGGTCGCCGACGATTACTCCATGTTGGTTCGACATAAATCGTTAAAAGCACCTTTTGTTGTCTTACCAAACGGCGGTTATAAATGAGAACGACACCTTGGCGATTTGAGGGTGTCTAATGTGGTGCATTGGGGCGGCCAACAAATATCAATAATGAAGAGGATCATCAGAGGCGAAATTAGTAATAAAACAAGTGGCATTATAAAGAAAAACAGGCGACTTTAGTTTTTTTTTCCCTATGGGAGCATAGGATGGCGCAGACATGGCCGGCTTGTAGACGTATAACTTGTGTATACGGTTCGATTTGATTTGAGAGCTCAAGCCCTTTTGAATAGATCGTATTTACTAAAAGGTCACAACACTAGACTATAAACCCTGAAATTTTCAACTTTATTATTATTTATGGTGACAAGAAGATCTGGAAAGTTATAGGCAACATTCAATCCTTCGGTCAATATTTGGGATACGTATAAAAATATTACAACAGAATATATTCTAACTCGTATGAATAGATGTGGACAAAATTACATTTCAACAAACATAGACGTATCTGTACACAATATGTAATACGTATTGTAAAAACAATTCTGATTGAAGATATTTGTAGAGGAAGAATTGCATCGCTGTATCCAATAAAAGCCAAATAAATAGATTTAGAAATCGTATAAATTCAACCCTATGGTTTCTGTCGTTTTTATATTTAAATCTCTATGCCTATCAATTCCAGAATTCTAGTTTGTGTGGAAAATTTTATGTATAGTTTATGAGTATCGTATACTGATTTATATACATACGTTGAATGGATTCGAAACATTTCCGGATACATCCTCTTTTCAATAGTTATGTGGGATCGTATGTGTGTTTGTATGTGTATATCGACGACTTTATAGCTCCCTCGTTAAAAGTCGAATAAGAACAGACTGTTTTTAAGAGTTGCTTCTGATTTTATACCACTGTACTGTAATTATTTTCGAAATGTTATCCGGTCATTGTTGGGTTTGTACAACTACGTATCTAAACAGGAGCGGCTTAGGACTGCAATCCAGGACAATCTGATTAGTAACGTAGGCCCCCTAATAGTGTTAAAACCTCATAGTCGGATTGTGCTCTTTTTTCCTTGATTCTTGATCGAATATGGAATTCCATCTTCTTGGATTAATTAAATATGAATTGCACCAATTCATTTTCAGAAGTAATCATGCACACACAGATATATCTATACAGATTGGAGAAGCACAGACAATTGAATAGTGGAAATATGCATTATTCATTGGACAATAAAATCCAACAAGACAGAGACAAGAGTGCCAGAGCGTCAAGATTCAGTTCCAAATTCAGAATGGCATGTCTGGTAATCCAGTTAGGTGAGTAGTTTTGAGATTACATTCGACCATCCCATTTCTAATATTGAAGTATTGAAAATTGCGTTTCATGTCTCTCAGAATTAGACTATATCTCCACCGCCTTTACTACTACTGTTACTTGATGCATTGAAAATCTAGTTTGAACTTCCTAATCTTATCCAAACTGGAAAGTTTTCGTTTACAAAGTTGACGACGACGACGACGACATCGACGAATAGGATAGTGCAATTTTCAAACACGACTTTCTATGTATGCTAAAATGTGAAGGGTTATTCCAGTTGAAAAGGCCCAAAGAGAGTTACTTTCTATAATTTTCAACATAATTAAATTCGATATAGTACTTAGACGTTGATCTAATCGAAATACTTGAAATAAGACTCTTGAATCGCGTATATTTTGTTTGTCTGTTCTTCTCGTTACTGAATTAGAAGTGGATTGGTAAGATGTTTTGCTTATATAACAACGATGGCTTAACGACCGTAACCGTTTCCCTATCGGCGATATTGAAGAAGTTTGTTTGTGAATAGTCTTGAACAGACAACAATTTCTATTAGTTTTGCTGCTATCGATTGTATTGTTGAATTGTTGGCATTTATAATTGAATAATATCGATTTTATTTGCAATAAAAATTGCAAATTTGAAAGGGATTTAAAAGAGGATCGTATCGGCAAGTGACATTCTTTACGTGTAAGATTTGGGTTACACACATTCGCTTAAAAGCTATATCTTTGAAACGAGATATTTTAGACACCTGCTGTCGGATTAGTTTTCAAATATTTTTAAATGGAAAGGTGGGCACAATCCAATTCGACAATCGTAAATCTACCCCATTTCATCCCCCAATCGTTACTTTAAACTTCTCTAGTAATTTTTATGTATAAAACCGTGTTAAAAGTGTATTGGAATTTTTTGCGATGAAACCGAAAATGAAAGATGAATGTGTGTATCCGATGATCAATAATAAAGTTTTTTTTGTCCGGTTCGGCTTAGACCTATCAAAAATATAATGAATCTACGCATGTTTTCACACATTTCCTGTCAGCAATTACTAATCCGATCTAACAAGGAGATTAACACGGTAAAACAAACCCGTCAAATAATCCCCCCAGTCCGGATTCGGATTCCATTACATGTTATATGGGATAATTGAAATTTTTGCCAAATATCAAAACATGAAAATCGTTTGTTTTGATTTCTTTTTTAGAATAATACAGACGCCGTTCTGATCATCTCAACTGGGAGGCTGGCTTTCAATGGTAATCTATTTTAAACCCGTCAACTTCACTGTATTTATAGAGAAAAACTAAATGTCTGCACGCTATTGATTTTTCGTCAATTCCCAATAAATTAATAAAGAACATTAAAAGCTCGGAAACGAGATAAATACGCCACATTAAGATTTGTAATCATCAATTTACTATTACAAGCAATATGTATTTATTACAAAATAGTTTATCGTCAAGTAGAAAATTCATTGTAGATATACGCTTTTAGATCATGTTCAATAAATCGACTTTGTAAATTGAATAAAGTGATACTAGGATGAGAGTTCTCCACATATAAAGTCTTACTATTACTTTACAAAACAGAAACAAGATTGTGAAAATCTCATTTCTACACTGTTGCAGTACAACTTTATGACTTTTTATTTATATTGAATAGAAATATACTGTTTTCCATTTACCTTTGCATGCACGTAATAATAAAAACGAATTTCTAGTCGTATTTCGGTCATTCCAAGTTAAAAATCAATCAATAAATAGATAACAATGGGTATGTCTTCTTCTTCTTCTTCTTCTTCGTCTTGAACATTTTGTCTTTCTTTATTGTACACGCCAGTAAAGATAGGATAAATATTAAATATTCATCATGGCCGCAACATGGCACGATCACCGGTCGCATATGAATGAGGCATTAAGAGACGAGAGAGCTTGAGGACACGCAGCGTCTAATTTATGATAATCCCATAAAGTGTATTTTGACTGGGGCAAATTCAATTCGTGCCATCTTCAACCTATTTAGGTTTTCTGATTCGATTAAATTTTCGGAAATATTCTGTCAGGTTGATGGATTAGCTCAATCAACAACAACAACAACAATTTTAATTTTCAGACGGCAATTTAAAGATTTACAGATTAGCTCGATACAACAACACCACCACCAAAGAAGCAGGTTGATGGTAGTAAAGTTGATTCGTGTTTATAAAATGTTGAGTGCCTTTTGAAAATTAAATAAACATTCAAGAAGTTGTGTAAGCAGATGGCGTCCAAACTTGTAAATAGTGGTGCATTAATGCACATAAGCGTGTGTGCATGTTGTTGTGAAGATGTAGCGTGTGTTAACAATAACGACAACTCAAACGAAGACGTTGGCGGTGAAGGAGGAAACTACTCGGAATCGCGTCCACCGAATATAGTTGGAGATATTTTTACCAACTATCACGCAATCGAGTCGCTATTCACAAGAATTTTTGAGGGGGAAAAATTGAATTACACGAAAAAATAGAGATAATTGTAATCAGTTTTTTTTTGTGGAAAAAATTGGCGACATTTTCGGTAATTTAAGTTTGCATGTACGAATAAACTAAGACAATTACTGAGCAACAATCAAATTGGCCATTATCATGACATCGCAGTACTTTTGCAGAAAATTTAACATTTTTGCTACCCATTTCGCTTCAACCCTTCTTCCAGCACTTTCAACCTATTAAAATCGTATTCAACCTTGTTCATTACCTTATGGGTTCTCGGTTCACGTTCTGGTGCGGTTTCATTTGTGATTCTTGCAACTCTTTTTTGTCGTATTTGAACATCCAGAACTCGCTTCGATAGAATTGTGTTGGAATAGTCCCATTTTATTGTATATTTGTCGCCTTCTTTTTCTACGCTATTCATCATTTTCAAGTCTATCATCTGCAACTTCCAGATATGGCAGACTTAACATCTCTTGTAAATGTTGATTTGATTTCAGGAACGAATGTGTTGAATTTTTACGACAGCGTACTTTCTTAATTCGCATAACTCGAATATTGGGATTTATTTTACAACTTTTTGACAAGGTCTGACTTTATCTTTATAATGCTTTTTACGATCTATTGCCACTCTTTAGATTACTAAAAAAACACTGAACAATTTGAATTTTTATTCGTTTGGAAGTAAATTTTAATTTCTAATTTTCGACAAGTTTCTGTAATTACGTATAAATTTACATATTTATCGTATTTATCTCGTCTTAATGTTATTTAGTAAATCTCAAGTTTTGATCTTGTAATTATAGTGTCTTTTGTACAATATATGGAATGAATAATAATATAGAACTTGAGAAAATAAAGAAAGAGAAGATGCGGAAGAATTGTGGGTGAATTGTTGTATGCCACAGTCCGATGTCGTTTCTATTTCTTTCCCTCCCATTTCGGTTAATAAGATTAAATGTTTAAAATGCTCGAATTCTAACTGTAATATCGTTTCAATTTGAAGAGTTGCAATATGCTACTCTTCAATTCGTCTAAATCAACTTGAAGGCATTCTATAAAAACCATAATGTTTTATTATTGTATACCGTGACTTGATACAAGCATTTTGACCGATAATGATTTAGATAAAACAATTGCCCTTCGGTAATAGAAGAGGGCGTATAAAATTTCTATCAGTATTAGACGATTCCGTTATATCGAAAAAATAATGATTTTTTTTGTGTGTGTGTTAAATGATGAAGAAATAGGGTGGGAAACATTAAAATCAACCAGATACTTATTATTATACGTCTCACAAAAGATATTACATTAAAATACAATCTAATTTTGCCATTTACTACTGAAAAATTCCATCAGAAACTTTTTAAAAGATGTTGCAAAGTTTGAATGAAAAATTAAGATATATACAAAAATAATGGGATAATTTCCACCCTAAAGCGATGTCACGTATAACCAGCTTTGATCCTTCCATTTCACAAGGGCGAAAAGTTGAAATTAGAAATTTAATTGAAAGGATAACTCGAAAGCTTTAGAAATTTGTTTAAGACGGTTATTTTCGTTTTTCAGATCACTTCGCCCGTTTCAACTTATTTTCTACCATTTAATCTGAACGTAATTTTTTGACTGTTTTCCAAACAATTTATATATAGGACGAGCCATTATTGTTTTGTATGGATGTTTGTAATCTTATAACGACCCATCTGCGTCGGTTAGTGCAGTTGCCCTAAATGGGCTATAATGATATTTGTCCAGGGAAAACTACTCATGTGTTGTATTCGTAAAAGAAAGTTCATAACGAGTGTTTGAAAGAAGATGTCGAATTATAGTTGGGCGAAATCCATTTTCGACACATGCCACCACTTACACACACATCTTTTGCATTGAAAATTGAACAGGGAAATAGATCGATGGTGATGATGATGATGATGATGTGATTTTTATATTATTTTTTTTTTGTTCCCATCTTGAATTCATTTATTGATTGGAC
Organism: Epicauta chinensis; assembly: GCA_021725515.1. Lineage (NCBI taxonomy): Eukaryota > Metazoa > Arthropoda > Insecta > Coleoptera > Meloidae > Epicauta > Epicauta chinensis. Next base: position 227,518 of record JAEDXX010000107.1, on the reverse strand, counting down.
TGTTGTGGAAATATTCAATGAAAAATAGAATAATTCACTAAAACTCGCCCAAAATCAGTCCAATCAATCAAATATGTCAAGAGGGGGAGGTAGGTGTGTTGGTTGTTGTATGCTCACATGATATTTTCAACATAACACGTTAACCGCCCTGGAAAAATGCGCATACACAAAGGACCTCATTATCCGATAACCGGTGATTTGAAGATGTCATTCAATCGAAATCAATCCTTATTGAAGGTAACTCATTCATCATCGTCTACTAGTCGATTCTGACAAATACAGACCTGTCCTATTGTTTACCAACAACCACTCAATAGAGAAGATCCTTGGAATATTTCGTTAAACATACAAAAGAGAAAATAATTATCAAACTGGGGGAAATGCGAAAGAAATAGAGATTGAATCGCATATGCAAATGTTGTTAGATACAAGAAGTTATCTACCATTCCAATCTTCTATGGTTGAGTGGTGTTTTCGATACATCATATAATGATTAGAATAATGAGTCTGTGTAATTATTGATATAGCGCCTTGTTTGTTTTTATCAACTCCTTCAATAACACTAACAGAATGATTAATTATTTTTCTACATCAATTTAAAACTGTCGGTCGCCGAGTTATTTTTTTTTAAAAAAACCTTAACAATTCAATCTCGGGGCTTTTTTCATTCAAAGTCAAAAAAGTTACGTATAAACTGATTACAAGATCCTTGAAGACTTGAAATAAGCCCCGCATCAACTGTACGCAATCAACAGAGAATATATAAAAGTAACTGTATATAAAAGAGAAGAATTAGAATGTGGCACAAAAAATAATAAACAATAAGAGCGATAAGAAAAGAGAGCGTTTTCTTTGGAGAGGAGCAGTCGCGCCGTATGAAGAAACAATAAATCATTCTCACCCCGTTTACGGAACGTTGTTGTTTACGTGGGACCCTTGCGACATCAATAACGGAAAATTATTATAAATGTGTTCTCCATCATTGAATCATGTACTATATATCAAAAGCACCAGGCAATCGGCCGCCTACCTGACAAACCCACTACAATGTCACATTTAAAAGGGTTTAATACGCATCAATATCAGTGTCCGTGACAGTTGGATTTCAAACATTACAACAAATCACCCACCCCATCAATCAGCATCTGATCCGATGAATTACAGAGGGGAGAGAACAGTTCATAAGTCGAATGCTTTGAATCTAGCCTGTCGCTAGTCGATTCGCCAACACTGTAGATATTTCCGATTATAATTGTAATATATTCGAAATCCTCTGCTTCTATTCAAAGTTGGGGATTGTAAAAGGCTTAATTGCTTGGATAGTTCCTGAGAGTTTGAAATGATTTTTAAAAATGTCTTTTCAAACTCGTTTAAATTGCAACCGTTTTCCTATAATTAAATATAATCAACCGCAAGGATGTTTTATTTGTTCATTTGCACCTAGTCAAGTAACGTATCGTAAATTTTATATTAATAACTATTTAATGTAGCTGCAGCTATGTGTAATAAATAATTTATTAAGGTTTACACATTTGTGAAACTGGGTTAACACTTTGTTATTTAAACATTAATGCTACTCTGCTCGAGTAGCTAATGAGACGATATTTGCCAAGCATAATTAACATATTCTTCAATTAACCATCTATCTCTAACACCAATAACAATAAAAATCGTCGACTACAATCTCTGTTGTTCCGCAATTGGTATCCTGTCAGATACATTTCGTAACCAAGCTGAGAAGTAATTAGTTTGTTCGGTACGAACGTAATCAAGTTTTCTAATACAGTGCTGACTGGCAACCGAAAATTCGATTCCACTATCTTTCTATACGTTTATAGCACTCTCTCACTTTATCCCCATAGATCTATCACAGTCTTAAGAATCGATGATACCATAATGCGCCAACTGTAATTACTGTATTAGATTCTAAACTAATAAGTTACAGTGTTAGATGATGCTGAATTGTATGTAAAGTAAATACGATTAATACGAAACTACTTGGATTTCCATAATCCTATCACAATACATTTCCTGAATAGATAACGCAATTAAAAGGTTATTTCTTTTGTATCCAATTTTCAAACATTACAGATCAGCGAAAACGATTTCTCGTTGGAACGGTAAATATGAATGAAAACACATAGCCATATAGCAAATCTCAGTTTTTGAATATTTTCGGCTTTCTTTTTATTTATATATTCTTGGTATATTTTTATGATTCGTTCTATTCAAAGTTCAATTCATGGGTAAAAGCGCTTCAAGAATATATTGGCCAAATCATCAGTTTGTCCAGTTGAATCACTGGTAATTCTCCAAGTTGAACATCAAAACCAAACCTATTTCGGTCAGCTGGATATCAACTTTTAAAAGCTCACGTCCGGGTCACGTGTCTAAGCCCGGGTTGATTGCAAGGTCCATTTGGGGAGTCCGTCCGATTCGATTTGTCTCTATGTGTGTATATCTGTAATGGGGAAGGACGAATCCTTTCATTCTGATACAATATGCATAAATCGATATGAATATATCGAAAGGGTGATGAGGTTTACCATAAGTCTTGACTTATTTTTTCGTTTTCAGATTCATACAATTTCCAATCGAGTGTTTACAATAGAATTTTGGAGATTTTAGTTTTGTATGATTGTTTTTTTTTTGTCGTGAAAATCTTGATAATTCGATTCGGAGGGTTTAGGTTTGGCGACAAAATCACACACATATAACCACAAATCACCAACAGCTTTCACATATATATTTTTTACCGTCTTTATGAGATAAGATCTATACCACTACCTCCACACTACAGTACCGGTCATGAGTTTTCAATCAAATCAAAATGGTATTTTTAGATGTAGAAACCGACCCTAAATCCTTACTTTTTCTGATTCAAGAAAAGAAGATTTTACACCACCACGCACACAAAAAAAACGAATAAATCCAAAAACAATGATTACTGCTTGTACAATTTGATGTTTTTTTTTTTTTGTGTAGGATCTGCCTCTCTCAAACGTGTTTTTGTAGACGTTCAAAATTAGATGTAATCAACGCGGCTGAATTCCCCTTGTTCTTTCTATCTCGCTTTTTCTGGTCTGAAATTAATTGATTCAAGACATTTTCATTTATATTTGTTGTTCCTAATAAATTCGTACAGTAATTGAAACTTGGTATATAACAACCAACTCTGATACGTCTTCTATTTTTGATATTCGATCTTGATTTATCGTCTTTTAAACATTCCGAATTGGAATACAATTGAAACAATTGTCTTTAATCAGAGATGGCTGTCTACCAATTTTCTAATTCATTTCTTGTAACTGTTTGAAAAGGGAATCACAGAGAGGAAAAGCTCTTAAAAGCTGTGGTCGTATCAATTTCAGTTAGCTTAAGAAGGAGAGCTGTAGAACATGCTATATAGAATTAACTAACTTAATACTAATAATAATAACAATAATGCCGGTTTATTGTTGTTGGAACTCATGTTGTTAGTTTGTCTATAATCATTTATAGTGTAGTTATAATGGGAGATAATCTAATGTTTAGATTTTAAAATCGTTTAAGCAAGTTCATAATAATAATTCTCTGAGAATAATCATTGCGATAGTCACATCAAGAACTAATTATTCAATTTAAAGTTACGAAAAGGGGGTTGAATAATTGCTATCTACTGCTATATAACTAGTGCTACCCTTGAGAGCTGGTCGTGTTTGCACACTATATTCTAGTGTGCTCAAGAGATATCTAATTATAATGTGGACACAATTTAACGAGTAACTTATGCATTATATCGAATTATTACTGGACAATATTCACTTATAAAGGAGTTATAATCGAATAATGTACAACATTAAAGTTTTGTTTAGGATCAAAAACACATAATTTGCTATTAAGGTTGTTGTCCTGCTACAATATTGTCAAAAAGTTTTGAATTATATGCATAGTGAAGTGAGCCATAATTTTTATCAGACTGTACCTGTGGATAGATACTATTATATATTTTCATAAGTTGCAGTCTGACAACGTCGCATATGTCAAGTATCTCTTAAAATTAAAAATATGTCAGAGCAATTACGGTATAAGGGTAAATTTATAAAGTTTTGGATAAACGTTTAAGATTTCATGCATCAATAGAAGAGGGTCGCATAAAAAATGGAAAAGTAAATATCCGTTTGAATTTACCGCTCAAATATTATAGTGTACTCGCGTACACTGTTGCCAAGTTGTTTCTGTTCAACTCGTCGGCATGTACAGTAACACAAATATATAAGGCTATATGGCACTAATAAAACTCTTCCATTATGTTAAAGCTAACTCGTATATAATAGACAACATTTTCTGGTTGTAAACGATTAGACCAGTTCCTGCCGTTCTATCCTTAATTGTTCGACCAGGGTGGCATTTAAAAAAATTTACCGAAACATAAAATTATAAAAATTCCATATATTTTTGGGCCCTATAGAATGTGCTCCTCGGGTCTCCGTATTTTTTTAGGAATTTCCAACTTAAGGTTTGGACAATAAGTATTTCCGTTTAAAAAAATATTGTGTTTATTGTATTAACCCATATTGATCGAATCCGGACCTGTACACAAGTATTGGAAACATGATTTATTATAGGGCCTGGGTCAATTTGCAGATTCCACAAAAGAAGTGTTTATCGGTGGTCAAATACTTTTATTGGTGCCATATAGCCTTACAGAATGTGTGTTACTATACATTTTTTTTAAATTGTTTAACTTTGTGTTATTATATCTCAACAATAAAACGGTCAAAATTTTTTGGATTTTTATTTTAAGTTTATCTCGAGTTAGAGACAGTCAATCAACTTCAAATTTTAATGGTATTTATATTGTAGTATCCTTAATGAGTATACAAAAAATTAGAAGTTTCAGGCACTATGGCCATAGCATGACAACTACCTTAAATTCGTATTCAATTACATTAATTCAAAGTAATCTACAACAATGGAGCTTCTCGAGAGTGTAGACAAATATTAATCTATATATGTATATAAGTTTATTCTACTCAAGTTCCATTAGAACTATTGCAAACAGTTTGTATGCGTATATTTTTGAGATTCCTAGAAAGAGAACTTATGAAAGAGATGTGCAAATTCCTCATGCCGATATGCAGATGTTGAGAAGATGTAAATTGAGCGCGGTCTTCCGGTGGATGTCTCGTAATTTATAAAAATTACAACAACCTAGTGCTTATTTCCATCTACCCTTTTACAGTCGAGTACAGGCGGGACACAACTGTATAAATAACTCATTGCTTATTGATGTTGGTGTGGCCGAATGAAAGCAACGGTCCTGTCCCGCGAGACCTACTCTTCCGTACTTGTGTGCCAACAACTATGGTCCTAATGTAAAATATTTGACCTTCTTTTGTACCCCAACAACCCAATTCTCTCTTTCTCTCTCTCTCTCTCTCTCTATCTCTTCTAGTCTTTGTTATTTTACAACTTTAACAACATGCTTCCGCCAACATCAACAGAACATCAACATTCTCGGTATTACATTGCGATTACAAACGAAAATGTCGTCTTTTCCGAACTGTACCTACAAGTGTCGTAAAATTTAGATGAGTACGAGTGTTACAGTACACTTAAAGCTTTTACTTGTAAAAAGCCCCCGAGCGAATTGGGGCGAAGAATTAGTTTTATTGGCTCATAAACGCTCGAAACAGATACGTCTATATGTTATACAGATGGCGAATCTAAAACTCGAATAGTTTCAACAAAAATCAATAAGAGATGGAGCAGAATATAGCCAACATTGCAAACAACAAATTGAATAAAAAATTCATATTTTAACTGTAACAATACGATTAACAATAGCAATTTCTGTCCTTTAACTACTGAAGTTTTCGATGTGGTGGCGAAAAACTTTCCACGATACATATTGTCCACAATGTGGAAGTAAGCAAAGCGTAACATTTCACGGTAACTGACATAAGCTACTGGTAAAACGTTAAAAAAAAACCGTCGGGGAAAAATGTCCAGAAGAAACTGGCAGTCGACACATATCGTAAAACCATAATCACGACACCTTTAGTACTTCCTAACTTTTCATTTCCTTCACGAGTCGACAGCAGACGTGACCAAATTGCTTTTTCGTTTTACCTTATTTTTTTTTTAATTCTTCATTCCAACAGACAAATAGTTCAGTCGATTTCCGAACTAGACAGAGTTCATAAAAGCCCCACCAATATTGACAACGTTTTCTCGAACTTGAACGTTGCAAATATTTATTATAAATGACAAAAATACATTGCTCAATTCGCTAGAACTATACACAATCGTGGAATTATTCTGTAACCCGGCGCCTCCACCATTCTACGTTAACATCGAGCGGAATAAGGAATTGCCTAACCATATGTAGTCTTTCACCCTTCAAAGCACAAGCAAAGTTTTGTTCTTTGTTTAATCACAGTAACTGAACGTTGAATAACAAACTTAAGCCTCAATCTATCCCTCTCTATTCGAGTCATTCAGTCAATAACTCCATGTTAATTATAATAATGATAATATTGAAGGGGAAGCCGGCAATCGTCGTAATAATAATAACAATATCAATGACAATAAGATGACAGGGTTAAATATGTCGCACACAAACGGTTGCTCTTAATTTAAATTCAACAAATTCTAGCCCAACTTGCAATGAATCCAATTCCAACCGAATTAGTCATTTCATGTTGTCAACAATTATGTTAGGTTTAATAAGTAGAAGAATTAAGGTGGGTTCATCGTAAGACAAACAATCAACACGTTGAATAATATTTAATTAGAAATAATCCTAATTGTGTTATGAATCATCATGACTACATTTATTTTGGATTTAATCGTTTCTTTTTAATTTTAATTTAGAAAGAAAATGTGTTAGTTTGAAAAAGGCAATCGTCTTTGGATGCCTGGAGAATATTTGACCTCAACAAGGCTACCGGTTTTGTTTGCCCACTTCTCGTCTGTGTGTGTGCATTTGTTTACGAAAACATTTGAAACGTTAGAAAATTTTCCAACAACAAAACAGAAAAGAGGCAACTAGTGGAAAACGAATCTAAATCAAAACAATAAAATTCAATAATCCTTATTAAACCATCAATTCTACCAATTGTATTTCAGATATTGATTTTCATTGTTTTTGTTGATTTTTTTGTTGCTTTCAAGAGAACACACACAAACAAATACACAAAAAATATATAATCCAGTTATATTCTGGTTGATTTTTCCCAATCTTCTGAACATTCAAGAATTCCTGATAAACGACAAACATCGTACAAAACAAATCTGCTCGAAGGCAATCAATCTAACAATTTTTGCGCCATATAACCAGAAGAAATGCCATCAATCAATCGTATTGATAAGATATTGTAGTTGCGCATGTTATTATCAGGAAACAAAAAAAGTTTTGGTTCTAATTTAGTGATTAGGAATGGGTGTGTGTGTGTGTGTATGTGTTGGGCAACTACATGACTCTGAGTCCAATGGTCATGTATCTGCGTGTGCGTGAATTCGCGTGGGTATTGCCCTGTGGGTTGGGCGTACATACAAATTATGGGTCTCGTAGGATACTTTATTAACGTCTGTTCAATATACTATGGTATATAGGTACATTCACATATACAGAAATATATTAGAGAGGGAGATAGAGAGAGTGTGTTTGCAATCGGGAAATCTGGTAAAAGAATCTGCACAGATAGATAGTTTCCATTGATTTGAAACTTGAATTTAATTTGGGAGAACGGTTGTTTCCTTGTCAAACTTAACTTCTAAAGGATGTATTTGCATTGAACAACAGTTCCTATTTGGTATTGTGGTTTTGTTACGTACACAAGCAATAGAGGAAAGTCCGTAAACTGATATCTTCCTCAGGCACAAAATAAATATGAACCGTATTCAACATTGCTATATATATCTATATTCATATATTGTTTGAATTTATATTTGAGAAGTCAATAGTTTTTGGTATAAGCGGTTTACTAGTACACTATTTCAAAAGGATAGTCTGGCAGCCTCTTCACCGAACTGTACTAAAACTCGACGAAAACGACCCGGCCAATAACTTCGCCTTCTGTAGTAGTACGTTTGTGGTTTCATTACCGCAGCTGCACGTTTTCCCATTTCAAAAATAATAAAAAAAACACACACACACACAACAAACAACAAAAAATACAATCGTCTCTTTCTCTCTTCTATACATATTTTACCATTTTGTGCTGTTCAAAAAGGTTTCGTAATAGTAACAGCAACAGCACCGGGTAAAGTCTGGACGTTTTTTACAATTTTTATTGCATCCGACGACTTTCTATACAACAATGTTTGTTGCAGAATATCGTCTTGTTCGCATCTCATAAATTCAACAAATTGCAATTTGCTACCGGGCGAAACAGGATTACAAATATATACTATGGTTCAATGTTGTTTTCAACATAAATTGATGGCTGTCCCATTACTTACAACCACCCCCTCACCGAATCGCCAACCTAAAAACCCCAACCAATCTATTAACAAACAACCACATGGTTCTGTGACTTTACAACAATTTCCAAATAACAAAATCAAATAAAACGTTGCAAATTCAAATTTATTGGTGAAATAAGATAAAATCAAACGGCCAAAGTTCTATTCTATTTCTCTATAAAATTGATAACGAATATACTTGATTCAATAACAAGGGACATGACACAGTATCAAAGTTAAAATCAAGCGGACATTAATGAAATTTATTGCTCCATTAGTGCTCACGAAATTTCGCACTGGTGTAATCAACCGACTATGTGACCACATACTACCGCCAGAGTATTACCTACCCAATACACAAAACACCCACATCCTATTACCATTTTTAGGGTTTCAATACAGATAACACAACTATCCCCGTGTACATTGAAATAACACATTAATCAACAAATTTTTAAAATTATCAATTTCAATTAATTCTCTTAATTATATAATAAACATTGAATTGTTGACTCTACCAACAACCAAATAAATAAGCAACAGCAATGCTTGCTCGCATTGACAACAACCCCTTTATGAGGACGTATTAAATCTAGAAAATCTAGCTAGATTCCTCGGCACATTACACTTCAGTTTTCATGAAGCGTTAACATCGTCTCAAACCTTTTTAGCTTAATACGATTTTGTAATAAAGAAATTTCTCGAGAAAGAATCTCACAAGTAGTTTAAACGGATATGGAAAATATTCTAACTAAAAATAGCCAACAATACTTCGAATTCTTTCATATTATAATACAAATAAAAGTAGAAGAATCCAGGTGAATACTTTGTAAGTCGACCACTTGGTTAAACTGGAAGAATATCCAAAAAAAGAAGCGACCAACAAAGCCCTATTATTCCACAATATACTCGTTTGCATATAAAGTATTTTATTAATCTTTTTTTTTTGGTATTTTATTATAACCGCAAACATGAACACGAATAAAAAATACACCGCTTCAATTCCACTGATTAGATATAAGGTATCGAGAAGTAATTGAAAATGCAACCAAAGTGCAAATTATCGATTCATCTTGTTAGCTAAAGTGAAGACGATGATGATGATGACCTGCGGATAAGCAAAAATTGGTCACGATATAAAATGATTGAATGCAACAATTTATAAGAGAAGTCGTATATACACGATAATCGTACGAAAAGTGTGTCAATGGAATCGATTACATTTAATTTACTGCATCTGATATTGATTTATTTGATTGAACTATAAAGTGGAATTGTTTCAAAAAGAAAAATCAACCACAACAAACTTGAAACATTAATGGGAATTATTTAATATTTAAACGAATCACGTCAACGGATTATTAATGATACGATTATTATTTAATGTTGACATTAGACGTTCTCTTAAACAGAACAAAACATGTCGTGTTTATATTTTACTTTAACACGCTGATGGTAATTGGTTAATAAAAACTTTCGTAATATTCTATTCATTCCGTTTATGTTATTTCGAAACTTTTCGTATACGCTAAGGATAATAAATGACGTTGAGAATGGTATAAGAGAACGAAAGAGAGAGAGAGAATAGAAAAAAAATACGAAAACAACAAGACCGTATAATATAAAAGGCTTGCACTTGAAATCTCAGATAAGAGATAAGATATAACAATATTCCATTCCATTTAATCCACCTACTTACGTCTACTACTCGACGACTTCTTTTCAATAAAACATGAGCAAGTCATTATAACGAATTAATAAAAGATGATGGTATGATTCACGAACAAATACCACACAATTTAAAAACTTTATTACGTGCCAATTGTAGTAGTTGTCGATAAATGATGATAATTTCGATATTATCTCACCTTATAACCTGAATTTACTACTACTAATCGATTAAATTATTATAAATGAGAAGAACAGATATGAACTGGAACCACTAATTACACAGTGGCCTGATAACAGGACCTATGATAACTTGTATTATCAATTTGTCAAGACTGTCATGTAGCAGTCGTGTTGTGCACTTATCTGGGAGGAATCAGGGACGGTTAAAATACCCTCTATTCTATGCTGCCTTCTTCATTACCACCACAACCACCGCCACTATCATCATCATCATCTTCTTCTAAAATAACGTCGTTCTATATAATAGGAAACTAAGTTGTAAAATTTTACAATAACAGGTGATATTGTCGTTTTATTATTGACTGCGACAATTTCTAATCAGAATAATAAATTGTTTTTTTTTCGTACCAAATAGATAATGTTGTACCTACAATAGACCAGAGTTTTCCACTGTTGTTAACTTTTACGATTACATTTTGTAAAGCTTTTAAAATTTTCGCGCTTGATTTCATTTGAACACCTTCTCCACACTTAAACTACATTTAAAACTTGTTCAGAAAGAAAAATAAATGTACATCGATTGAGAACACATTAGAGCAAAACGTGTTCAATCAAATTCTCTCACATAAACTAATATAGAAACAGCACTTCAAGAAAAAGGTTATTGCAATAACAATAGATTATGGAAATAGTCGGCCTCTAGATTAATCTTCATTATAGTTTAGTATTAAATCAAAAAAAAAATCTACTATTTAAAGAAGAAGAAAAAACAATTAAAAACTTTATGGTTACGTGGTTTTAACTGTGCGCTAAAAGGCCGCATCTATTCTTCCCATCTGTTCTCCTTAATGCATTTCCGATGTAAAAAATCACGTAAGCCACGTCAGTTTTCCCGTCTTTTATATAATAGTTGTGTTAGTCGTTAAGTAGTTCAACTACACACACATAGACACATCAAATCGTTAGAAAATCTTACCATATACCCTCAGGCACATTTTCCTACTTACACTATTTGGACAAATGACTGTTTGAATGCTTCAATATGCCACGACTGATAGTTGTTCGAAACTCGTTTATTTGTTTCTCGACGATAGAAGGGGAGCGAGAACAGAGAATAGGTGGTGAATAGATGACAGTGATTTTAAGATAACACTACCACTATAGCAATGGTGAACGGGTGGAGTGTGGTGCTTTGAAAACTTTCTACAGTTATACGGTATTGTTTTCCATTGTTGTTATGCTTCTCTTTGCGTCTATAATGCAACAATAAAGCACCTGAAATGCCAATAATCAAGTTGTACAGTTTGTGGAGAATTGCAGAAAAAAAAGATGCTGCTCGATTCTCCTTTGTGGCTTGATCGGTGATAATTAGCTCTAGTGATACGTTTTTCGTTGGGCATTTTCATAAATGAGCTAATAAGTGCGTTCCTTTAACGATAAAGGTTTGTTTGCCTGTATCAAAATACATTCAGTCCATCCATTTTATAGAAAGCATCGTAATGGGATACTTTTCGAATCAATTTACTTGCTGATCGTAATTGAGAGAGGAACGCGATATAGAAAAGAACAGAGACCACCTTCGCATACCCCTACAAAAACTCGAATTTCAGTATCAAACAACCAAATTTATCTCTTTGTCACCAATTAAAATAAACAAAAAATAATCGACCGTATTCTCGTTTGTTGTATATTGTTGCCAAGTCGTTATTATTTCATATTGGATACAGTAGGTGGTGGTATTGGTGGTAGTATATGAGACCCATACGTATACGCATACAATATGTATATTTTATGACGAGCCATGGAAGATTTACATATTTTCTTATGCAGATTGGGGCTACAAAAGCAGTGGAGCACAGCGGTCGCGTTTTGTTGTCGTCGTCGCCGTCATTGTTGTTGTATTGCCATATCTTTTCTTGTTGACCTACAATGGAATGTCGGTAGATATACGAAACAACGACCCGATGGATTTCGTCGTTTTTTCCCTTTCTACTAAATTATCATAATAATACGATGTCAACCTAAACTGTACACGTGATAATTATTGGACTTTTAAAACATTGAAAAACGAACACCAGAAAATAATGTTCCTGGTGCATATATAGTTGATTTAACGGTTCACTTCTCGTTTATTTTGTCTGGATCCAACTTTGCCAGGATTTTGCGATTAGACACTTTCATAAAATATTCCAACAATTGAAGCCAGACAGTTTTAAAACTCTCAAAACTGCCAACAATATATTTCATTTTTCGATTATTTCCACACATTTTCTTCTCGTCGTTTTTTTGCGCCGTATTCTTTATCGTTCCCAATAAATTTCCACCAATAATGGAGATTTCATTCAAAAATATTGACGATTTTAATGGAAAATTCACACAAATTTTCCAACAAAAACAACACATTGAAATAATATTGTATTGTGTTCGTTTTAGCTCAATCAGTGACGATATAAAAACGGTCTTTCATAACAACATGTGTGTTTCAGTGCCATCGAAACACACATTTCGTAGTGTCGTAGGGCGGACAACGTGATTTTGGAGAATTTCGGGAAAAAATGTATCGAAAAACACGCCCACCAGTCAATCAAGCGTTGTTCTTGTTTCAGAACAGGTGTGTGCTGACAGATCTTTTATCGGACCGATCCACTATTATCTCTACTCCTGTATCTACGAATGATTTATGTTGTTGCGCTTGAATTTTCACATATCTTTTGTAATAGCAACTCACATAAAAATGTGCGTATGTGTGTTTTATTTGTTGACAAAATTTCACTTTATTATTAGATTCTATAACAAAAGTTTCAATTTTACATCAAAACAACACAGAAGACACAATAAAAAAACAATATAAACGTCTGGTTGAGCTTTTTTCAAACATGAAAACAACTACTTTGACACTTTTTAAGCATCATTCAAATGAGAGGAAAACTTTTTTTTGTGTGTGATTGTTGTCTTTCCTTTCTGTCTGTTTTTTCCATGCTACAAATATTACTTGTTTCCATAAAAGCATTCTTATTTTTATTTCCGCCAAATATATGCGTCTATACCAATGATACATATGTGACTTTTACGTTTATTCAATCATGAAAAAAACAACCACCACTACCTTCTATTTCAAACATTTATTACTTTCCTGTAAAAATGTTGATTTTTTCATTCTCCTGAGAGAATTCCGTTCTTTTCAACACACTTTTCCGTTTGTAACTCCCCGAACGAAACAAACTTTAACCTATCAAAGTTATCAAAAAAAAAGGAAATCGATCGATATATCTTTCCCGCACGACTGAAAGACGGATATAACAATTGTGATAACAATGAAGAGCGAACGTGAAGATTTTTGGAAGGCCAACAATAGAGGCAGGCGCGAGAAAAGCCTCCAACATCTACCTTATCTTATTATAAACTCCACAAAAAAAAAACTGACTAAATGTGTTAGAGAAATGTCCGATTATAATCCACAACGATTAGGGTCGACATGGTTGTCCTTTAAGACTTTTTTTCCATCTCTCTCCGGTGATTTAAACACAATCGTATTCTCATACAAATGAAGCTTTGTAGTAAAAACCGTAAAGATTTTAAAATTTATAAAATAAGTGTGGTATTTTCTAAGGGATGTGGGATGAATGAATGGCTCAGTAGATTTTATGTAGCTACCATATTTTACGATTTAAACTTGATCGCATCTTTAATGGCTTCTTTTCTTTTTATCTCTAGAACGAACGAGGAAAGAGAACCGAAGAAGTAAGAAGGAAGAAAAAAACAAGACGGAAATTTTACATACGTTAAATTTTACGCTAGCACTTATGCGTCGTTAAGTTAATGATAAATGAATGTAAATGATGAAAAATATCTATAGAAAAAAGTAGAAAAAAGAGAAATATGCTTAGTTAATCTTTTCGCATATATCACAAACTATAGTGAATATAAAAAGACATTTATTTTTTTAAAATTTATCATACGTATGTGTATTCAACTATAACAAATTTCTTGTAATTTTGGGGAATAGTTGAAGGGATGAAGACTGAAAAATTACACCAATCTATAAGAAATACCATGCAATCTATAAAATTTATTATAAGAACAACTCAACTGTATGAAATTTTAAAAGATATTGATGGCAAGTTGTTGAATAATTCCTACTTTTGTTATTTTTATAAAATAATAAACACGCACCGGATTTTAAGTATTTCATATAACTTGAAAAAACGTTTGTTAATTTGAAAGTCGTCGAAACCAAATCCTTCAGCAGAAAAAGCTCTAGCACGGGGTTTTCCAATGCTACAAGAATTCTACTTATTGAGTAATAATCAAGTTTTCAAAAAGTTCAAACTATCATCGGTGGTCGGCGTTTTCGTTCAACTCAAACCAAACTGGAGTTGTAGTGAGATCGTCCGGAGACTGCAGGTAGAATTATTTATCTCAAGAAGCTATACGAAAGGAACAGATACAAATCACGAATTTTATGGGATAAATGTCGATGAGCAATCTCAAACGAGATTGTAACATTAACGATATCAACTATTTCATAAACCTCATCAACAACCAATACCCTTGATTACCTTCACAAATTTAAGCTACACAAGCCAACAGGTTTGAGTATTGAAATAGCGAACACTGACGGATACAATCCCGTATTATAGCCGTCATTAATAATGTGCATTTCGTAAGCATCAACAACAAGATCTGCAACGTTCAATGTGTAAAGAATCCAAAATTGTGGACCAGAACATAACTTTACAGTCTCAAGAGCAAGGTAAATTAATCGCAAACATTCTAATAATAATAAATTAGAACTTTCTATTACTGGTTGGAGATTATCGTAGGCGTAAGAACTTGTTAACGGTTCACAACCAAAGACCAATACCACAAATTTCATTTCCTCGAACGTCTTTCCATTGAGCCGCGCTCTATAAATAGTCAGATTTCTGTTATAAGTAATCGATTATGAACGAACGAATATTTTTTTTCCTACTGAAAATACTTTAATCATGCTATAAATTTAGAAAGTTGGAAATTTTCCAAACTTATCTCAAATTCTATCGATTTTTCATGACACAGTTAACAATATTATATAGTTGTGTAAAAGTTACAGCACTTTAAAAGTGTGGTACTGAACTTACAATGTTGTGAATCTAATCTAAATTCAGTCGAGTGTAATTTGGATTAGTTGTACTGTGTTAATACGGTAAAGCTAATTAACACTGACTAATAAATAAAATTATCAGTCGAGTTGAATTTGATCCAGTATAAAAATGCTTCTTCGATTTTTTTGTGTTTTCTTTTGTTCATCAAACCATGGCGGTAATTACTATTTTCGTACTTCTTTTCAAGTAGGATTATCACTGAAATATGATCCTTTTATAGACAGCTTCCGTATCAGACAGCTTCTTATTTCTCATTGTTTACATTTACTACTAGCTGAACGTTAACACATTTTCACATCACACAAAAAAAAATCAGGCTACACTGAACCGGATTTATTTATTTTAAACGTCCACACAAATATAAATTTCCATTAATGTTTTCATTTTATTTTCTCTCTTTCTCGTTCGCGAGTATTGTTTTATTGCTAAATACAAAATGGATTTAAATTGTTAGCCTCAAATCTAACAAAATCGATTCTAATTTACTTTGGCATTTAAAAATATTTATAACTGGATAATTTGTTTCCGGTTGGATGCTGAACAATAAGTGAGTATTTCAGCTTTTTTGGTCTCTCTGTAGTTATCCAAATTGTCTTCAACAAACTGACTGTCAACAATAGGAACTGGGTATTTCTTATGGGTCTAAAAACGTGTTCAAGCTTCTTGTTTCCAAGGAAAAACTCTTTTCAAAGGCAGCCTAATCTATTGCTCATGTCCAGCACGATCACGAGCATTTTTTTTCTATATAATCGTCATTCAGATCGATGCAACTTTCTAGATGTTGTAACGGTTTTTGTATGTCCATGCCATACTAGCTCGCCGCTAGGTCCATGAGTAAAATATTTCGGAGCTGAATCACTGAAAAAGCTCACCAATTTATACAACCGAAAATAAGGGAGGAAGAGCAAGAGCATTAGTATTTTCTGCAACAAAGTTTGCCCACAGGTCTGCCATCAAATCGTCGCTCCCCTGTAAAAGTTTGAATGGAACCCACCTACCTAGTCTATAGTTTGAATCTGGCACCCTTTAAAGTGGTAGTTGAGAGAGCATTTAAACTGACTCGGTTCAGAAGGTTCAAAGCTTCCTCAAGGAAAATGCAAATAATGAATGAAATAAAATAGGTAAGTGATTAACTTAAAATGATGCAAATTTAAATAAATAAAGGACTTTTGGACTTTTTAAAGAATAAAAAGAAGTCGACTATCGACGCAATTTCCGTCCACAAAACGCCCAAAGAAACGCACAAGGCAGAATGCATTTTATGTAATCGTAATCCCGATTATATATCAAGTGCTTTATTCGAATTGTAGTATCGATTATATTGCCTTAAAACCTTTTGCTTATTATTACAATAATGATTATGATCATTTACCATTTACGATTATCGCTAAAGCTACATTGTTTTGTTATAGGTCCAATTACGCACTTTAAATTCAACCCGATTATTATCAATAAACAGTTTATCTCCGTTAATAAATTGACCCTTTAATATTTTTCATTATTAAATAATCTAATAAATTCTCCATCAATTATAATTGCTTCATTATTAATTAAGATAGATCAAATATATCATTTAGATAATAACAATAAGCTTGTATGTCTGATGTAGGTGTTAATCTCCGATACGACCCTATTATATACCGTCAATAATGCGAAAACAACAATAGTATGGGGGTTGTGTGGGGGTGAGAGAGCGTGACAGAATTTCGATATTATAGTCTTATATTTGAGGTATAATATCGGCGACAATACAAAAAGCAATAAGTAGAATTATAACTAAATGTGATACGTTTACATCCACGCACAGAACACACATACACACCTTTTAGTAAACGAAAAGGGAAGTCTATTGTTAACCACTGGTAAGACCCTAAATGAATCATAGGGCACAAGTCGAAGTCGGAGGCGGCAATTAGCTTTACAATGATTCATTCAGGAATATCTAGCAATAGTAAATATGACAGTGGATAATTTACTTATTCATTCATTCATTCACAAATATTAGAAAAGGTTAAAAATGATTAATTCAAAGTTCATCAATTAAATTTTACAGAAAAATAACATGCAATTATAGAGAATATTTTTGAAGAAATCTCTATCACACTATTTATATGAATCAAATTGCATATTTCTAAAGTACGTGTCGTTTCTAAAATGATTTATTTTAGTGGAGAGCTTTCTCAGAATCACAATATTTATTGATGGTAAAATATGTACAATGCAAAACATTATTGAAAATGTATCTAGTATTGAGAAAATATGAAAAATATTAGAAAACTGATTGATGTTTTCATAAATATCAATTTTAATGGTATTCGATGAGAATAGAATAGGAAAAATAATGATTCGTTCGTTATAATGTGCTGACTAATTTGGAAATCTTGATGATTCACTTTTCGACAAACTGCCGATTTTTCGATGATTCTTGGCCCACCTTCATGCCATTCTAGCTTAAAGACAGACAAAGTCCACGATGGGCACTTTTAGAGAAACCTTCAATTCTTTGAATTCCTAAATAAACATTAATGACAGAACAGAAATACAGTGTTGGCATTTCTTCTAGACTCCGAATGGAAAATTTCTTCTTCATGCATGGTTGGATAGAATAAGTACGAGCTACTAGGAGAAATATGATGCGCTTATAACGTCCCCTTGATGCAAAACGATAGATTAACAGTCAGACCCTATATCTATTTGGCCCTATGTACAGATCATTGGACAAATTTAATTTTCCAGGTCAAAGAATACAAAATGATGTCACACGAACTGGGCATATTTGAAGAGAAACAGATGTATATTCATTTCTACAGTTTAGCCCCGAAGATCTTGGTTTGCATTTTTTTGACCAATCTTTTTGCAAAAAAAAAATCATCATTAGTGGGAGTTTCTACTCGGTGATTTGTTTGTAAAAATTTTGTTAGAAATAGCAACACAATAAAACATAGACGTGCCCGCATGTTTCCATTACAATTTTAATGTTTGACATGATTAATGTGCAACATTTACGATAACACTATATTAAAATGTAGAAAAAGGAGTTTCCAAGATTTTCCGCTATTGAGATAAAGAGTCTGCAATATTCCAGATGACAAACCACCACAAAAAATAACAATGATGACTTTATAAGTCATCATTAATATTAAAACAACGTTACTGTTCTATAAAAGTAATAACGACTATTAAAAATAATGAAAAATCGACATTTGTTAAACATTAAAACTTGAGAATTACAGAGTTATTTGTTTTAATTAACATTCCATCTAATAATGACTTTAGTTATAAGACTACATCTAGATCGACATAGAAGGTTAATTGCAATCGTAAGGAAATCATAAAATTTTTTAACACATCTCTCTGGATACACGACTTTTATAACATTTTATGTTTCGTATATTTATAAATAAATTAACCACAAATATTTCTACAATACCGATAAGATCTATACAATTTATAGTGACTGTATGACGATAAATGTGATAACATCGTAACGAAATGTTTGATAAACTTAAAAGAAATGGAAAGTTATGATATTAACTTTTTACGATACAAAGATTAGTTGCAATTTTCGTGTCATTCGGGAAACATTATACGCATCTTAAACGTTAACGTTGAAAATGTGGAAAAATCCTGGGAAACGAGAGAAATTCAAATGGAGAAAATACAGTTTTGCATCAACTTTCTAACACAACAAAATACGATTACTAAACAAATCGAAATCGCCTATTAATGAACAAAGTTTAAAAAGTCAGCATTTTGACAATGGAAAATAAACAAAAAAACAATTTGTTAATAATATACGAAATACTTTTCCTAGTAAATTGTTAAATTATGTGTTAACCGAAAAAAATTGTAGAAATTTCAATAAATAATAATCGAATTCCATTGAATTCACCGTAAACATGTTTGTTATCATTACTGAAAAAGTCGGTCAATTTTTACGAAATAATATAGAACAAGAACGATAAGAAAGTGAATTCAATTTTGCTCTGCCTTTATGTTAAAACAACACACAAAAAAAATCTCATACGCATCTAGAAGAGAATCTAAAGAAAATAAAGTACACCGTTGGGAGAAACATGTTATTCTGCATCCGTTCAAAATCAATTTCCCAAATTGACAATTAGTATAGCACAACATCCACATAGAGAGAGGCGAGAACGTGGAAAAAGCACCCTCTTTCATTTTCAATTCTCTGTTTCTACATTATATTGTACATTTGATTTTGTGTATGTACAGCAGATTCGTTGCAGAATGACGCCACTTTTGCTACTAAATTTGTGTCGTCGCAAATATTTGTTTTGCTAATAATAAAACGAAAAAAAAACAATTGTACTGTTCTCATCTCTTCTTTTTCAAGCAAAAGAAAACACATCTAACACATCAAATAGTTTGTTTCGTCAACAGCTTTTTTTTGTTTAGATTTAAACAAATTTCAACGAGTGTGTAGAAATGCAATTAAATCAACTGGTATAAGCTTTTATTTTAAATTAAAAAAGAAAAAAACAAGACGCGCTATGATAACAACATTTGAAACTACCCCCAAAGGGAGTGCTGTATGTAGTTATTTATAAAAGCTTTCTATATAAATGTGGATCATAAAACACTATATTTAGTAAGATTTATATAGAGAAACCCATTAAAATAACACCAACTTTGCTTTATCTAGTAATTAATGCATTATTGTATACGAACAATATTAAGTAAAAGTTGGCCTAATTAATTCTCGTGAGACTCAAATTGTTGCACTTCGACACACACATACAACAAGCAATTATTTTTTATTATTATTACAGAATTGCTGGTTATTGTAAAAAAAATAAAGTACAAAATAAAAAAATAATAATAAACCGGTGTATGATGTAATAACAATAATGTCTCATGCTAATCAATCATAAAGTGTGATGATAAACTACACATAACATTCACGGTCAGTCATTATTATCATTATAAAGCTGTTGTATGAATGCTCTGACTGTATTTTATGTACATTTACATGTTGAAAGATAATGTCTGTCAATTCTATTTTTTTTTTCCAATTATTAATCTTTGTCATTGATTAAATTAACGTAAATGACATAATCCTACAAATATGATGAATTATTAACTGGGAAAAAAAAGAGAGAGCGACACGTCCTAATACACCAATATGTCCTCTAAAAATCTACAATAATTTATTATAAAAACACCGAAAATTATGGCAGGATTTTCTGCTTAAACTGTTTAATTAAAAACAAACATCCTTGGACTTGTCGATAATTAGGAAAGTAATACCAAACGGTGTAAATTTGGAACTTCAATTATTAATCAATCGATTATATGTTCGCCCCTTTGGATTTGAACACAAACTTCTAAGAGTAGTACATAATCTTTCCTCGAACGATTCTAAATTTAGCAAGAGAAATCAATCGGAGAAGTCTTGTTAGGGAATTTTGCTGATTATGGAGATTTTGTATTATCAGCAAAGAGCACGAAAAAGCTGCAAGAAAACTACAGGTTTCAGTGAATTGGACAAGGCAATGTAGACTAAAATTACTGGTACAAAATCTGTGCATATCAACTTCTTTTATAAACGAAAGAGATATCACCCCATCAGGTGCCGCTGCAAAAAATCTGGGGATCCATTTGAAAGGTCGCAATGTAAAATTGAGACGGCTGTATAAATGGTGGGGACAAATTTTAAATTTTGATAAATACAAAAAAATACTAAGGCGCCAGTAAGAAGAACATTTCAAAATGAAGTACTCAGCTTGATGTTCCTGGGTACGTAGGCAATAACTGCCTTCATCTGAAGATGGTAGTGGAAAAGATAATAACCAAATGTGCCAAAAGACATCCGAGGTAGGAACTCCCAATATTCACAACACGGCCAGTCTTGGGCCGGTTGTTAATTGCCAAGCCTTGGGGTATAAGCTTGGCCAAGTTTCAACGCCAATGCACAATCAAGATAAGCAAACAAAAAAATCTTCACTAAAACTAACATCGTTTTTAATAGAAAATCAATCGTTTGTTAAATTGTTTTGGCTTTTATATTATTTTGAGTTGTAAAAATCGATTTGAATTTTTTCATAAAAAGTTTTTTAATGATTTTTTATTATTCGAAATTTTTTAATTAAATTTCAGTTCAAATTGAAGTATTATTGATTTATTTGATTGGATTATTTCCTATTAAAAACAATTTAAGTTTTAGGCATTTTTTTTTGTTTAAACAGGTCTGGCCCAAGCTCGGTTGTCATACGTGGTCCAAGACTGGTTGCCGGACCTGGCCCAAGACTGGCTGCCCATGCCTGGCACGTGGATATCATTTGGAAGTAAAGCCAGATCTGGCCCAAGACTAGTTGCCAGGCCTGGCCCAAATATGTTAAGTCTTGGTACTAGCTTGGAACAAGAGTGGGCCTATTGTAAATTCCTGCCTGGGATGAACAATATCTATTTGAACATATGAATATGCAGACCATCCGATGCCTCGACAAACTTAAATCAAGAAAAAAGGCTCAAAAAGTGAAACACCTTTGAGTTGTAACTTTAGAAAAATCAGTGGATTGAACGATAGATCTTACCAATTTAAGCTAGAATAAGGCTTCTCATTATTGTGATAACTTAAAAAAATAATTTACACGCGGTAAGCTTAGTTGGTTCGGTAGAAGGCTGAAAACCATATTCGCAACGACTGCATTCAAAGTAATAATACTACAACGAACAGAAGGAAACCAAATATCAGCCCAAGGACATTTTTTTAACCAATAATCTATGGACGGTGCAGTAGCGGAGCAAATAGATAGACTTTGCATTTGCAGGCTACAAGTTGAATAATATTACAGGCTCAATAACGATTTTTAGAGGACTTTTAGTATCACTATTTCAGAATGTGGCAAACCGATATGAAACATCTTCTTTCGAGAAGACAAATGTGAAGTTTTAATTAAAATACCCGACTAGATAAGAATCACTGCCTCATTCATTCGTTCATTACTATTGCAACCTTGACGTTTTAGTCTTTCGGCCAATAAAAGACTCTAAAATTGAATTGCAAAACAAAACCTTGACAAATACTAAGTTACAACACCCACACTGACTTTTATCGTCTGTAGACTTAATAAATTTATTCCAAAAAAATACAGATTTTACAAAATTAGATTAAAACGTACAGTCTATCTAGTCTGATTGCACCAACTCGACAACAATAATAGAATTATTTGCATTCAATCGGCCATCTAAAAGTCGTAAATTATAAAACTCGTTTTCGACTTCGTTTAGTGCAACACACGTTCTCTCCCTCATAAAAAAAAACCTCTTTCTACCTACAGTTTTCAGTTTTTTAACACATCTAAACAATCCAGTAACAATAAATTATGTGCCTTGACAAGTGGCAAATTGTTCTGTGGTTGCTGTTGCTGTTGTCTTTACTTATCTACAGATGAAAATCACTTTTATTATACACAGAAATTTTTAGATTACAAGATGTGTTGAAAAATTTTTGTTCTTTATATACGAACATTAAACAATAATAACGTTTTTAAGTATTATGATAGAAACTTGAATTTTAAATGTAGTAATATCCGTCCAGCAATGTCGCATTTGTAATAGAAAATTGAATCTAAAACATTTCAACAAAATGAAAATGTGTCTGATGTGGAAATTCAATTTACCTCCTGTTATTTTACTCATTATCCTCTTGTAAAACGAAAGGATCGCATTTAATAATCTTATAGTTGTTAATATTTCTCGGTAGCGTTTTTAGCTTTAAATTAAATTAGGAAATTAATTATAAATTATGAAGAGAAGATGCGGGAAAAACTCCACAGAGAATGAGAAACAATCAATTAATATTTAATATAAACAACTTTCGAATGGAATTAATTTCTAAAATTGAAATCAATCCAATGATTTAGCTTTTGATTAGTGAAATATTTGTGTCACAAATCTAATAGGGAATTATATTACAAAATATGTAATAAATCATTTCACATATCCAATGATATTTTGCTCATTACTCTTGTTTAGATAATTAAATGTCGCATATCATGACTGATGTTAATTGGGTTTGTCTCGTTGACTCAATAAATACACCCAAACAGAACAAATCTTGAGTGATTCTAGATTGTCTCTAAAAATAATTAAATTTCAACTTCTTTGTGATTATCATCGATTCGAGTTTATAATAAAAAGCTTGGGGAATTTGACAGGGCAAGACAAATATATTAGTTATTTATGTTTTTTACTAGTGTTTATATAGACACATTTCAGGGCCCATAAAAACTTATTATGGTTGTGATATGTGTTGTCAAGATTTTAAGAAGTTTTCATATATAAGAATTTTTATACGAGCTATTTCATGATTACTAGTCGTGTTTCAAGTTACATGGAACAGCATCAAGTGTTGTTGGACATAATAAACTCCAATCGTAAAATGTAATGTTTCTTCTTTCCGTCAAAATTATCTTTCGCGACCTCAGATTCTATTAAAGAAAAATATCAACGCAGGAAACAGTATAAAATTAGAGAAGGTGAATTTTCAGTTTTTCAGAGCAAAAACGAAAAACTCTCGAATGAGACGATTCAAAACCTTGAATCTTAGTCCTTGATATTAACAACAACTTTAATTGTTGTAAATCAACTTTTACAGCACATTTCTTTTAGTTGCCAGTCACTTGCCACACTATCCTCTCAATTGTGAAGCTTTAAATTTACAGTTAAGGCGTATATCAAGTATCTTTCAGGTGATTCTGTCATATTTTTGTAACGCAAAATATATAGCACGACGGTAAATCTCGCCAAATAGCTTGTAGAATCATTTCCAATAATTGATGTATTCAGTCATTTTATTCGATTTCTTTAGAAATTCGTTCGAATTTCATTATTATCGCTCTCTACCTCTATAGCAATTGTCAATTTAAATTCGAATTGAAATCAAATTCCTTTAAATCTGTTATCTGATAGTTCCCATTACAAATTTTATAAATTGTTATCAAATTTACTGTATGCAATTCACTATAACCAGACATTAATTAACTGGTTCTCTTTACTGTACATACATTGAAATGTTTTACTCATTAGCTTTTATACGTGAAACTGTGCAAATATACTCGTTATGATCTATTTTAAATGTAATTATAATGAACGTTTAATTAAACAACAACATTTAAACACGTCCTTGTTAGTTTTGTTAGAATGCTATTAATAATAATAATAATACGATACAGACACGGAGAGCAAAAAAAACGTCTCGATCATCTATATTAGTGACACGAGTTTATTAGATCTATGTTGGTAATACTGCTGGCGTCGCGACGCACACTATATCTATATCTATATTTATATACTATATATGTATAAGTTTGCCAGGCTAATCGACGCCATAACGTCCCCATAAAAACGCAATTTTAACACAGCTGATGTGCTTAATTAAACTGCTCAATGCAGTATAAGTCAAACTGTACATCATCAGAATATCATCATAATTTTTACGTTATTTTGGATCTTTTCATTTAAAACCGAATCATCATCTTTAAATAATTGTATGTTAACCGGCACAGGTTCTTCAACTGTCGTCTTTAATGATCGTCATTCGATCGATATTGCAATTATTAAGGGATTAATTAAAATATTTCACGTTATTTTTCTTCTCTCTTTTGCTGATTCTCCGAATTTGGACAATTTGATAACTGTGGATTGTTTGAACATTTTCCATGTGTTTTATGTGTTAAAGCGTATTTTACGATTTATTGTATTATAACTAGAAACACCCTCGTCGAATTAGATCTATTAATTTTTTTTTATGTGTGGAAACTTGATTATAATTATGGTTATTACGTCTTCTATTGGAATCATCACGCGATTCCTTCCACACGTTAGATTTATCGAAGTGGTGAAATGTGAGTGAGAGAAAAAAAAAAGAATTGTAAAAAATCCTCTTTAAGGCAAATTATAGTTGTGCAAAGACGTTCGCAGGATAGGTTCGAGCTTTCCTGGCTCACCTGGCGCCCTTTCCAGAAATTTATTATGATTATTTTGCGCTTAAAAAGTAAAATTCCAAAACAATCGCAAGGATTTTTAGTCGAGTATTAGATAGAGAACCTGAATAACAAAAAATCTGGTGACCCATTGAAAATTCGTGTAATAAAACAATTCAAAACAATTAGAAAATCGACCTCTTCGTAAGGGAAAGAAAAAAACAGACGCGCGGTTTAGTTACAGTTGATAAATGCATAACCATGACAAAAACAGAACGAAAAACTATTAATATTATAGAAAAATAATGAAAATTTGCCGTTCTTATGGAGCCGTTCGGCATGGGATGCCTGTTTCTATGTTAAGGGCACCAGCACAAGACACATAATTAATTATTAATTTCAAAAAAAAAACAACTGATCAAAAATGAACAGCTCTAAAAAAAAATTTAAAAAGTGTCCTTTGCTCGGCTCTTAGCAAGAACATATACCTATGTGCGATTTATGTAATTTTCACAATAACAAAAAAAGGTGAAAAAATATTAAAAATGTCTTTTAAAAATGAAAATACGGCTACCGACATAGTGGGCATAATATAGATAACGGAGCCAAGGGGCAGTTGCACATTTCAAAAAATTCCATGGCAGAATTAAGACTGTTATATCGTTTGTTTGTTTGTTTTTTTTTAAGTCCAGTATAGGACGCCCTTAAAACTATGCCGCTCCAGGCAGCTGCCTGTTATGCTGTGGTCTCGGGCCGGCCCTGGCCGTTAGCGATGTTACGGCCCTGATTTTATAGTCTTTCGAATCAGACCCAGGCCAAGCTTTTATATACAAGCTTTCTTTCGACGTCCCTCTCCAAAAAAAATTATAACTATCCAACAATGTGATGCCTAATTTGCTTGTTGTGGCCCTATTTCGAATATTAGCATCAACGTAATAATGAATGCTTCACATAATTTGTACAGAATATACAGTAAAAGTTGCCCTTATTTAAATTATTGTGTTCAATCATCTTGTATCACACTACACTGACAATGATGTCTTTTAAGAACTCTCACCTGGTTAAAAAGTCAATGTCTAGAAAAGGGTGCCCAAAAATTATTTCTTTATTGCGTTATCACAAAGAAAAATATTGTCTTAACGTGTGGAATTTAAATTAGAAATTTTAGAGCATAAAGTGAACCTAAAAACGCTCCGAAACTTACAAATTGAAATAGACTCAAAGCGAGAACATCTGTCCAAATTTTCAGTTGCACAAAATTAATGTGGACGCATCACAGATGGCCCAGTATCGTGGGATTAATTTGTTAAAGACCCACCAATCTCACTCAAACCTTGGCATTTAGATGGTCACGTAACAGTTTACACTGTTAATATTCCATCATTGTCTGTTGCAAATAACAACAAAAACAACAGAAAAAAAACCAGACCATTTGTTGCCCCAAAATAGTAAATTTATCTCCTTCTATCTATCAGAAAGGTTGTGATTCTTGTAATGAATTTTACAATTAATTATCGATTAACTGTTAAGCGAACTGATTAAATTGGAACACCCATTATAAATAGTTTGTTTCAAGTGTGGCATCTTAATTAAATCAAACCAATTCCATAAAGTTTGTTGTTTGGCTCTTGAAACTTTCGGGAATGGAAAATTAATTAACACATCCCTAGGTGTGTTTCATATATGGAAAGTGTCAACAAATATGCGCCCATTGAGTCCCTTACAATATTATTGAATTTTCAATAATTGCAACATGTTCATAATAATGTTGAAATCATCATCAAAAACCACCATCCAAATTACCATAAGTAATTAAATGAAATTTATAATACAGACAACAATCGTCTTTATTCATATCATACAATACCATATAGTAGACATGATGATGATAATGATTATTATCATCATTATTATTATGATAATGATTGTGACGACCCTCAGAATTTATAAATCATAATATTTATAGGCGTGAGACTAGTCACATTTGAATACTTATAGAACTAAATTTAAAATAAATCAGGGTCAGATAAACTACATCATCACCCGCATAAGTCAAATAGAATAACATCAAAAACCCTCGACAAGTACCCTCTATTGATTAGGTGTTAACACAAGAGAGACACAAAAAAAATTCACCCTTATTGCTACAGAACCAAAACGAAAAAAAAAACGAAGTATATGACACAAGAGCCAATAATTGTTGTATCCCCTTTTTAATAGAATACTGAACGAATAATATGCCACTCATTCGGTCAAGTTGTTGTTTTTTCCTCTTTCTCTATCCTTTTTTTTATTTTCAAATGATTGAAGAATTTTAATGAAGTTATTTAGATGATTCTTTGTTTTTATTTTTAAAAAAATACAGTAGCTGCTATAAAAGCTTCAATTTTTTTCTTCTAATAAAAAAATCGGTTGTTGTGCCCTTCAAAAAATCACCTGATGCTTCCTTTTAGTCGAGCGTGTACAATCAAAACACGCTAACACTGATTTTTTTGTACCTTAGTAAAATGCAGTTGTACTCATGCAACATATTGGCCCAAAACTATCGCAATCAATACGTTGTTGCGTGTTACACGTTTGGTAGTAGGGATTATCGCTATGAAATATTCCTGAAACCTCCCCCTAACGGTATGATGAGCTTCAGCCTCAGTTGACTTGAGTGTATATTGAGCTTGTCTTTGATCCATCCGTACACAGCATCATATTATAATGTAAAACGTGTGAGTCATCTCGATTCAACTTGAAATCAAATACAAACGAGAATGTTTGGAAATATTAAAGGAGACAACATAGTTATTTCCTGAGGATAACGTGAATCATAAAAAAAAAATTATGTTCCGGTAATCGAATCAACCCTGATGATGATGACTGAATACTAAATCAGAAGACAAAGGTGAATTAAACAAAAAATTCGATTAAACCCCCCCTTTTCAACCCTTTCTCGATGTACAGCATACAATGCTGGATTTATTGTGCTTTAGCAACTTAAATCGAATACGTCTCGCCAAACTGTACATACAGTGAGAGGGAAAGAAACTTTAACAAACACGAGAAAGGGGGAAACGCACATATATACGAGTGAATTATCGTTTTCGGGTCGCATAACGTTCAGTCTGACGATTACGAGACATTCACAACCAACCCCATTTTGCCGACTATATAATATATAAGTAAGCATGTCTGGTTAGAGGCGATGCGTGCTTAATAAACATTTTAAAATGACTGAAAACGGATACATTTTACTCAAATTTCTCAGTTTGTAAAAAAGAGACTGACTCCCCCTATCTTATTATTATTATTATTATTTTTTCTAATCAAAGCAAGTAGTGATCGTAGTCGAAGGGTGACCACTCTAAGAGGAATTCTCTCTACGAAAAAAAACAACCGAGGGGAGAAATAAATCATCATGAAATTTTTATGTTAGTAAAAGTACACATAAAACGGGAATTTAAGAATTTTTAATAGGGATTGTTTTTTTTTGGTAAAAAATTTAATGCCGGCTTTTCGGCCGGAAAGATTTTACGACAAATCGTCGAGGTTAATTTATGAAAGAGAGAGAGAGCGCGAAAAAAACACAATTTTACTTAATAAAAATTTCATGATAGTTGTTGAATTAAAAGGGACACAAGAACCAATCGACTCTTGGTGTTGTTTGAATATTTTATAGATTTTTACAAAATAGAACAAGAATCGTGTGATTCTTTAATACGGAAAGTTTTTGAAAATTTTCCAATCTAATGAGAATGTCGATCCGATTACAAATAAAAGTAAAGTTACTATGATACTTACAAAAGTTTTGCAACAACCAAATTAAAACGCATCCTTACCTGAAACAAACAAAAACAAAGTTAACGGAAAGTTGTAAGGCAACAAAAAAGGGTAAATCAAATGCAATAAGTAGAAGAGCAGCCGTCTCCGCTATAATAACTTTTCCAGACAAAACTTCAACTGTTTCGCTAAATTCAAATTATATTATTAATTAGAATTGCTTTGTTCGTCTTATTAATGAGCCTACAATTGTGCACAACTTTACAAGAAGACATACGAAGATCACTACAAATTTATCCTTATGAAATTAATTCGTTTTTCAAAAGGGTGAAATTGTGGTGCAAACCGTACAGACGACAAGAGTTGGTCGACTATACAGATCGAATGCACCATTTCCCCGATTCGTAACAGACACTGATAGGATCAGGTAGTATGCTTGATTGTCATTTAAAACGCCAGATGCAGGAAATGATTTTAATTTGTTCCATGTTGAAAACGGTTAAATCGTCACTAAATGCATTAACCGCAACAACAATTAACGATAAAATCCTGTTGCAATTGTAAGCTTGAAGAATTCCA
Organism: Epicauta chinensis; assembly: GCA_021725515.1. Classification (NCBI taxonomy): domain Eukaryota; kingdom Metazoa; phylum Arthropoda; class Insecta; order Coleoptera; family Meloidae; genus Epicauta; species Epicauta chinensis. Next base: position 197,775 of record JAEDXX010000107.1, on the reverse strand, counting down.
AAATTTCCCATTTTACCCTTCAACTGTATGTCAATTGTTGAAATGTTGAAATTTCCCAAAACACACATATCTACTCGAGTTTATCACTTTGAATTGGTATTGAAAATGTCTATGTATATGTATGTGTGTATATCTATAAAAGAGAACAACTCCCGTAGTAAAACTAACTGAAATTACTTTCCTGTTAAATCAAATTTTCGACAAGGGTTCGACAGGATCATGGGGGAATTTTAGTGGTTTAAGTTTTGTGTGTGTGATGAAATCTTTTTTTTCCTCCTGCAGAAGGGACACACCAGCCAATATACAGGAACTTTGTGTTATAACTGTTGTTGTTGTTGTTGGTATTGTTGCGTCCCCGTTTTTGCTCCATATTCCAGCAGAACTTCCATGCATTCTCGACAAGGTCAGATGAATGGAAAGAGCCCTATTGTTAATGTTGCTAATCTCACAAATATTTTTTTTGTAGTCGTAAAATTATTATTTCATCTTGAATTGCATTACCGTGACGTAATTAATTATTGTTCACATGTTAACCTTGGAATTCTTACACGCTTCAGTACAGCAGCACACACAGGTGAAAAGTTGATATGAAAATAGCGCGTATAGGTGTGTTCTTATGGCGATATGTGTAAAACTGCAAACTTTCGCAGTTAAACTTATCATTATCTTTGTAATGCGGTTGTAGATAAATCCTTATGAACACATAACACATACGTTTCAACAATGAAAGTTTTCTTTTAAAAGAATCTAGAAGAGAATCCCAATTCAGCTAGAAAGCACCCGAAAATCTGTATTCCAAACTTGAATTGTGTATGTGCGTCGAAAATACTATGAGGATAATATATAAAGTATGTAGGACTTGTAACAGAGAAGTTGATACATCCAGGATCACTGTATACACTATCTTTAACCGTTGTCATATTCCACAGTTTCTCTCATCTCCTAAAGCAATCAACTGTCTGTCTTCTGCATGAATAATAAACGGCCAACATTATAACAATTCAACATACTCATTTAAACATTCAAACTATACTGCTAAAACATATTGATAATGAATCAAAAAGATACACGATATAAATTATTATTATTTTGTTTGGAAATTATGTTCAATATTTGTAGGTCAGAGGCGTGTTTAAGACAGAATTTATCCTGTGGCGTCGACAATATCGTCCTGATTAAATTCCAACACAGTTACAGCAACAACAAGAAGAACAACAACAACAAATATAATAATTAATCTTTGCTGTAATAACAGTCGAGTTTTAAATTTGGAAAATCTTAGAATTTTGTTTACCAACAAGATTCTCTTGTACAATGTCTAAAATGAATAATCTATGGGACAGTTTTTTGTTGTTTAAAAAAAAAAAATCTTTAGCTTATGATATCAACAATAAAAATGTTCAGGTAAACGTGGGCGTTTTGTATATCCAAACACAGCCACAAAAATCCACAGAAAAAAAAACAACATCAATTAAGCTGTGTATTTACAAATCGTAGGTATAGAGAATCGGGAGGAAAAAAAAACAGTATTTTACGGCTATTTGCACTTTTCAATTCAATTATAAATAAATGATTAATCGGGTTTTATTGTGGTAGAGAGAAAAAAAGCTGATTCAATTATAACTGCATTGTCGTTACATCAAATACCTGTTAACATTTACTTGATTTCAATAAAAACTCAACCCTTTGATTAAAACAAGTTCTCTTGTGTCTAATTAGTGCACAAAATCGAATGAATCAGTTGCATACAGTTGGGGCATTTTAACTAAGCCACGAAATTAAAAGATCCAAACTAACCGTTGCTTATGTACAAATCAAAGGATTTATTGGATTCTGTAATCCAACCGTTCTATACCGATCTCCCAACGATTTATAGACGTGGAAAACATATGAATAAGTGTGGCACTTTAGAGAGAGATAGAAATAGATAAAGTGTTTATTTCTGCTGTTTAAAAATGTATATTTTCGGTTATGACGGTGGTATGTTTTTTTCCAAATTTCTGTTAATCTGACTGCCTCTCAACGCTAATGTCTCTAGCGTACCAACTAATTTTTTATAAGAAATGGAGAAATCCGTTTGTACGGATAAAAATTAGCGGCACGTGTTTATCAGCAGTTCGCTCTATCCAACCTGGTTCTATCCTTGTGAAACACATGACTTCCATCAAAAAGAAATTTGAGAAAGAAACTCAACTCGTTTGTATACATTTTAGAAATTAAAGAGTCATAATGAACCCTTTCAGGATAAAAAGGCAGTGTTCTACTCAAGGACCCATTTCCACCAACACTACCACTTGACACCCAACAAAGAACGGCACGACGAAATACTACACACAACCCTATATAAAAGCAAGCAAAACGGGTATGTTGTCAACGGTGAAAAGGTGTGCTGTTCCTCTGAGCCCTATTCAAATAGCATTTAAATGAACAGCAATTTTGTTCCGAATAAATATCTCCCCGTTTTTTTCTTTTTGCTGTTGTTGATTAAAATGTAATTGTTGTTATTTTGAATAGAGTTAAGAGAATTCGAACGGATCCACATCTTGGGATTAAGTTCTATAGTTAAAAGGAATTAATGTGAGTGAAGATGACAATTAAAATAGAAAATACAAAACATATACATTGTGCAATAATGGACTTTCCTCTTCATCTCGACAAGGACAATGTTGCAATTAAAATTTTATAACGTACGCGCCTTGTCTTGGAATTAAAATAGCGGAACAATGCCGATACGAAGCAATTAAAATTAAGCTGATGATGGTATTTTATCGATGTATCTCCCGTCAATGAAACGCCAAAAGAACACAATAAAAAAACACACACAAAATTATATTAAATATTGATGATGCCAAAAAGAAATGTATTTAAAAATTGAAAAGACTTAATTTTAATTAAACACAACAGGATATTCGTTCGGGTAAAGAATCAACAATAATTGTATACTGTTAAACAGTAGATAGATACCGTAATAATGAGTTTAAAAGTCTCACGAAGTCGTCTTTTTTTTGTGTTTCTCTCTCACTCTTTCGTTACGTTACTTGACTTGAGAATATTTTATTATTATGCAGTTAAATTGCAAACAGCCGGAAATTAATAACGTGAACAACAAGATAAATGAAAAAAAAAATTCATAATCAACAATATGAATTGATAATTTCCATAGAGTACCAAAAGAGGTAAAAGCCTCTTATCCTTTAGTTTTACTACTTAATGTTCGTAAGCTTCAGTATGATAAAGAAACATAAAAGCTCTTCAATTTTTTTTACGTGTTGTGTCTTTTAATAAGTAGAAAACCGATCATTCTCACGATCAAAACTAATTTCATAAAGCTCTCTCGCTCTCTTTCTCTCTCTCTCTCTCCATGTTAGCCTCTACTGTAACGAACTAATTAAGGAAATGTGAGACGCATAACAGGTCTAAATCAGTGACGCAACAGTAACTTGCACTTGAATTAAAAAACAAAATAGGAGAAACAATTGGTAAATAGGCAGTAATATAACGAAATATCTTTAAAAACCGGTAACATAAAATAATTGCGTGTTACGCCGCTGTGCTATGCTGTATTTAATTAATATTTTACAAATTCTAGCTTTAGAAATGGCATTTTAATAACTTTCTACTGTAACGTTTTTGTATTTAAAGGAATCTGAACAAATTAATTTCAGTCAATACACTTTACCTATAATCTTCGACATCTGGAAGGCATAAATAATAAATAACTCAAGATAGAACGTGGCATTGTAATTTTGTAATAATAATAAAATTTTATTAATTTTAACAAATTTGGATACAGTTGAGTTGAAAATCTATTGATATTTATGTTGTTTTATACAAGCACGAGAATCGGATAAATAGAGAAAAAACAGATAATAACGATAGGGTGGATGGATGTGAATAAATCTAAATTCAACATATTTTAGAGGCAATAAATTTTTATAGAAACTGCTCTCTATGTTATACCATTATTGGATATAGTGTTGTATAAACAATAATCTAAACGGTAGTATCTTTTAAACATTTATTACATATATCGAAATACACTTTCTTCAAGCTGTGAAATTTACAATGAAACTGTTACTAACAATAAGTTGTCAAGAATGCATTCGATTTTCTTCTTTTCGAAATTTAATGGTTTTTGGTTGAAATGAAATAGTTTTATAAACCAAATATTTACAAATATCATGATTCACAATTGTAACATTTAACGTAATAGAATTATTAATAATAGCTGATTTCATTTGTCGTTTTTCTTAACGATTATTACTGTACATCAATAAAACTATTTTTAGATTTAACTATAAATGCCGCTTAATTTATTTGATCATCTTGTTTCTTTTCTATAAAACGAAAAATATAAATGAGAGTACTTTTCATTCGTTAATATAAAACATATGTCTGGTTTTTCGTAAATTTCCAATCAGATTTATCAATTATTCATAGATTTATTTTTAAATATTAATTATTTGATCGAATTAAAGCGAATATATCAACAAAATTGATAAAAGTGTAATTTATTAACCAAATTAATTCAAACCATGACCACCATATGGCAATTTTATATAAACGCGATTGAATAATTCAATAGAAGAGAGGAGAGGCTTTTTAAAAAAAAACGAGGCAACACAGTTTGTATATGTCGTCAATAAGATAAATGGACGCTATTAGTTAACAAACCCAAATAAAGAGAAGTGAGCATTTAAAAAAAATCCAAAATTTCCAATAGAAGCAAACGTAATTTATCTGCACTTTAGCAAAAAGACTCCACTAACAATAACCCGGGGTTGAATAGCCAAAAATACTCATCGCATTTGTGAAATAATATTGTTAGGGAGTGCCCGTAAGCCAAAAAATGCCGTTCAACAAAAATTCAATTTTCATTGCGTGACCCATTCGAATCCGACCCTAGGCAATGTTAATTCACGAGGGGCTTGTAATTTTCGAAGGGCGCACCTGGCCACAACCATAACAAACTCTAGACTCTGTACAAGGTTAACTAATGGTAAATGCGGTCATCTTGATTAAAGAAGAATATTCACTCTTGTTCAACAAAATGTTGAGTTACGACATGCTGAGTTTATTTTTTCGGGTCTCCCCTAGGTCTACAAAATTGACTGTAAAGCTACCAAAAGTTGCGAGATTTTCGAGATCCACCACTGATAAATTCGTTTCGATCATAAAATTGTAACGTCTTAGCAAATGATTCAGCTAATATTAAAATAGCTGAAAGTACTAATAAATTCCAATAAGCTTCCATAGAAGACTAATAAAAGTAAAAGATTCGAATGAGTCGTCTGTAAAACACTTTTGGTTGCGATTCAAGAGGAACTGGTTTAAAAATCGAGGCAGCTCAAAATACAAAAATACCAGAACACTGACCAGGGTCGGCTCAAGCTTTCCTAGCACTCCAAGCGCTTTTCTCTCTCAAGTTAATAATAATCCTACAAAGTTATGACGCTCCAGACAGAAGCCTCTTTTTTCTGGCCTTTGATCGGCACTGGATTTAGCTTAAAAGTGCTCCTACTATACCTAACATTGGAATTTTCTCCAAATATAAACAAATCTAAACAAAAATCCCGTTAATGACAAAAATTTCAACTTGTCTGCTGTTCATTTCAGTGCAGATTATAATGCAAAATTTTAAGAATATTCTTGTTACAAAAAAAATGCATAAAATTTGGATGGGTGACCTAGAACTTTCACCTAAAATAACGGCGCTTATTACCACTAGTATTATTATTGGTAGTTATTACATTGACTTGATCAAGATTACGAAAGCTTTGGATTGTATTCCAAGAGAGGTCGCCTTTTTTCTCTTTTATAATCTCAACACAACACAACGCATTCACAAGTTCATTCACCGGATTCTTGGCCATTTAAAAAAAGATTCCATTCAATTATAAATAAAACTGTAAATGTTGTTTTGATTAATTAATACACCTAACTATTCTTTTTTTTTTCGTATTACAAATCGTATTGTGTAATTAGTGTATGGTAGTGTATTTGATTTTCAACAGCATTGCTTTAAATTACACACAAATATTGGTAATGCTTTTATCTGTTACAAACAGACTTGTTTTTGTCTAGTTGTATACGAATTTCATTCTGAAATTACTAAATTCGTGTCAGCTACACAATTGAGCCATTCATCACTGAAACTTTCCTGAAGAAGAAACACGGTCATGTCCAACTATTCGAGTGCTAGAGAGAGAATTGTGAGTGTGTGTATGTGCATCCTGCAGCAGCACACTCTAAGTCCAATGAGATATAAACCATAACACAGTGTACTAGACAGTTATTATAGCACCATATACAAGAAACATTGCATATTACGAACAGTAACGTTATGGTAATTCACTAACAAACAACAATAAAAAACTCCATAGTTAATCTCCGATTCTATTTTTTTATTGTTAGAAAAGAACAATCTTATTTGAATTGAAGAAGAGAATATAAAGGAGCGTCTTATAATTAAACGGGATATATCAGGATGATTCGCCTCGACCATGAACTATAATTAAACCAACCACAATTATGTTCGCGCCGGTTATATTTAGAAAAGCATGAAATTCTTTCGTTATGAACATTTTCCTGTATCAAATGCTGCATTCTATTTGACGTATAAAAATTTAATCTCTTTTGTTATTCCATCGATAATTCTATTCCAGACTAGATAATAATACAAGGAAGTAATATTTGATATTATCTCAGTTGCAGGTAAAAGATTCAGGAATTTTCTAGTTTAGTAGATATGAGAAGGATGAACAATAAAAAAGACAAAACGTTGCAAGACTGTGCACTCTACTAACAACTGGAAGCAATGTAGTTGGGAGTCTTAAGAAACCGAGGATATAACCAGTCTAGACTTTAAAGATAATACCCCATTATAAATTTTGAAAGAGGATTATTCTTTTACCTTCTCCAATAGTTGCGTTTATCTTGTCCAGCCGTTTGATTCCTTTTATTTATCCCTATGATATAGAAAACCATCGAAACGATAAAATTTCTGTAGACTTTGAAATAATAACATCCGAAAAAACGTGTGTGCGTGTATTTTACAAATGATTTATTGGAAGCAATTCAGATGAGGCGAAATTGTGACAATAACATTAAGAGAAGATTGATGTTGGTTGCCTCCGAAGATCATCCAGATAAAAGTGATTAAAAAACAAAACCAATTTCAAACATCGATTCTTTCGAAATTGTGAAATATGAGATCGAAGGCACACGTGTTGTCCGAAAGTACTGCAATTGTAAAAAAAATGAAGAATGCAATACACACCTGTATGTTTATGTGTGTGAGTGCAACATGCATCCACGCACACCTATCATCAAGGTTAGTTTTGTAATCGAATAAATGAATTTTAAAATAGATCAAATAACATCAGTGATCTTCATACATATTACACACGCAAGGTTAAAAATATTAATCAACATTAACGTAAACAACTAAATCTAAAAACGGAAAGGTTGTCGACATGAAAGGCGAAAGAAAATTTATAAAAGAAAACCAACAGGAAGCGTACGGAAAATGTCTGTCTGTGGCACGTATGAATGAATACAATAGAAGTTTCCATCTTGTCGGCATTCATCACACATAATTGCCTTGTTTGAGAATTATTGGGACACAAAAGCAAATGATTACACATCAAATCAAATCAACAAAATAAACAAAACAAAAAAATGATGATGAGCTCGATTGAGGAGTGTTTTTAATCAGCTTTCACACAATCTATCTCATTACCATTACATCTATATATTGCAGACAATGTGACAGTTGATAATAAATATGACCATTCCACAAAAGCGACCAACCCACCAACCTACCAACCTACCTACAATTACTTTAAGGTTACTCGTTACAATGTTGGCAAGATTGTTCTTCTAATGAGAATTCTAATTAAAATGCGTCTGGATGAGTGGTTTGCATTAATCGAAACGAATTATTTGAATACACCAGACACTATATGAATCAGCATCTTGGATTCAGACAAAAAAAAAACTCCACCTAAGAGCTGTCATCATTGTACTTGTTTATGCAGACCGTACAAAACTTCAATTTGAATTTGATTAGTAGAGAATAAACCACAACATATGTTGATTCATTTTATATTTATTATAAATGAAGGCCACATTCAAGAGAATTTAAAATAAAAGCTCTACATACAAAACATATGCTGCTACATTCTTGATAAAACTCCGGCTATTTTTATTTTAAAACGAAATCTAAGGAAATAATGTGCCTGCTAGCCGAAGGACTGGGAATTCTTTTCCAAATAGTGACTAAAGAGAATTCAATCAAATAGTGAATGACACTGAAAGGAGCACACATTCACTACTGTTTTGATTCAATCGCTTTGATCTAAGGATGTAAAAGCAGTAAGAATCGCTTCCTATTACAATCGATTTAATTGTCTCGCAAGTTGGAATACATCGACATTTAGCTTGCAATATTAAACGATTCAAGACAAAAACCTTTCTACCCAGACAAGTCTTCTTGAGTTAATTAATTGAGGAAATATCGTTTTTTAAGGATATCATTTTCCACTTTTCCTATGCAAGAGAGTGAATGAAGTTAATGTGCACTATAGGAAACACTATGTTGGAGAATAGGAACATTCTTTGATCTGAAAATGTTCTCCAATAAAAAGTAATCGAACAAAAACCATTTGGCACTTAGGAAAAACAGTAAAATTGGTTTTCGAATCAAAATGCTGTGGTAGGCCGCTACCCCAGACCCTCTTCTGCTATAATGCAATTTGAATTCCAGACCTTAGGCGCCAAAGGCTGCGGCATGCCAAATCGTACCTTTAGCGAGAAACTTGAAAATGTCTTGTTCAAGGTACATCTTCGATCTCTGGTCGTTATCGTAGACAATTAGAAACTTTGCGTGCAATTAATTGTAAACATAGAAACAACCCGATATAAGAGGCTCTTTATCTCTATCCCATAAGTCAGATTATAATTATTTGCTGCGACAATTTAAATCACATCAATTCAGACTTAAATGACATTTCTCTGTATCTGTATGACTCTGTTGAGAGTAACAGTGTTGCTTTAGTAACTCAACCTTTCATCGTTCAAATGTGGATATATCAAAGAAAAGCTTCTATAGCCGACATTCCATAAATAGAGTGACACAATTTTTTGAAATGAACAAAAAAATCAAGCACGGAACACTTTTAGAAACAACCTCTCTTCGTCGTTCATGTGTAGTGCACATATGCTATGTATTCGAAAGTTGATTGTATAATTATTAGCGGTTGATATATTCTGAAATTGTAAATTGAAACTGAATAACCGGCTTTTAAATTAACATTCAACTTTGATGTCATTTGTCTCTGTTTATATGTGTGTCTGTGTTGCTTAAATTCCATATAGACATACATATATGTACAATAACAACAAGAGGAGAAAGTTTAAAAGGCAATATTGCAACAACTACTATTTCATTTATTTAAAGAATTCGAGACGTTTTTTTTCTTCTTTTCACAATTACATTAGTAGTGTTTGTTTTCGATAATCGATGATAATTGTGCACAAATAGAGAAAAAAGGATGACATGCTCATTTTCATAAAAGCCCAACCACACCTTAACGTATTTCCTGGCATGCACGAGAAATACAAATTTCCTATAGAGAATTAAATATAAAGTTTAAACACAGACAAATTCTCTATCCTATAGAAGTGGATTATCGATATTCGACATTAAAAGTGATGAAACGAATGTCTAAAGTACGCAATATAAAAGCACAAATATCTTCCAATTAAATAGAATAGTAGGGTATTAATTTTTTTTGATAGAATAAAACTCAAACTGTCTCTCTTGTTTTGTACGATAACCAAAATTTCATTTTCTCAACGATTGAAAAATTGACGCCACAAGAGGAGTAAACAACTATTATTAAAATTTAATAATGAACAAACATAATAGAAAAGATGGATCAAAGCAATTCATCATACCCTCAATACAAATTTACAGAGAAAAAATCGGCCGTTCACCACCGGATGGAAGAGAAAAATAAAAATGCGAAATTGCCAAGTCGATTTTTTTCCTTGAAACCGTATCGTAAGAATTCTCCTGTTTGCACACACACCATCTCTTCTACCAGAATTTAAACTTAACAGGATGTGTACATTGTTTGAACCATTTGTTAGTCAGTGATGTTATCACGCAATAGTTAATAAACGAGAGGGCCAATTGAAAGCGAGAGTAAATATGAACAACGTCTTTTACGACCTATTTTAATTATGGAACTGTTTAATTAAGGACTAGCACCCTTGGTGAAACCGAAGCGCGTCTCAGTCAACATCCATCTCATGCCAACATTTCAACCACCCTCTTTTCAGTCTCTCTTTCTCTTTCCGTCTCTCTGCCTCTCGTCATTTCAATCCAAAATCGATTTCATTTCCCATCTACCACCAATAGTCAATATTGTTTAAAACACCCATATCAGAACTAATATTAAATTGAGCAATTATCTCCATACATTGAGCACGAATATCGTTTATAATGAAATCATATTCAAACAAGCAAATAGACCCTATTCGTTTGAAAAATGATGGTGGTAATGATCGAAAGTTGATGGAAAATGACGGTTGGTTTTTTTTTGTGTGCTCGTCTTTTCAATAACTTTTCCGTGACGGTAACTATCTTTGGAAATTCCGCCATCCCAGCGAACTACAAATCCAATTAATCAATGTTAATTTCGCAATTACTCTACATAGACGTCGTCGTCCTCATCGAAGCAATACGAACGGGATCAATATTGAAGATTATAGAACAGTTTGAACTTTGTTGTAACACAAAAAAAAAACTGCACAAACTGGAAAACTTATATTCGAAGTAAATATCGAGATGTTGCTGGTAATAAAAAAGAATAAAACAGGAAATTGCTTTTCAGTAGCAAGTTTGAAACGGGGAAAAAATTGGATCTGTACCAGTGTGGTTGGCACAATTGTAAAAATTAACAATTGAATGTGACAGTTTGGTTAACAAAATCCCTGACATATTAAAACAGAATAAACAATTAAAGAGAAATATTAGAGAGGGAGCAAAAAAAAAAACGAGTGCGGTCAGTTCGAGAGCATTGGCTTGAAAATTCCTGCCGGCATTTGAAGCGTGGCGATTTAAATCAAACCATACGTCAGACATCAATTTTTCCGTTGTGCATTATCCATACCGTTTTTTTTTAAATTTTATCCAATTGGCCCATATATTGGTGAATCAATCAAATTATCAAAATATCAATTGTTGCGTTTTCTTGTTTTTTCAGCAATCTGATTTCTCGCATTATAGTAGTTGTTTAAACATTTTAAACAACACATGCCCAAAAGCGTCCAAAAATCAAATCGCAACATCATTAAGCGAAAGTGATATAACAAATAAATAAAATTGATTCGATACAACTCTCACATTGCGACTTTTTGGATCGTCCAAATAGCTTGCAGGCGAATTTTGAATGTCAAATAATGATGTAATCGGATCGGCTTGCCGACCAACCACTTCTATAACGATGGAATGAGAAAAAAAATACAAATATATAACCGTTGCCAAATCTAACAAAAAAAAAACAACGCCAAGGCCACATTGATTCATTAAAGATTCAACGACACGACCTACTCAAAAATTTATGATAATCCTGCCCCAACTTTTCTACTTTTAACTATTCAACGGCTGGGCTAATTTAAAATTGTCTCCATTCAAAAATACGAGAAAAAAACACACACAAATTAACCAGTTGATTGTTAATTGCCGAACTATTCAAATAGCGGAAAAATTCATTAATTCTAATGATACAAAAATAGACAAAACTCGTATATTTTTGTTGGCGGGTTTATGGTTAACTTTATTGAATTGTCGACGATTTCTAGACGATGATCAAAAGAAATAGAGAAAAAAAAACGTATTTTAAATAGGTATAACATTCATTTGTAGAAAACAACAACTCTATAAGAGAGTCTCTCCATTTTAAAATATCACATTGCTGGGACGTAAACTGTGGTTGAAATGTTGTCTTGGCCTTATTGGGAAAAATTAGATTTCACTCTTTATTACACAATTTCCACAAAAACAAATCAATGCTGACGTAACATCGACGGGTTAATAGAATTCATCTCGATTTATGCTAAACCATATTTGACTCGAATTGAATTTTAAATACCACACAAGCAGCATTTTTGGGTTGCAATAAAATCGCGCTAATCGATCAGAACGAACGAATTTAATCAATGTGAACAAAAAATACACTACAGAAACCGACAAAAGCACCTGGGAAGTAGAGGAAATAGCCTTTATTTATAATTGTGTTTCCAGTCCAAAACGTGCCGGTTGATAACAAAAAATGCACGCATTCAGAACCAGCCAAAGGCCACGAGGATAGCAAGTAGCTGCATGGAGCGACATAATTTTAGTGTGGCTTTTATTTAATTTTGCATGCAGAATTGTGAGAGTATTCTGGTTATTGTTAACTAAAAACCAATAAATAATAGTTTTCCTTAGAGGGCGCAGAAATTCGTTTTCCTAGACCGGTTCTGCAGGCATTCACAAACACTAAACAACTTTTTCTGCACAACTATTGGTAATTCAGTCTGCTAAAAAATGCAGTGTATCTAAGAAATCCTATTTACTTATTGAAGAATCAGGAAGACCATAACTGCATAAATAATCTAGCGGTTGTGCCAAACAGACCTGTTTATACATGTGAATCCGACTTAACAATACAATGCAGATGTGCCTTTAGATTTTCCACAATAAAATAAATATTCGTTATGTTTCCAGTTTTTATTTATTTTTCAGTCGCTTTATCTTGTATGATTTATTAATATTAAATTGCGTATGTAAATTAGTCCGTATTTTGGGCCAATATAAATAAATAAAAACGACAAATTTATTCTATTTATTTCGTTTTTCCAAATAAGGTTAACGGAAATTTAACCAGGGGCGGATTTACCATGAAACTAACTTCTAAACTGATTTGTCTGATCTTTTTATTTCAACTTTTGAGAAAGAATTGAGATAATTATCTGCACCCTCCGTAAGTCTATGTCCGCTGCTTATTATTGTCGATATTATTATTACTATTATTGTTATTATTATTACCGATAGGCAGTAATTGAAATTTCAAAAAGCTAATTTGTGTGGTTCTACATAAATATACATTGGAATATTAAATTGATAGACTAAATAAAATAGAGAATTTGCAACACAAATTGGAAATTCATACAATATTAAATCGGTAAAGTAAATTTACCTAACAGATATGCTGAATTTAATTATAATTAGATAGAAAAATCTTACATTTACATTATATCGGCAATTTTTCGTATTTTTCTTTTATTATTTTGTTGCTGCACAATAGAGTTTAATCAGTTTTTTTTTTTGGATAAATCCCAATTCTGATTCCATTAAAATTTTGCATATACATCATCCATATGAAAATTTTAAAAACCTATTTTCATTTCATTTAATTCAATATTGAAATCGAATCAAGGCACAATTAACAATTCCAATTGATTATAAATAAATACGTAAACAAAACTGAATTAATGATTTATCGAAATTCTTTTAAATAATAAAAGAATTATTCATTGTTGTTTGATAGATAATCATGCACAACTAAATAACAGCCACAGTCATTTCCTCATTATCTACAAACTTATCATTTTAATTTCATATAAATATAAAATATTCATTCATTATTAATATTCGTCATTCACATTCCAAACATTAACATATTATTATTTATTTATTATGATTGGATGATTCATTCTCTGTGAATCTAATGATTACGAATTCAAATTCTCACAAACTTATTGTTAGATAATAACCTATTAACGATAAATATGGCGATCAAGGTGAAATTAATTCATTTAAAAACGATATTATCCTGAGCAATAAGTGAACATTTTACGTACACATGTGTAATATACGTTTTTATAAGTCTGGAATTTTAAATGAAGATGAGTCTACATTTAAACGGTCTTCAGATAACAGATTAAGTGTCTCCCGTTTTTTTCTCTTTTATTGTGTGAACTTCAGAATGTAAAGCAAACATGATATACAACGAAGTAAGCGAATAATTTAAAATTCAAAGAGAATTCCAAAGGTTTTTGGTGTGGTAAAACGTTTACTGCTGAAAGATTTTCGTGAAAGTCTAGCTCGTAAATACATTATTCTTTAATCATCTGTTTTTTAATAGGGGAACCATGGACAACACCATCATGCGTCGTTTATTAGGAATCTTTGAGTCTTCTTATTCGCTAATAAATAAGAGAAGTGGAAACTTTCACAATTTTTGTTAGTTAAGGAAGAGAAGTATTTTTATTCTTGCCCATTAACCTTGCAAAGTTAGTTTACTCGAAATATATCCAAAACTACTCACCATTTTCGAATAGGTCGTTTCATGATAAATCTCCATGAGTTGTGGAAGAATGGAGCACCAAGCTTACAAGACTATTCTCTTATGTTCGTCTTTTCTTTCTCTTAAAAAAAGCAAAAATTCGTCTGCTTCTAATTTTCTTTTTATTATGGATAAGTAAGGTGGTCACACTTTTTAAAATCTGTAAATTAAGGCCCTTGAGAGCCTTCATTATTCAATTCATGAATAACGTTTTGAAAAAAATTGTTTTCTCCATTGAACCTAATTGTAAGAAAGGCAGGAATAAAAAAAATGGTAAAAAGTTTCGCCTTGCGCACTTTACTTGACGCGACTCATAATTTGCTTTGCATCAAATCAGTTTTTTTTAAATTATTTTTATATAAGTCTTACTTTGCTTAGAGACAGATTCAAGTCTTCCTTAATTAAAGTGAGCCTTACGTAAAGAGATAATGAACTTTTCAAAGCTTAACGCCAACCTTAAGCTGGGTTTAAAAATATTACGGTGAACCTCAAATGCGCCCAGCTGAACTGACGCCGAATGCAGGAAAATATTTAGAAAAAAACGTATAGAGTAAATAGATTCGATGTCCATGAAATTATTCACATTTCCAAAGTTTTATAAACATTACAAACTTAGCAGACAGGTAGGAAATCGATTGTGCAAAACTTTGCGACAAAAACTGTAAAGAAACAAAGGGCAAGAAGATTTCTGGAATAGTCGAAGCAACTATACGACTTTGCATCATATTGGCCTAAGATAAAATCAGCAAATTCATAATTTGCACTAAAAAAAATCTATTAATGATTGATTGATTCACGACTATAAAATCTAGACTGCAATGTGTTCAGATGTGAAACTGCACAACATGAAATTCCAACTGACTTCTAAATCTACAAACATAAAATATTGAAGAACATTAATTGGACCCGTTGACATTCAAAGCCTTCAATTCAGTTCTAAAAATGTATAATTTCCATACAATACTTAAACTGTTGAAAATCTGTGTCGTGGATAAATACATAAAATCTGTACAAATCCCTGAAGATAGAACTCTCTGAGTGTACATACACATACAAAAAAAAATCTAATTCCATTAGTATTAAATTATAATGATCCAGACGGCATACAGGTATACACAAAACGGCACAACATCTTCATATAATCATGTGTTTAGTAAATGAAAGTATTGATTTAAAAAGTTTTAATTATATTTGAGCTTGCTGCAATACGAACATGTGTTACTTATTGATTTTTCTTGCAATATTGAGTAAAATCTTTCGGTTTTTTTTGTTATTAATGCCTTCTATTATATAATAAATTTCTTGAGTATGTTTTTTAAGTCAACACAAACAAGTAAACAAAACGAAGATAACTTAATTCGAAAGATCATGCCGGAATATTTAGCAAATATTACGTAGAAATTATTAAAGAATATGTTAGTTTAAGTAAACAGTTTGCTTTTGAAATTAAATACAACAAATATTAATTAACGTTAGTGTTACATGTTGAATATAATTATAAATCGGATCATTTCACCTGCAATTAAACCATTCAATTGCCATAATATAAAAGCTTTCAACATACACACCTTTAATTCTCTTTTCTATTCAATGTATATGTCTGTACATTTGTTTTGACACTTTCGTAATTCAGATGAAATATGAGACAGTATGTCAGAGACTGAATTTCACGGAAGTAATCGATGCGTATAAGACACAACTAGGAAATGGGATACAGGATGGTATTGCCACTTTATTCATCGACCAAAAAACAACCAACACAACAACGTCCACAACTAGTGAGATTAAAGTTTGTCCTCTTTGAACATCTGATTCTATTCTAAACAAGTGTCTTTGTAACACTAAACGATCATAGTTTTTACCGTTGCCTAGATTATTTGTGAAATACCAAAGACGTTCTCTCTCTCTGCCTATTTGTGACGTTTTTGTAAAATCACTGTCTTTCAGTGTCAATATTAAACGGTTTTTCAGGTGACCTTTTTTAGAAAGTATACGGATCTTGTTACTTCTTCTGAAATGTAGCATTCTTTCACTCAATAACACTACATTGATTGATTTGAAATATTTATTTGCTTTTTTTTTGTTTTATAGAAAGAGATCTACGCACAGGAGCAATATCCGTTCAGGCGCGTGTTCATCAGGATAAGTATAGAGATTATTTCAAGTGTTTGAACTAAAATTAGACATTAGAAAGGGAATAGTTTAAAGTCGTGACAGTGTGGATATTTTTATAACATTCTTTATTTCTCCAATCAATATACTGATATCGAACCAACTCTATTATAGAAATTGAATATGTAGTTCTATATCGAAAATGCATATATGCATATAGTAAATAAAATAAACCATATAAAAACAACGATATACTGTATGTACCGGCTAAATAATTTATGGTGTACCCTTTTAAAAATTCTTCCACAAATATTTGTGAGACTTTACACAAAAAATTGAATAAATTTAATTCAAATTTCTAATAGAAAAACTATTAAAAATTTACTACAGAAACAGATTGTTTTCACAATTCGTTTACTTTAATCCAACAACGTTAATACGAACATTTCTATGTTGTAACATTTCTCAAAATCTCATCCCGTCTATCTCATTTTAATTTTCTTATATTGAAGCTATTTCCCTATCCGGTATTTGCGTTTAATCGATGCCGTCTGATTGATTGATCATCGAAACCCATTTAGAATGAAGCTTTTCTGATTTACTATGGCTGTTTACGTACATCTATAAACAGGATCTGATTGCTAGCCAGCTAGCTACCGCCACATCAACATTAATTCGCCCTGTAGATTTTCATTAAACTGTAATGGCAGTAAAGAATAATAACAATAGTTATAAAATGGGAAACAACAGTATTCGGATGAGAGAAAGCTAGAAAACGACAGAGCTAGAGATATACATTAATTAGTCTACATTTTGTATGTAGCTTTTAGATTTTGAGATGAAAGACCTATATTATATGGAGGTTTATAGATAGATAGAATGTATACAGAAAGATTAAAGTATTCAGATTACGTGTAAAAGAAAAAAGTGAGATAAATGGAATAGTGGATTCTGTAAATCTCGGATATTTTATCCGAGTGAATTACATTACACGCCAGGGCGCCCGGAAAAAATACAACTTTTCAATTGCGCTACTCATATAAGTTTATCTTTCGTTTTTGTTTTTTTTTTCTATACGCTTTTAATACTGATTTCATTAAAATTCTCTGCGATAAAAACGCTTCCCTTTAACCATCAACGAAAATAATACTTGGAGCACACATTAACAACAAAGTACATTTAAACGAATAATTGAACTGTAGAATTGTTATTTAAACCATTAATAAAACTGCCAGAACCAGCAGATTTCCTCTAACCAAACTTTTAATATGCGAATTTTATTTTATTTCTATAAATCTCTAAAAGATTTTTATATCAGAGCTATTTTATCGATGTCTGGTTTAATGTAGAAATAAATTGCATCTACAACAATGATCAGTTCTGATTCTTTCTTTCTTATAGAAGAACAAATTCTTTTACCTTGGAGAAACTTCAACCAACTTTCAGCAAAAAACTGAAAATTTGTCGCTATTTTGCAATCTCTTTCTTTTGAGGAAAAAACGAATTAATTTGCTCATAATATCTTCCGTCATTACCGACATTACCGTTAGAATAGCAATCCCTGCAACAATTATCGAATTTCTTTTAAATAACAAAGCCCTTTTACATTGAACACTGAATAGGAAGAAAATGTGATATGATAAAATCGAAAGAGACCTATAGAAAGTTAACAGTCAAGAGTCGACACACACACAAAAAAAATGTTGTTGAACATTGATCGGAACAACAAATGTTTGTATCTTCTAAAAGATTCGAATCAAATTGGGTCAATTTGTTCGTCTTGTCTTTTATTTGAACACACAGACATCTACAAATAGCGTCTGTCAAATTGTAAATAGCTTATATATCATTTGCAGAAATATATGTATTTTTATTTATTTATTTTGTAATTTATTTATTTATCTGAACGGTATTTGTTTTATTTATCTTAAAAGTTTCACAAACAGAATATACAGCATTTAGTCCTAGACAATTTATTCCTCTCTTTTTATCGAATATCTGTTGAAGACTTATCTTTTAAATTTACTTGAATTTATAGATCATACTGGAGTTGTACACATTATTCCGTTATTGATTCACTTACAATTCAACTAAATCCCAACTTTAATCCACATAGATAGCAACAATATGAATATATGGCAATTTAGCTAATTGGATCAACTTTACTTACGAACCAAATCTGGTAAAATAATAATTTTTGGTCAACTAAATTCCCAATGTTTGTCGTCTTAATATTAAAAGAACAGTTTATGATATGTGGAAAACTACTAAAATATCGATTATTGAAATAATTTCGATAATATTTACAGTTTAAACAAATACAGAACGTATACGATTAAGTCCAGTTAACGTATCGACTTATCGAGTATTTCAATATCAAAATAAAAATAATAACATAATAAAACGATAAAATTGTTGTTATTGATAAATTTTCACGATTGAAATAACGCAATTCTTAATTCCAACAAATATCGCACGAGCGATGTTTTTTTTTCTGTATGTTTTGTTAATATGTGAAAATGAAACCAATCAGTTTTGCAAACGATGGAAATAACAAAAACAACGTTTATATTTTTTTTTCTTAAGGTTGTAAAGCCATTTTGTATGGGAACAAAAAATAATAATTACCTCATAGGGAACTGTTGATGTGAACTTTATTAACACAAACAGCGTACTTTCCACTGTTCTGGAGTGTATTTTTAATCAAATTTCAACTTTAAAGCAATTAATACAAAAATAATAGAGCTTTTTTATGTAAAGGTATATTAGATTTTGGTGTTTCGAAATAAAGGCCAGCTGAAAAATACAACTACATACAGAAGCTTTCGTTTAAGAAGACTACTTAAATCCGAATCCACCACTTCGAGCAACTCTGCAGGAAATGTACAAAAATTAAGAGTAGTAAAAATTGAAAGAAGTGACGCCACGAGAGAGAGAGATCTCCCATCGATTTTTCTCGTCGAGACAAGACGAGTTTGTTGTGTCCACTCGACGAGATACGATTGATACGAAAGATTCTCGTCTTGGTGGCATCACTCAGAAAAATCTCCACATAAAATTGTTCAAAACTATGAAACAATGAACAAACTTTATGAAGAAGCTAGTTGATAGTGTGGAAGACAAATCTTCTTAAGTGAACCGTTGTGTACGGGATATTTTTTTTCTCTCTGCCCCTTATATGCCATATTGCTCCTGTCACCATCCATCAATTTTGTTCGCCTATCGAACACTCCAGAAAATTTAAGAATTTCAGTTTTGTAACCGTTTTGCATTTCGTTAATTCATATTAAACTGGGATCAATAATCGAAACAATTCAGAGATAAATGAATCGTACCGATTCTCAAAACATCACTATCTTTATATGTACGTTTATGAATTATGGTTCTTTTCGGATGAAATATGAAGGCCGCTGTGATTTATGCTTGATCCAGTTGTTCCTTTTACATATCATCATCATCATTTTATATGAAGGTTTTTCTATTTACAAAATTACAATAATAATATTCTCTTATATTATAAAAGTAGATCAATACTGATAGCACAATTCAAAGACTTCTTCTCTCTCTCTGTACACACATGGTTGATTATAAATCGATATTACAAAACATTGTCCAATTCACCTTGTTATCAATATTTATCTATATGCATATGTGTCTGTATGTATGGGGTTGATATTCCATTCTGATGTACACTGTATTGTAAATTGTTATGATAGAAATGCTGCACGATCAATGAGCGTGTCGTGTCACTATTGTTATCAACGACATTATTTAGAAACATTATCATGTACTATAATAAAACAAATGATGAGTTATTACTGGCCGAAAATCTGTTCTTTTTTTTTAGAAAAATCAATACGTTTATTTATTTTATTTTGTGTATGTGTATATGGTAAAAATAACAATAGTTGTCGAGTAGTCTTCAATAAAAGTTTACCCAAGTAGTGTATAGCTTCAATAATAATTTGCATCCAACTTCCACAACTACAGCAACTACTACTAGTCAATTTCAAGTACATCATCACCATGATCAGCATCGTCTACCAAACAAGTCCGATGTAGAGTGTGTTTGACATCGTAATCAAACTATATTAGATGATCTGTTTGGTTAAATTGCGTTCAAGACAGTGTCAATAATGAGATGCGGGTAAAATATCCACAACCAGCCCCCCAATACTCATCATACAACAATGAAAGAAGAAATTTCGTAAAAAGAAATCTTCAATAGAACCTCTTCAAAAAAAAACTCAAACGGGGGATGTAATGATTGGTATTTCCTTAGCGGTAGAAGAAGGTTTTTTCGGGGATGAAATGACACAACACACAATTTCCGGTTGACGAAAGCTTCTATATATTTTGTAAAACATGCAAGTATTTTAGTAATGTTAGCTAAAACGTCATCATACAACATAACTAGTTTTAAGAGTAGTAGTAGTAGTAGTGATGTAGTTGTAGTAGTAGTCGGTTGGTTAGGATGCTTTTCCGGCAAAGGAAATAACATACATTGACTCTTATCAAATCTCAAACACCCTTTAACCACTATTTGACACAATTTTACCGGAATTATGTATAGGAAATTCAATAGAATAGAACGAAACAGATATAGAGAGAAAGAGAGAGAGAATATTTAATTTTATTTGAAAACATCCCATTTCCGGTCATATTTAAACTTTAACAAATAATATCAAATAGTTTCTGTATATTTATCGAAAATGATAAGGGATAATAGAGATCGATTGGAAAATTACGTTTTGAAATTTTGGTAATAATTCACATTTCCCGTGAACCGTGACAAGAATAACAAACCAAACGTTATATACAGGGCGTCTCAAAGATGGCATCACTTTCTATCAATTGATCAGCAAGCATTACAAAGTCGTTTAATTTTTTATGAGGTTTATGAGTAAATGCTTGTTGAAACAC
Organism: Epicauta chinensis; assembly: GCA_021725515.1. Classification (NCBI taxonomy): domain Eukaryota; kingdom Metazoa; phylum Arthropoda; class Insecta; order Coleoptera; family Meloidae; genus Epicauta; species Epicauta chinensis. Next base: position 176,341 of record JAEDXX010000107.1, on the reverse strand, counting down.
GTACTGAGTCAGCATGATGAAAATTACTCTACTATCCTTGGAGATTTCCGGATGACTCAAAGTAAATACCACAATTATTTGCCTTCATTTGAAAAATGATTTTCGTTAATTATTATATTGCCATCAGTAGAGTTGTAATATTTGGTAAAAGGACTTAGGACTTTTTCAACTATCCGAAGGCGTAGCTGGTGCTGTAGATGAGAGAGTAAAAGAAGGGAGATGATCATGAAGATGAGAGAGATGCAACTCCCGGAGATTTATCATGGAACGGCCTATAATCTTTACAGCCCCTTTGAGTTTTGTTTTGTTCTTTTAGTTGCTCATTTATGTAATTCGAGTTTGGCAATCAAAGAGGTGAAAAAGATATTCAACGACTGACTGACCGAAGTCCAATCTTTTGGGCTTATTCCTCAAGAATAGTGTCGCATTGCAAGTCGCAAATGCACACAAACTGGTTTCGATTTAAATACAGAGGCGACAATAACACAACAGAGACTGTAACTGAGTCAAAACACCCTGTATGTCCAAATATAACAAACTAAACTAACACAACTATTGGAAATATATTTCTGAAGGAGCAAACATCCAATAATCCTAAATGGTGTCCATTTCATATATATCCCTATCTATACTTTCGTCTTTTAGAAGGTCAACGAGAAAACGATATCTAGTCAATGGCAAAATAAAGAACGAATCGATAAGAACATCTCTCTCAACAACAGTAAATATTATCTGTTTACAAATATTTAGGTACCTATATTGTTATGGATAATCGTGACGATTTATTATATAAACATTTATGTATATATGGGTGTCGTTTAGACCTTTGTGACTGGTAGAATTATGTAGTTAATTAATATTCCTGGTTTCCACCCCTTTTATCTAAAGACGCACAATATGCGTAAATATACATCATTTTAGGCCCTTTCGCCATTACAACACCTTAAACACACAGAACCGTTAGCGAGTATACTGCTTGTCAGTTTATGTTTGCGGTATGAATGTCGCATAGGACTATGTTAAATATAATTAAATGATTTAAATTGTACGATAGTGTGAAATAATTTCGCTTCAGTTACAATCCAAGTTAAACTATTTCATATAATGTTAAAACAACAATAAGAACAGTTAGCAAAATAGAAGAATAAAACAAACAAAAAAACACTAGGAAATTAAGACAAGAAAACTGGAAATAAACATTTTAATAATTGTAGCAGATGTTTACGATGATGTTTTTAAACTTAATAGAAACATATTGAAATAATAATGTTCTTCTAGTTCTTGGATAAATTACAAAACAAAACATGCTTTAAAAAACACAACAAACTTAAAAATTTGCAGTTGTGTTGTTGTAGCGAAAACACTCTCAATGATTTTTCAACAATAGCGCTAAAATTGGAAATTGTTTTCCCCTTCTTTATTAAAAATCTTTCCAATATAAATTCTGGAAATTTTCAACTGTTTCAATAAAAACAAACAAACAAACCATTAGTTCTATACAAATACTACAGGAAAAATTCAATATCTAACAAAAAAAAAATAACGATTCAACAGGGTTGCAAATACGAAGCCAGAACAAATTTCTTAATAGTTTAAAAGAGACTCATTATAAAATATTTGCCACGTGTTATGTTCATAGACACGTGGATGAGTTGTTTGACAATTAGCGATATTATAGAACATAAAACTTTAAATGCCGATAAATTTTTTCGAACGTTATCGAGCCCTTATCATCAAGCGTCCCTGTGATAATTCCCAATAAATACATAGTTCAAACTAAATATATTATGGACATTTCAAAGAATATTCACTCCATAGATTGGAAATTTGGAGAAAATAGACAAACTGGGTCACGTGGACCCAACATAAGGAATTGATGACCACGTGACTTATGTAATTATCTATTGTAATTTGTTACCGATTAATTTGCCGAACTTGTTTTTACAAATTTATGAGAACTCAGCCCCTGAACACTATCTGATCGTTGAATGGGAAAAAATTTGAATAATAAATACCACAAATTGAATAACATATCACCAAACAACATCATCAATTTTAATCGAATGTAAACTGAAAATAAAAGCTCAAACAGAACAATAATGCTGCAATGACTGTAGTAAAAATCATCGATTCGTGACTGTACAACCGTACTAAAATTGCATCTAGGAAATTGTCTATTTTAATCAAAATTTAATCGAGTTTTTTTGATTTATAATAAATGGGGAATTTCATATAAATCTATAAATATACAAAATCCAGTTTATTACGATAAGTGTAAAACAAGTTTGCCGGCATAATATCCTATACCGATCACTATTTATAGCGAATTCATTCAAATCAAACCACATTAGATTCGTAAATTTTGAGTATTTATAGATTTTACGTCAATATTATTGTACAATAATCTGTACAGTTGGTGAAAATTGTAGACGATAGACGGCTTTTTAAGAAATTCCAATGTAATATTTCCATTTGTATTGAATTTTAAATTCAAAAAAAAGAGGAGAGATTCACTTGTATTCGTATCTGTTTGATTTATGTAGACATTAGCTGTGGGCGTATTGTTATATCTAAACATAGTCCATTGCAAAAATTCCCTATTGTAATCGATAACTAATTTATTGAAAAAGCGTGTGAACAGCAAAGATGGTTGAGGTTATATGAAGCAATACATTAAAAAAACAACGATTGCGTGTTTACTACAACAACATAAAAGGAAAGAGGAATTAGTTATCGAAAGATATTGATAGAATTTTTAGATAACTTGGTATAAATGAGGCAAGTTCATTACTCACCCTTTAATATATCACTGGAGCAGAAAAAAGCCCAAAGAAAATTGATGATAATTTATTAGATACTAAATTTATATCCTCTCTCGCTTATTTCTCGGTTGTATATTCATCTTCTACCGAAAACCGTCGAGTTGTCCCCTAAAAACACTCGACAAACACACATATGCAATGATAAACAGTAAACAATATCTCGACTTGATTAAAAATATCTCAAATTGATCTTTGATAAACATCCCGCAACCTAGGGAGGGGTGGAAACCCAAACGAAAAGTGATAGTGACGGGTGTGCGAAGACAGAGGAGGTGAACAAGGAAAATGTTACCGCCTGCATCCATATGCGATGTGATGAGAATAAAAAATTAGACCCTTCCGGTAGCCATCGTGTCGACTCTGTTGATGGTGATGAATTTAAAAACTATATATAAATACGTTTGGAAGAGGAGGACGGAAAAGAAAACACACACCACAATACTTTCACGTTTTTGTTCTATCAATGTTTTAAACATGTGCGCATAGTTCTAGTAGAGATTACTTCATTTATATCAAAGTCACGGAGAATTAAGGAATTTCACTTGAAACTTTCCTTGTTATCAAACGGTGACGAAGACTGACGAGATATAAAATAAAGCACGAATGGAAAAGAAGAAAAAAAGGGGTCAGAATCCATTAATCGTTCGGATCGAAAGTGTCAATACCACTAGAATTAACTACTTGCTTGTCCCATTAAACATACAAATAATTAAATCCAGTTGATTAAATTAATAATAAATTAGGATAATTTTTGAATAAATGTATTAAAATCTATATCGAAAGAGAATAGCCTTGGTAACGAATTTATTCAACTTGGCTGCATCCCATTCCGTTCCAACTTATCTAGTGTAAAAACTAATGGTCTTAATAGCATTTATTAATCTTTTACAGTAATTTCTTCATTTCGCTTTGCTGTCTGAATTATGATGACACTCGAAACTAACAAGTTTCTCTCTCTCTTAAATCTAAAACACTTTAATTACCAACTTATTCCAAGTAAGTACATACAACATCACCAACACTCCCAAATCCCATCCATTTACAGTTACTAATCCAACTTTTAAATTGTTTCTCTATTTCAACTCTTTCTCTTTATTTCTCTGTGTAGGTAATTTGAAAGAAAAGTTTTAACCTAATACGACATTTTCAAATCAAACACTCAAATATTAGAGTGGGCGATAAAAAAACGAGCAACTAATTTCAATAATTTTTTAGATAACGATATTACTATTGTAATATAAAGACTTACCCTTTCGTTACTGATAGTGGCGGCGGTAATGGTGGGTTAGTGCGAAAAACCATTTTGAAAATCGATATTCTCGACTGTGAAACAAGCAAAGACAACACCAACCAGTTTGGTTACGATTAGATAGAGAAAGAATGAGTTTAGTCAATGTGAGATGGTGGTGGTGGTGGTGGTGCGGCAGAGGGTTGGTGGAGGAGTTGTATCCCTGTGCAACGGACGGAACAGTTCCGGAATCCAATAACTACGCCGCACGTATCGCGGGCCTTTATTAATGCGATCCCCGTCGTCGCCCAATGTCCTATATTAGACATCCACAGACGCTTCATCCTCTACACCATTCCCACCACCCTTCAACGGGAGACAATTTTGCTGCTTCTTACTTTATACAAAAACGACATAGCGGGAAGGAAGGAGCATTGGCCAGACATTGTCGGCACGTTGGGAACGTGTTGGGACTTCTTTTTACACGCCACCGATATTTGAATTCTATTTTCATCTTTCAGTATATATTTTATTTGGTTCTTTTGTCAAACTCACAAGCAAATGTGTACCACATGGTTCACGCATTCTTTACAATAGATCGCTATAGCAATCGTAGTTTTTTATTCGGTTAGATTCGTTTTGAATCGTATTATAATCGCAAAATGAAAATCATTGAAAAACTTCAACGGTATCCGTTATTCCTGTTTACAATAACAGTAAAGGTATTTACCCAAAATATTAAAATTCCCGATCCACAATAGAGTGAACAAAGGCTAAACGATAGAAACAAACATTGGAACGCGGTAATATTAAGCTGTTGTTGAGGAAACTCGCTGCTATCCAGGTATTTCCATTAGTGAGAGAATCGCAGGAATGACAATGCAAATAACCCAAGATAGAAGAAGATGAGGGAGCTATATGCAGACCACACACACACACAAACATACACATTATTATTATATTGTTGCAGTAAGAGCAAAGAAAAATTCAATTTTGGACGTCTAAACAACAAACAAAATCGATTTTTATGGAAATAATGGTAGAACACAACTATTCCGAACGTATTGCTTCAACTTAAAGGTAAATAACAGTAATCACCTTTAAAGACGATTACTTGTCTTGAATGCTTTAAGCTGATTGATGTAATTAGTAAGTAAGTGCTCAAATTGACCTCTTTTTTATTATTTTCGCTTGCTCTCTTTAAAAAAGAATTCTGTTACATAAATTTTAATGAGTTGCTTTTTAAAATCAATTAAATATGACGTAAAATCTACATAGCAATCTCTCTCTCTTTATTAATGAACCATTTAATATTTATTTGTTTCTTTTTTTGCATGAATGATTGACTCGAATGTTGTAGTATTTGATTGATCGTTAAAACTAATCATACACTCACGAATAATAATCCATCTTTAATCTATTCGACAGACACAAAGTGAAATCTATTTGCATTCAACAAATCTTCACACGTGTCACCGATTTGATTCTATACGAAATTAATAATAGTGAATAGATTTGAGATCCATTTCGATTAGAAGATAGTAGAATTATCATCTTACCTGAAACAAAAAGAGACAACATAATCAATTAACAAATTAATTAGAAATTGACAAAACAATTATTCAACAAGTTATACGGAAATAAAGCAAAATAATAAATATAATGACCGATTTCAATAAGGGTGCAATCTATTCGACTACTTTCCAAGTAACTGCTCTACCCCCTTGAAACTTGCCGTAAATTGTGGTTGATAATGGTGAGATGGCCTCCTTATCTGCCCCCAATGTTTGACAGCATTCCCAACTACACAACAGCAATTTAACAAAAAGCGTATCGTCACACAGACGTATTGTTGTGTTATGATAAATATCTACATAGTGTTGAAAATGTCCACTCAATAAAACACCCCATTATGATTTGTTAGACACCCCGTAGAAGTGGAAACCTTCAAATTTCATGCAATATTAAAATGCATTGTAAAGAATCATCAACATCATCATCACACCGTTATTACATCATTCATTGCTTAAATGGGAAATAAATTCTTAGCTTCAGGGACAATCCTAGACTTAATTTCCATGACATACTTGATGATGTACAACTATACTATACATTAAATTTTACTAGGTCTTGTTTTTTTCTAAACTAATTGCATTTTAAATGCAATTTAAACTTCTATATTTAATTTCAAATTAAAATATAGACCCGAATTTTTCAATTTAACAAAAGAAAAATCTACAACCGACTAGTGTGTTGGCTGAGATAAAAATTTGCTTTGATAACTGAGTTATTTTAATTAAATTATCCATCAACATGACCGAATCCGCTCATTATTTTTATTAGACAAAAAAAATACAGTTTTTTTTTTGTTTATATTTAGATAAATCCAAACAGCTGACACAACGTCATTCAACTGACCTAACCTAATGCCACCTCAATTTACCTATACCTGAATAACAGAGGTGCTAGTTGAAATCATTTAACAGGAAACACAAAAAATGCGGGCCAAATTTGTTAGAAAGGATTAAGATGGGATTCTTTATATGTCTATTATTTGTTCACCCTCTGGTGTGAACGCCCTTATTTTCTTAGTCAAGTTGTCTGTTGTTCCTCTACTAGTATTATTACTGCTATTTTACTTTTTTCCCAGGCTTCAATCAAATTATTTAGTATAGAAATGTCACCTTTGTGAAAATGCGGGCGTTTCGTTTTTGTGTGAGTGTGTGTTAACAGAAAATTGTAAGAATTGCACTTTTACAAAGAGGACAATATGTGCGAGAACGAATGGGTTTTACTTTCAGGAATTTCACTAAATTGGATAAAAGACCGGCTTAACATACACTTCCATCTTCTTATAAAATGTTAAACAACAACGTAATGGAATTTTCTCTACATTTTGTATGTCTTTTAGCTGACTATAGAGCTATTTTTACTGCTTAATAGATAAGACCATAAACTGAGAATGGAGCCAGCATAAGCGCAATATCATGTACTTGCTCACTTTTTATATTTTGTTAGTATATAGGCTGTCTCTTTGAATTCGGCCAATTCTATGAAGATTTATATAGAACAAGCCTCCTAAAGTTATGTTGTTTTTTTTTTGATACTGAAATTGAAAGATAACGTTATCACTAATCCGTGGCTTAGTTGATATCTACTTTATAACAGATTAAATATGGAATAGTGTTTTAAAAGTGGCGCACATTTACCATTCAAAATTCCGTCAAAACCCTTCAAATCTCAAGCGTTATTATTCTATGACCACACCATATACACACACCCACACACACACTGTACGTTCTAGTATTGTTCTATATATCTTGAACATTGTTAATTCAACAGTACATTTTGATGAACCACTTAAGCCTCCAAATGCCATTAATTAAGCTGATTAATGCTTTTACCTAATTGAGCTTCTCCCATGAAATTTAATTTAAACTTTTCTCTTTATAAATAGAATGGTCATAGTACTCCCCTCTCTCTTTCGGATTCACACCCCAATAGCACTGTCAAATAGACTAATTGGGGTCATTACTATCATCACCAAAAAAAAAAAATAACAACGAGAAAAAAAAGGAGAATTTTTGTATAAAATTTCACTGTTAACAACCAAATTATCGGTGGAAGAGGCTTACTAGTTGTTTATTAATTTAAGTTAACGACCATAAACACAATTGAGTAAGTTTCTTATAAACAAATTAATATATAGTGAATTGCTTGCTTCGAAATATAATTTAATCTGGTCAAATGGGAAGGTTCGCACATTTACACTTAAACATTAAGCCACCCTTTAGTCTAAAGGAGTTTACAATCAAAATTAATTAATTACTAAAGTTCCTCTTTGTATTTATCGCAAATTCAATAATGATAATCCCAATTGAACGATTGCAAGTAATTTATGGTGTTTTTAAATCTTTATTCAACGCGCCACCGCCCTATCTGGATTTAATCCAACACAATCATAATCGATCATCATGAATTTCTTTCATCCTCTTATGATTAAAGGTTTTTAATATTATGCAATGTGTTGTACTGGAAATTTTCACAATGTTTGTGTAGAAAAAGACAACAAAAATTGAGGGCAAGAGAGAACACGATTTATAAGAGACAACATCTCAGGTGTTTTACCCCTGTGAGTAAACACACGTGCCATTACGTTATGTTTATCATTGATCATGAGTTTACCCCTAGTGTGTTCCATTAGATACGGCGGGCTATCGCATTGATGTAGTTCATATGACGCCCTTTAATAGCTCTTAGATTCTATTATGGCACACACATACACACACACACTATACACTCCTTTCTGAAAATTGTGTACATACAACAAAAATAATGAAATGTATATTTATTCATTCTCGCCTCTCTCTACCTACTCGTTTGTCCCGTTCAATATTCTAATGGAAATTTCTTCTACATCATCATCATCATCATCATTTATCGATACAAAGTCAAGGTAATTTGAAAAAGTTTTCTCAAACTCAATTAACATGAAATCTATTTGTCTGTTGATTAGCAGATGGGGAAAAATCCGTTAAAATAACGATAGTATTGGCTGCTGCCTACCAGCATGCTATTTAAACTTTTCGTGCTCAACAATTAATTTGTTTGTACAAATGCAATGAGGAAGTCGTGATGGACGTTATGGTTGTTTGACTTAAGATCAAAGATAACGGTTAATCGGTCATACTGATGCTAATAGTATTACAAACTCTCCCAACTACAAATACAAGATTTGAAATATTCAAAATGGTAATGACCGATTCGTACAAATATTTATAATCCTATTTCAATCAAAACTAGTAATTTAATTAAACGCTTTTATTCTATTTGAATTAAAAGCCATGTTAATTCCGGATATTTTTAATTAATCGACCATTATCGATTAGTAATTTAGTTGGTGAGTATGCTATACAGGTCAACTTGACATGTCATTGTTCTGTGTTCCCTTCGCCCTCGGAGAGAGAGAAAAAAAGCAATAAAAGAGTACGGTTTCGCGGTTAATTCACTGTGAAATAATTGGAAGGAGCCAACAAGACAGATAGAATCAAATGAAAGTATTTCCACAATGACACTTTTAACATGCCACAAACATTTAATAACGATAACCTGCCCTCCGCTATTAATCTGATCAAAATCGGTAAAACCGACAGATATATGGGAGAGAAGATTCTCCAACTATCATTTAACGAGATAAAACCGTCACAATCAACTCTCCACGTTACCCAATAAAATACAGTAAAATATTTTTATAAAAATCTCACAAGAAAAGTAATACAAGAATTTAGCTGATTGTTTCACCCATATTTCTTGTCGATTTTACACCACTCCCCCATAGTGTGTGACGATTAATTAATTTCAGGATATTGCTCCCGACATTATGACTCTATCGAGCTTTTTTTGTTCTACGTTATCCAATCCAACAGGACGTATCTATGAAACAATTGATAACGAATTTTTCAAATGCGACATAGAAATTCTAATAATAATTGAAAGCGTAAGGGACAAAAGGTTAGTTGAAAGTCTATCGGTGCATTTTTTCTGCCCCTTCAACATCGTCCGTCAGGATTATTTATGATCGTTAATGTTGTCGTTAAGACATCCTTCTAGGCTACATTGATTGCTATTTGATGATGTCGTTTGATTTCTAAACAAGATTACATTTCGGAATTACAGATGTTCGTTTCGATGAGATACTTTCCTTCACTACCTAAACTAGTGATGCTCTATTAGAAAAAGAATTTGAATAGAGTATAGTTGCATCATCATTATTGGAAGAGTATTAGAGGAAAAGTAGGACAAACGATTCTCGTTTCTTATTTTTTTTATTTCCAGTCGTTTTAAAGTCATTAAAATTACAATCAATCGTTTTTCTAACATTGATTTTATTGAGTGGAAAATTACAATCACCATAATCAAGTTTCCGTTAAAATTTCAATGCTTTTTTGAAGCGTGATAAAAATGCTAAGATTGACCTTTCGGAGTGAATCGTTAAAGTTAAAGATTTTCCATAGAATATGCATTGTTGGGTAATTGTAAAAAAATCATGTCTTCAGAATACCAATCACAATCAGTGGCGTAACAATTGTAGAGTTTCAATAAATATTGATTGTCTGATCGCTCTCGTGAAGTATGAAGCTTTAAATCTGCTCCTGACATTAAGCCGGGTCCAGACGAGAGCAAGTACAACCTGAGCACGCACACATAAGTCGAGCACGCATATGTATTTGCTCGTTGTGTGCGTAAACTTGAATGTAGTGTTTTACTTGTGCGTGTTATATTTAGTGCTCGTACTACTCCAGTTGTATGTGGACCATCAACAATATGAAACTAATACGAAAAGGGTCCAGACAGAGCAAGTCGAAACACGCACAAGGCGCGCATTTACTTTGAGCAATTCCAAAAAACCGACAGCCACCGGCTCAGGTTCTTTGTGTGCGCTCGCGTTCGTTTTACCGTCCACATTTGAGCATTTATGTGTGCTCACTTTGTTTGTGTGTGCTCATTGCTCTCGTCTGGACCCGGCTTTAGATGATGCGAGAAAACTTTACGAGTTTTTCTCCTAAATATCGAATATACACTATGTTTCTTAAAATTTTTTCACTATGAAGTCGCTAAACTTACTAGAAACTAGTTTAGAAAAGTTTGTCGATTGTAACACGTTTCTATTAGAATATTTAATGTAAAATAAAGTAAAATGACTCAATAAAGTTATTTTCGAAATCATAATAGTCGACACGTTAGTCAGATCGTAAGTTGGCGCGCCTCTGCTTGATTTTAATACTACAATCTCAATTACTAACCGATTATTGCAGATTGCATTAAATTAACGTAAAAAGACATAGATAATGTGTCGTCGTAATTATAATTTGCATACAAACTGGCCTATTAAGTAATTGATAATAAAAAGGCTCTGTAGTGATTCTATTATGAATCACCTCATGAAATTCTAAACCATTCAACTGGAAATAATATTTCCATTAAAATACGTACAATAAAAAGATACTTTCGCTTGAATTCATTCAATAAGTAATTTCAATATCAAGGTTAATAATAATCGTATTAAAATAAGTTCAGATACAACATATGCAGCAATTATATTTAAACATAAAAGGACGGACGATAAGTATTTCTATTTTCACTTATCAAAAACAATTAAAGTTTTTCATAGACTATATGTTTCTAAGCAATGATTACAAGTCGCCGATAAGACCCATTAATTATTTTCTATATAAAAATAACCAAAAATCGTCTGCTTTATCAAAACGTTATTGACCGTAAAATTAGATCAGAGTCAGAATCTCCATTATAATAAAAATTATTAGACCAAATTCCTCCCGTTGTTATTGTTATTATTAGATTTGAACTTTTAACACTTGGAATGCTGTTTATCTTTTTATTTTATAAAACAGACAATTATTCTATCATTTCCCAACAACTTGATAATAATATAAAGGGTCAACTAAACATGAACGAATTATCATTGCAACGAACCTAATTATGTACATTGTATTGGCGAAAAAAAAAGAACAATAATTGTAATAATTTAATCATCAATTAGTCAGCATATACAAACGATTAGTAATGTTGGAGGAAAATCATCATAACAAATTGTGAGTAATCGAAAGAATCTCGTTTTTATGTTTTTTCCAACAATTAATTTCTATCAATTAGTAAACACGCGAAAATGACATCATTTCGATTAGAAAATCTGAAATAAATATTTCCCAACTGCAATTTATCCTGTAATCTATGATAACAGAATTAAAAACCATACCTTAGATAATCCTTTCTTTAATTTTTATTAAATTGCATAATATTACTCGTTATCTTGCAATGTCATATATGAACTAGAAAGGACAAATTAAGACTCATTATTGTCAGCAATAACAATTCACAAGAGATTAAAAAGTCATGAGAAACTCTTATTTCCTTTGATAATCTTTTTGTTATTTAAAAAGAGAAAAATAGAAACAACCTTCAGTACGTACGAACGAATAGAAAATATTCAATTACGTAACATTTAAAAATGCATATAATTTACAGTATTTCCTACTGTGTCGTTATTACCGGTTATTTCGTTCGTTATTTGCATTGCAAATATTTCGATGCAGTTAAGATTACTACTTTCCACTAGACTCTTGTTTTTCTGTTATTCAAACTTTATAGTAACCAGTTCTGGTAGAGACTGTGTCAAATTTAATGAAATATCGACAAAATAATAGTTGAAAGTTTTAGAAAATCCGGTTACTAAAGAAAACACTTAATCTTAACAAAAACTTTGAATTATATAAAGCCAAAACATCACTCCAGTATAAATTTAGTAAAATTCGATTTGGACACAACAACAAGACAGGACAAAAAAATGAAACAGGGGAAAAGAATGTTGAACGCTATGTTTACGATTTGGCAAAGTGAGGGTGACGCAATGTAGTTCTGGTGTGTATGTTGAATGAGAGACTGTAGTAGTAGTAAGGAAAAAACAGGCACAGGGAAATAGCACAGAATACCCCCAGGGCCTTAAAAGGTGGGGTGGTTGCTATACTCTCTCTATTGTCGACAACACGACGAATCCCTGGGAAAGAACACCACTCTTACCGTTACTGCTACTACTACTACAGTACTCTGATAAAGCAGAAGCAAAACAGACCTTGGTGCTCTTTGATCTCTCTTCTACCAATTTCACTTGAATTGAAACAGGTACATAAACGGGATACGGTTCAGCGCTTATTACACCGTGATTTTACATAGTGCCGAAACCATTCGCAAATACACACGTACAAAGAAGTCAAAAAGAAAAAAAATATATTAGCCTTTAAATTGTAAAGAACGACTCGATTTGAATTCAATAAACGATTTTAGAGATATTTATGTATGTTGTGGAGGAACTATCGGTCAAATACTTGTTGTGGACCGGAAGGACTCTGTTGTTTCTTTATACGATTTCCGGATGTTACACAAAAGCTACAAATAAACACAACTAGACACATATATAAATAACATTATCACTTCAGTATGATGATATTTTATTGAAAAATTCAATTGGTAAACGGGACGAGAATACGGATATGACTTATCTTTGTGTATTTTTCTCAAGTTGAATATTTTCCAACAATTCAATCAATATTTACCGGTGATTAATGCGACAACTTGAATGGCGTATAAAAAAAGGTGGAGATTTTTTTTACTTTGTTCGTGTAAATAATTGATTTTAATAATTCGTTTTTTTATATAACGATGGGAAATGGTAAAAAAATCAACCCTTTTAATAAATTATAATCATATAAATAAAATTTATTATGAAATTAGGGGGTCAAACAACCGCCTGCTATGCACATTATAAAAGCTATAAAACCGACCTAATACACATATCCCAACAAATTCCATCACATAACATCCATATTATACAAGATAAAAATTAAATATGAATGAATAATCTGAACTTTCTAACTGTTATTTATGGCAAAAGAACAGCTTTTTTCAGGAAAATTATACAGGTGCATAATTTGTAAATAAAAAACAAAAGAGAAAAAATTGCTAATAAACAACAACGATATAATTGCGTGTCCTTTCTTTGTTTTTGTTAATTTAAAACATAGGACTTTTTACGGTAAACAAGAGAAAATGATTATTTCCTGTAGATGTATAAAAGTAAATAAAAGACGCGAAATTATCTTAACCATGATTTATTACACGGAAACGGAGAGAGAATAACCCCCTAAAAAGGAGGAATCAATTTGATTCAACAACCATTTGGAATGGCGAATTAAACAGTTGTTAATTCTACCATTAATTCCAGAAATTAATGGGCGACATTATCATTATTAGAGAATCGGTTATTTTCTCAAAGGTTTCATCAGAACGACTGTTGAGAATGAGGTGCCGTTTAACTGATAATTGCAAGGTTTTACAGAACACCAGCACCTTCTGATAAAGAGGGCCCTTAAAACACAAAATTTCTGTAAAAAGAGCAGCGCCCCATCGGTCTCTATCATCCTGATGGTTCCCCCTAGTAACAGAACAAATCCTATGGTCATTAGCCAATTGTAAAAACTGGAAAATCACGGTTTTGGTAAACGAATGCTACCTGCAGATGAATGAATCATAAAATTATTCTACCACAAAATTCCATTGCATGCATTGCAATATCTCCATAAAATTATGCCTATTAGCCGGACATACCTATTGTCAACTGATAAATTCCAACAAATAGCAGTCTTTTTTTTAATGTTTTTTTATCGATAGGGATTATTTAAAACTTCATTTATGGATTGTTTAAAACGAAACACCAACGAGAAACAATAAAAAAAGATCGTTAGTAACTCTGTTACCTACACAAAGGCTTTTAAGGCTTGCCAAAACTATGCAAACACTGCACTTCAACTGTTCATAAAAGACCACAACAAAGTGTTACAGAAAAAGCAACAAAAGGTCTTTTCACTAGTCAGTAAACAAGCAAATGAACCTGAAATTTTCAAACTTTCAACTATTATAATTTGGTATAATATTTTGTTGAGGCGGCTGCAAGTATTCTGTGCTTTGGTGTCTCGTTTTTTACCGATTAGAGTAGCAAAAATTGTGTTTTTGACGATACTCAAGGTATCCAGTTAAAGGCAAAGGTTAAGGTTGTACCGTATGCGTGCAATGAAATAACCATTAAAATCTAACGAAATATTTCTATAAAGTTATGGTTATTCAAATAAAATACCGCTAACTAATAAATTCCAAAAACTAATGATCAACATTCTTATCATTACCTATATAGAAACGAGTAGTATTTTTAAGAGATTCATAAATTCGTGTTAAGGTAGGACACGGCATTGAAACAAACAAACGGATTATATAATGCAGCATTTGTTGGTGAGAATTTGTTCAAAAATTCGATACGAATGCACAAATTTTGACGACTGATCCTTTAGAAAGTTCAAATTCAACACGTGACCATTTAAATTTAAGATTGTACTGCGGATGTTCCTTATTGAATTAATCATAAAATTACTCTTCCGCAAAATTGTAGCATGTATCAATTGCATTTCGTGTTTCCAACTTAAAAGCTCTATATTTTTTATGATAATTCGCCAAAACAAAAACAACGTTTAATTTATCAATTACTTAATATAAATTCCATATGAATTATAATTTTTTATGGTTTTATTGCGAAAATATGCTGATTTTCATCAACATACGCTTTTCTAATATTAATAATAATAATGTTAATAACAATAAGCCTACGTGATGCTTGAACGTAATTCGAATTTTTCCATGCCAATCTAAATGAAAATATTTCCCTTTTAAAACAATAGAGTGAAAGAAACATGAAAAAAACCTACACGTATAACCTCCTTTTTCCTTGACAACAACAACAAAAAAACGCTATTTGCATAATACAATTTGTTATTGCACAAAAGTGTTTAATTATGCAGGATGTTACTGTAGAGTTAGTATTGTCGTCAAAAATGCGACCGGTGAATGTCCTCATTCTAAAGCAACAACAACACAGTAGTATCTATAGAAACAATTCGGTTTTTCATCCCGAAAATAAACAAGAAAAAAAAGAGACGTCAGCAGAATTGGCAATTTTAAAAGTATTGATAGGAAGTGGAATACTATAAAGTCAACTTATATCATACACGTATGTATTGACCAGCTGTTTTCTTACGTTAGCTAATTCAGCAAAAACCTTTATATCTCTCTTTGTAAGAGCCAAATCCATTGAAAAACGGAGGGATATATATTTATGTATATAGTAGTAGAGTATATTTTGATGTGTCTGTCTGTCTGTTTGTACGTCACAATCTAGAAATAGCAACGGAAAACCTTATTTTATATAACCCTCCTACAACATCCCGAACTAAACAGCACAGTTCCCCATGAACATATGGCCGAATAGTTTTGCTTTTCAGTCATCTTTAATTTAACGAAAATTATACGCTCAAAATTCAATACAAATATATATTTTTTCTAATCTAAATAATCAATCTTCGTTAATTAAAAAAAAAAAATGATGGAAAAACAGCAAACATCCTCTCAACATTCTTGGATGTGTACGTTTCGAAAACTTGTTTATAAATTATAAAAGACCGGCTGCTCTCTAGTTATCTAGCCTAGCTGCTTTCCTCTAGATTTATTTTATTTTTTTATATATAACAAGAAAGCCAATTATATTTTCGTTTGTAGATGCTTTATAAGAAAACTTACAACGCTCAAAATACCACAATAATGAGAGATTGTCGTTATTGTGCTTCTGTTGCACCTAAAACAGATTCCGTCCAAATTATAGTCCCTAAATTACTTTAAGAGCCACCTTTAATGTAATATCTTTTAATATCACTTACTCAACAGTCAATTACCTATACGTAATGAGTTCTACATGTACAAATACTTAAATGTACGTACTGTACATCAACCGGAAACCCACCCATTAATAATCATGAACGAAAAACAATTAAATTATATTTCAGTTGTTCTCTACAAATAGTCAATGGTTTAGTGAAATTTGTTTGTTTTTCTACTTCCCCAATAACCGCATACCATACGTTTTTGTATCCATTTAACATATTTATTATCAAACAATGGTCAAGTATTTCCCCGCTTCTCTCGGATGATGATGGTGATGATGTTTGATGGTAAATGTTGGACGGATGTTGCTGCCTTTTTTTCCGATGGAATAACGATAGTGGTTTCCTGTTGATTACGTACTTACGCACGTACAACGCCATTTTTGATTACTCCTGCTGTACGACTGTTACTGCACTATGATTGTCGTCGTCTGTTCATTATCATTCTTGGTTGAAATTTTGTTTATTTATGTGACGATATGGTACCGTAAATGGTTTAAAAAAAAAACAAAACGACAACTTAATGTGTTTTGTCTCTTAACGATTTACTAAAAGAGAATCTTAAAATTCTTTAAATACTTCAGTTAGATTATAAATAATTTTAGTAAGTTTAACGTTGAAATGGTGTAATTATCTATTTACATTCCAACCCATCAGACATTTAAATTTAAAACGAAAATAAGACTTTCTGTATGTAGATACAGTATATTACGGGTAAAACTGACGCCTTTTTTTAAATGATATCACTCAAGGTCTATGTAATAATCACAGGCTTTTCGACCACACACACGTTACAATTGATTGTAACATTTACTTTTTTGTTAATAATAATTCCATTACTTACAGTTGAATAATTTGAAAATCTAGTAAGGAGAAAATTATGGTTTAATCGTAAAGAGAAGCCTAAGTGCATCTTAGTTATAATATTATTTAGTGCAACCTTTTGATTGGAAGATATCTTATCAGATAAAGGAATCAAACGTAAACGATACGACTTTTATGTGCAATCTTTTTAATTTACTTGCCGAAAGAGAGTCATTAGAGATTAAAGTTGTTTCCAAGAATAATTAAAATTGTCATTAATAGTAAAATAATTAATAAAAACAATAACATTGAGTTCCAGAGCTTTTACATTTTGCAAAATAATAAAAGAAAATGTGGGACTCCTTGCACAGTTTTACAATAATCTGAAATTTGCAGGAACCAAATCTTTTTCGCTACATGACGTATTTGAAGAGTTTTACTGTTAATAGCAGAAATAAAACTACTTAACTTTCCATAATTGAAATTGGATAGATACATAAAAATATTCAAAATGCAGCAAAGTGAATTCATCAGAAGATAACTGTTGTCCATTGTTACAAAAGATTGTTGATTAGATTTTTGCTATCCTGAACAATATTACTTGTTGAACAAGACTCAAATCTTAGACCGAGTTATTTTTCTCAAGCTTCTTGTTTGAACATTTTTAAGCATGAAATATTAAATTTGAAATCATTTTTTGACTATTACATGACCTAAATCTTTAGTAAACTTAGTAAGTTACTAAGAGCAAATAAAATTTAGTTATGAGCGTCTGAAGGCAGCAGGTTTTGGTGTGGATACACTTGCTATCTTTTGTAATTTAATAGTGCCATAAACTATTTATTTGTTTATTTTCTGGGCATGTTTCATGTATTGACAATGTTTTTTTTGTATTATTGTTAACAGAGTGTAAAAATTTAATAAAATGAATAATTTCATAAGGAATATAATCCTACCCTCGATCTACTAAGTAAGATGGGGACGTAAACGAAGCTTCTAAGTACTTACGAAGTGTCCCAGCAGAAAACTGAATTCAGTACTCTTAGTAACTTACTAAGTTTATTAAGGACTTAGTTTGGCCGAACACGTCCAATGTTCTTCAAGATCTTGAATTTTTCTCAAAATTGTCTACATATAACGTAGATTCTAATTTATACAGAAATGTGCACAAAATTTCCACAACCAAGATTCTAATGTCTATCTGTCTTCTTTCTCTCTTATATATGATTTACGAATAGACACAACATCTGATTATGTTTACTTTTTCCCACAGGTTAAATATGAATGGCAACTATAACAATTGGAACAATCCGTATTACACAAATTTCTAAAATCTGCCCTATTAACCCTATATGTGTTAATTGTTTATATTAGCATCTTATAAATCAAATATTACAAATTTTCTTTAAAAGGTTGAAGGTTACGAGTATAGAAAAGACCGGAAATATTTTACATAAGATTAATAAAAATTAACAATTGAAGAATTATTTCAAAAATTATAAATACTAAAAAGAATAAATTCTGAATATAGTAGAAACTAATGTCATAATAGTATATTAAAGAACAAGTGTCAGAAGTCGCCTATTATTGCACGAGTCCAAGTTTAGAAAACGAGCGGCGGAGACGCGAGTTTTCTAAAGGACGAGTGCAATATACGACTTCTGATACGAGTTCTTTATACTATTTTTTCTATTTTGCATGTTTGTGCCCTTTTTTACAAAAAAATTGCGACATTTAATATTTAGGGAAATTGGTGGGAGTTGGTGTTACTAAAAAAAACAATTGAACATTCAGCTAGGAAACTTCGATTGTTTTATTTTTCACTCTTAGTCAATTGTTTTTTTCGCCAAATTGCTTATTTAACAATGAGTGAAGAATTTTCATGTAGTCCACCTGAAATAAGGGAAATTGCTGAAAATACAGGAAGCAATTTACTACCCGATAAATCCAAAGATCAGTACGAAAAACGGTATATTAAGTATCTTGTTTTTATGATTTTTGACAGTTGTCAAAAGCGATGAAAATGTTACCAACCTAGTGGGAAAAAAATTACTACTATTTTACTTTTCAGCACTAGTTACGAAATGTGCACATTTCGATACAGTAGCGAGTTTAATAATAGCGCTATTATTGACGCAAAATAGAAGAAAAACTTTTCATCATTTCATTTATTTATGATTTTACTAAAAAAGCTTATATTTAGTTAAAATATTAATTAAAACCGACAAAGTTCACATCGACGTAGAATATAAAAGTAAATGAATTATTAAAAGTTATTAAAACTGAAACAAAAGTGACAAATATTCTGCTATAGACTCTACTGCAATGTTGAAAAAAAAAATGTGTTTCAGTCTATTTAACTGAAAATAATGAAAAAAGAAATGCACATCAAAAAATTTAATATAGCTTAAATACACTGTGTAAAAAATGAACAAATTTTTTGAATCCTTCAAATACTTGCTCGGTTATTAATTTACCAACTGTTTAGCACTTCCCTTTTGACGGTTAAACTTATGGAATTTCATTTAAAAAAAAAACTAAAAAAATATACAATTCCTAAATTTACACATTTTCAACCACGAAAACAGTTCATCAACATAAAGATAAAAACAAAAAGAAATTTATATGTGTTCTCTTAGTATTTGGTCAACTTGACATGGACGTCATAAACACCAATGATTAGAATTGGAAACATTCTATAAATAAATCTTTTATATTGTATTTAAATTCAGCTTTTAACAAATTATTGAATCCGTTAACGTCCTTTATACTTTCCCAAAATCTTGCTACTATCATTACAGATAAAATTGTGCATTGAAACCTATTATATAATTAGTTTATAGTTAAGTCGATCAAGCGCCAATGGAACAAGTATAAAAAATAGATAATAATCAGAGGTCCTTTACCGTTTATCAAAGATAAAATGCTCAAATCTAAATTAAAGTCCAATAAAATTTGTTTATAAATTTTTTGCACGTCATCTCAAGTCGCTTCACAATAAAAGACTGATGGATTATAGTTACCTATCAAGAATATATTATTGACGATTATATAAGAGTCATCATCATCATCATCATCATCATTAATTTTCTGCTATTGTCGTCTTACATGATAGTGATTATTATTAATACAAATATCTATTTTAAACATCACGCTAACATTATTTCTATTTGTAGAAGGATTATCGATTAACGAAAAACTTGAAATATTTTCATTTCAATTAAAATAAGTCAATAAATAAATTGTTCATCGAAATATCTGTTGAGTTTTCAACAAAATACGCATCAAATTTCACTGATTGATCACAAATTGTAATGGATTACTTTTTCGGACGGATATAAGAAATTATATCCGTATTTTCGGGTGGAAAGGTTAAAGTCCTAGACTTTTGTCTAGACCGGAGGTAATGATCGTTAAACACACAACATGATTATTCGTATTGTGGTCAGTGATTGATTTTCAAGTTGAACTACTTTTTATAAAAACACAAATATAAAATATTTGAAACAGTCAAAAAAAAAATGAAAACAAAAACAAACTATCATATCTGATTAATCCGATTAAATATTAGATGAATTGACAACAAATTTTCCTCGAAAATACTTATCACATATGGGATTTTTCCACAATTTTAAATGTTGTAATCAATAATGAAAAATGAACATATTAGAAATAGATTATGACTAAAACGAAATTTTACTGAGAACCGATATCAGTAATTTCATGTCGTTTTTTCTAGAGAATTAATTTAACGTTTAATAAAACTTAATTGTGCTTTTTTTCGGCCATATTAGATTATCCGACAATGAAAACGGAAAATTATGATTAATGATCGTTTTATCATTACATTGTGGTGATATAATTGATAAAGTAGAGCAAGAAAAATTCTTATTACAATATAAATAAAGCAACTTTTCTATTAAGTTATTATTTGTAATTACTACAAGATTACCCCAGAAGCGGCCTTCTCTACAAAAGAGCCCAGGTGCAAGTGATATTTGTGGGCCCAAAGTTTCTTCACGATAAGAAACTCAATGAACTATTTATAAAGAGATCGTGGTCTTATGCCCGGATTTCGAAACAAGAGGCACAGATATTTATTGTTTTATATAAAGTAAAAGTCGGCCATTTATTGACCTCTCAAAACTTACTAAGAATTCAAATGTTACAAAAAAAACTGTTTATTATAACAAAGAAAAATTATGTTTCAGCATTTGGACGGAGAAATTAATGAAGCGCAAGTTTCCGGTCGTCGTTCTAAAGAGAACCTTCATGGATAAGAAGTTTTCAGTTATATCGACAATATCTATTTATTTTTCAGTTTTCTTTTTTAAAGATAAAGCTTGGAATAATTAGCTTCGGGCCTATGTAACTCTAGATCCGACCCTGTTTGTTTATCACTTTTCGAATACTTTCGACACTTTAGATTTATGCCAACCTTGCCCCAATGTAAATATTTTGTTTTTCTTACTCTTAAACTACAGCCTATTTGATTGAATGTATTTTTCTGCACTTAAAAAATATGTGTTTTACGATGCTGATGTTAGCCTTTTTCACATGGACTTTTTCAGGCCTAAAGCTTTCATAAGCTCGGACTTTTTTTTCTGTAAGTAATATATTAAATTGAAAATACTTTTAACGTTATTTTATCATTAATTTAAATGTACGCCATCGGTTGATGATCGCAAGTTTCACAAAAATAAAGGAGTTTCGAAGGGTTCAGTCTAAAATGACAAGGCAGTTTTTCTTCTTGTCTAACCAATCGTTTCTTAATGTTGACATTGTTTTATCAAATGATGACGGACAACCATACAAATTCGTGTGTCGAAAACTTCCCCTAACATTTAATATAAGCCAAATTTTGAGTTAAAGCTTTGCAGCTGAAGATAAATTGGACCTTAGAGATTCACTCGGCGTGCAATGCCAAACTTTAAATTCTATCACCCAATAATTACGAAAATTAGTCTCCTCAAAAAACCGCACAAGTTTTTGCTATTAATTTTATACAACATAATTGAATCAAAATGGTATAAATTCTAGAGAAAAGTATTTTTTCTACGGTCGGGAGTAGAAATCAGTTTCTATGACATCAAAATTAAAACAGAAGTAGTCGATTATTCCCAAGGGAGTATAATGCTCCCAAGGGAGTTTACATTATGGAGAACGTTTTTCTTGCAAAAAAAATTGTTTGTTTATTTTGTAGTTATGACAATAACTCAACGACTACTAAATAAATGCTCAAATCCGAATACAATAATTCTGGTGCTACTTACTTCATAATGACAAAATATGTGTTTTTAAGTTAATGAGACCGTGGAAAAAATAGTATACACCAGGGGTGGGCACATACTAGGACAATGAGAACCGCAGTCCGGTTTTTCGTATGTTATAAAGAGCCACACAATAGTAACATAGTAATACTTAAGGTAGTACCTTCGCGACAGTCGGAGCAAAAAATTTAAGTTCGAATATACAGTAGAGTCAATAATGAGTTAATATTCCTAAGCCCGAAACTTTTTGTTGGTTATGTACCATTTCTAGCCAATCCCGAACGAGAAACCGCTTGTATGAAAAATCTGGCAACACTGTCCGAGTTTCAGAATTTTTTCAA
This sequence comes from Epicauta chinensis, assembly GCA_021725515.1. NCBI lineage: Eukaryota > Metazoa > Arthropoda > Insecta > Coleoptera > Meloidae > Epicauta > Epicauta chinensis. The sequence goes on along the minus strand of JAEDXX010000107.1, from coordinate 153,538 downwards.
ATAAAATGTCCCAAAAAGTTTATCATAAATGAAAACTAATTAAATAAAAAGTCCTAAATCAACGACTGAAAGCTATTTCGGCAATGGCCAAAGCGAAAATACGCAAAAAAAAAACGTTACTCAACACATCGATAACGATGCATTGTTGCCAGCTTGTTATTAGTGTATCCCTTCCACTACTGAAATGTGACAAATCTTTCATTATTTATTTACGAATATCTTAAAAACTGTGCAGTAACGATGAATTATTATTATCTTAAAAAAATCGTTGATTTTTATTTAATGTTAAGTTAGTTTTTTATAAAAATCTTAAGAAAAGTTTCTGAGATAAAAGTATATTTGTGCGAAAATTGTTCGGTATTTTGTATAGCGTAATGTATAAGAGTGTCAAAAACTCGAACTTTGGAATTCAATATCTCTGGAACTGTGTAGTACAGAAGTTTCATTTTTGCACCGATCGATGCAGATTCATTTGAAGATTAATCTGACAAAATATTAAAAAAATTCTAAGAAAACCCACTTGGCGAAGGTACTACCTTAAAAACAGAATTCGAATTTAATTTCAAATTAATATGGTTATAACGCATTTAAATTTTCAATGAGAGCCGCACTTAGCCCAACAAGGAGCCGCATTTGCCCACCGTTGGTATATACCATTCGGAAGAGATGCTATTTTGTTCTCGGTGCATGGTAGCCCTCGGGCTTCAAATTGCACCTCTGCCAAAATAACGCATTTCTCTCCCTTTTAGTATAATGTACTATTTTCTATTTTGCGTCCGTAATAGCGCTATTATTAAACTCGCTACTGTATCGAAATGAGCTCAGTTCGATACTAGTGCTGAAATGAAAAATTCAGTATTTTTTTTCCACTAGGTTGGTAACATTTTCATTGATTTTGACAACTGTCAAAAATCATAAAAACAAGATACTTAATATACCGTTTTTCGTACTGATCTTTGGATTTATCGAGTAGTAAATTGCTTCCTGCATTTTCAGCAATTTGCCTTATTTCAGGTGGAGTACATGAAAATTCTTCACTCATTGTTAAATAAGCAATATGGTGAAAAAAACAATTGACTAAGAGTCAAATAAAACAATTGAAGTTGCCCAGCTGAATGTTCAATTGTTTTTTTAGTAACACCAACTCCCACCAATTTCCCTAAATATCAAATCTTTTTGTAAAAAAGGGCACAAAATAGGCAAAACAGAAAAAATAGTATAAAAAACTCTTGTCAGAAGTCGTATATTGCACTCGTCCTTTAGAAAACTTGCGGCTCCGGCGCTCGTTTTCTAAACTTGGTGGAATAATTGTCGACTTCTGACACTTGTTTTTTAATATACTATTTTCCAAAATATAAAATAAAGATGTTGGAAAAAAACCAATAGACGACAATAAGCTTGGATTAAAACATCTTTTTTTGTTTTGCTAATTTTTTCAATCAATTATCGCCTGGCAATTCACATAACTGCCACTGTAATTGGACACCATTTCAATTATTGATTTGAAAAGAGTAAACAAATTGCACCTCCACACTGGACTCTTAATGTTTAAATCATTATTTTATCGAACATTACAATTTCGTCCTACTTTATTGTCAGTGAACTCTTTTTCAGTGTGTAAACATTAAAAAAAAAATATTTAGCATATGTATGTCATTAACGAAAATAAAAGTTATATTACGCTATAAGGTATATATTGTTATCTAGATAAGATTTGCCAACTAATCTTTTAGGAATGTTGTTTTTATATGTCAAAAATTAATAAATGTATAGAATATAGAGAGGTTCGTGTATGTATTGTATATAAGTGATGATTCATACATCGAAATATGAAGAATGTTCAAACAATACAAACATCATTTTTGTATAGTAACGTTATTATAAAAGGGAAAGTTGTTGATGGTTCTTGTGATATTTCTATATAACTGGACAAAAAATTTAATTCATTCAAAAGAAAAATCGTCTATTTTTAACAACTACACATGATTTGTAAATATAATCCTTGATGATATAAGGCGAAAAAGCTAACGGGTGAAATATTACAGAAACATTGCTATTAAACAAAAAAAAATTACCCAAATTGAAGTGACGATGAATTGATTCTATTTACGAAAAAAACCCATCACCATTAAAATAATTTAAATATATATAAATAATAATATAAAAACCCATTCAAAATTACTCACGTACACAAATCGTGAAAGAATAACGATATCGTATTGTTAAATATTTTCATGGTGATGATATTTCCAGAATGCTTTGTTAAAGATTCTTAAGCAACAATTTTAAATTAAAATCCACTAAAGCTTCTTTTGTCAAACGAAAATTGTATATTTCTTAAAAAAATTGCAAAACAAAATGGAATGTTTCAAGAATACTGCAGAGGATTCTCCTTTTAAATAATACTTGGTGGATTCTTTTTAAAAGCAGCAATCGCTTGTAATCCCTGAAACATACCACTATTCTATTTCGTAAAAAGTATAATAGAAATTGTTACAATTGAAGATTAAGAGAAATACGGCAAATTGAAAACATTTACAAGCGACTGACCTGCATCACTGTAATTAAACAAATTCTCTTTATATTTGCTAAAAAAAAACCGAAACATTCTTTATTATCTATAGTCGTTTGATGTTTTTAAAATTTGATAGCCACCAATTTATTTGTTTACCACCTAATTCCGAATTAAATTTGATATAAAAATCGATTCGCCCAAAATTTCAAGGAGAATCAAAACACTATCTGAACGTAGCCGATTTAGATAGCAATTTCTGTTGTGTTTACTGAGTAATTTCAAAACCAGGTGTTTATTGAAAACCGCTTACAAACACCCTAATTTAGTCTCAACCTCAACTACAAAATAAACAGTATGTTTTCCAAACTATCAAGTCTAAAGCGTCTGAAATTTTAAAGGCAAGTGCTTGCGGACAAAACTTGTTTATAAAGAATTCTGCACTACATCACTAAAGTTTAACTAAATCTCTATTCTATTTAGATAGATTTAAAGTGGCCGAAAAGCCATTTTTGAATAAAATTTAGGCAATAATATTAATAGAAGGAAAATATTGCTAAAAATTGCTATGTTTCATTAAATTATCTACCTGTCTGATATCGTAAAATAGGTAAATATTCAACTTTATGTACTGCATTTTGCTGTAATTTAGTTAAATACGTTCATACTCCAAGGTCTAGATAATGAGAATAGCAAAAAAATAATAAAGAACTCTAACATAATTCCAGCCAATTTAAAACGAAGGACAAGAAAATTATTCATTGATTTCTTCCTGAAAACAAAAATAATTAAAAACCTATTTCCTAGAGAGATCTTTCCAAAAGAAAACAGAATTTTTGCAAGACAGAAAATAGTGTAGGCAAAACTACTAAACAATTGTTTTCTTTTCTACAATATATCAAAATGTCAATCATAATTACGTTTTACGAGGACTCGTTATTGCGTTCGGTATTTTTCCTGTTTTCTTTTTTGCTTACGATCTTAAGCAAACAATTATGGAAAAATAAAATCGCACAGTACCTAGAAACCTAATTTTAAAATTTATGTTTAACCACACCAATGATTAAACATTTATGATAATGTATGGTGGTTTTTCCAATGAAATCCGTTGAAATTAACCATTTTTCTCCATATCGTCTAAAACTGTAAAACTGGCCGATAATAATAGGATGTATATGTGAAACAATTTGATGATAATTATTGGAGAAGAATCAATAATTATATCTGTGTGTATTGTGAATATGTGTGTGACTGTCCACAAATTACAACATGAATACATTGCAATTGCAAGCTATAAATTATTTTGTATGTCTGCATGTGATTTTAGAGAGAATTCAGCTTTTAGAAGGGTTCTAATGGTGGTGAAGTACTGATACAATGCAAATTGTAATTATGTAAATTATAACAACACTAACTTCTGCAATGATTTGATTTATTCATAATTTGTCGACAACAACAAAAAAAAGTGAGCTATATTTCTATCGATCTATATTGGAATGAACTAGCAGGCAAATGAAAATGAACAGTCTGAAACTTTTATGTGCACATTAAAAAATTTTGAACAATTAAACAAAATGTAATAAAGATAAAATAAGGTAATTTGTTAAACCATATTTGTCACCCACGTGTAGTTTTGTCCTATACTCTACAAGTTCCTTTCTTAATCCAAAAAATCCAGCAAATACGGTTTTTCTTTTGGACAGTTGCTAGTTTTATCAATAAGTCCAAAAAAAAATTGGATATCGAACAACTTCATGAAAGATTCTTAAAAATGTATAAGGGCTCTTCACCTTTAATTAGAACAGCAGAAAATCTGGAAGACGATCCACGTAAAGGTCGTCCAAAAAGTGCATCATTACCAGAAATTATAAATTTATATCCAAAATACAGGATATGGGTTTCGAAAAAAAATTATTAGAAGTTCTAAGAATGTCATTAGGCACAGAGACCAATGATTTGGCTGGAGTTTTAGGTTTCAGAAAGCTATGTATACAACGGGTGCCTCATTTGCTAACAATGGAATTAACACACCACTCAACAATATTTAGAGTGTTTTTTTAGAAAGAATAAAGTGCATTTTATGCGTCATTTCATCACTATGGATAATACTTGAGTCTACGACCACGACCCTGAATCAAAACAAGAGGCTAAGGTATACTGTACTTCGGCTTCAAAGTGAGTTAGAGTTCAGAAATCGCTAAGAAAGTGTTAGCATCAGTTTTTTGGACAGCAAAAAAAAATCTTGTTGGTGGATTACCCCCAAATTGGTAAAACAATAAACACAGATCATTATTATAATCTCTGAATGTAAGAATTCAAGCGGAACGACCTGGTTTACAGAAGAAAAAATCATTTTGCATCAAGACAACCATCTCGAAAATCAAAGAATTGTTCCTACATCAACCCTATTCGCCAGATTTAGCTCCCTCTGACTTCTGGCTGCTTTCGCATCTTAAGAAATTCATGTGTGCCAAACGATTTTTATCGAAGGAGTGGAAGCGCATTTTGACAGTCTTCCAGATTCTTACTTTAACGATGTCTAAATTAGAAAAGTATTGGGACAAATGTATTGGAGACTATAGAATTTTTCATATAATAAACAATTTAATATAGGTGAATTTGCGGAAGTCTATGTTTGTGTGCTGAAATTGTTTAAAATGTGCATACAAAATTTTGTCAGTACGATCGTTTATAATGTGCTAATAAATTGGACATGAAAAATATTGGAATTTAATAATAAATGATGATGATTGTGATGATGAAACTATGTTGATCTCGAATTATAAAGGTCACAATAATAAATAAAATTAACGATAATTTCAAGATTCCTCCATAAATGAATCATCATTGTTTTGATTACTACTAATAACTATTAAATAACTATTGTATGTAAAATTATCGAAATTTATGAATAATTTAATGTTTCCCAAGTTTTATTATTATACTTTTTTTTTGTATTCTGTAATAATCGCAGAATTTCCTCTAATACAAAACAAAATCACATAATCGATAATTATAGAATTTTAAAATAAATTTATATGCATAAAACATAAATTTCAATAACAACACAACAACAAAGAAAAAGCGTTTATTTCTCATGATGATCACCGTCGTTTTTATTAATAATCCTGCTGTTATACACCTATGAAGTTATGTGTAAATTGGCATGATTACGAAATCGTCACCTTACTCTATCCGGAACGATATTTGAAATTAAAAATTGTCTGATTGTAGAGATGAGTTTTTTGCGTTTGTTTTACATAACAAATAAATTAACATAAATATTGATTATTTTAAATTTTTACTGTCTACCATATACAATAAATTTCAACGTAAATTTTCAAATAACTTTTATAATTATTGTCGATTACAATAAATGATAAAACCACTAAACAACTCGATCCTATATCATAAATCATTGATTTTACCTTTATAATGTAGATAAATATAGTACTTGCAGTGTTGTACAAATAAAAACATAATTTTTGATTAAAAAATAATATAGTCAGACAGGCCCATATTGTGAATAAAATTTCCTTTGAGAATAAAGTAAAATTTTTAGTCAAAATCGCCTCTACTAATTCTAAATTTGCTAGTGTTTTAAACATAAAATTGTCGGAAAATTTCAAAAATATTTCATTTTGATTGAAGGCAACGCAAAAGAAGACAAAATGTGTTTGTTTTATGTGATCTAGAAGCTATTTCTTTTCTACGCTCAGAAGCCAAAGTGATAAAAGTCACTTTTATATATTTGGTAACAGAAAATTTTATTCCAATTATGGAATTCCTAATATTTAATTTACAATGTCATGTATCAAGCTTTCCTGGCGCTCCAGACAAACCTATTTTAATAATCCATCGAATTTAAGACTGCTCTTCTGTCTGTTCCTAGTTGTTAATAGTCATAAAATGCTACATATATGAAAATAAGAGGTACTGTCAGTTCAATCTCTGAAAATGTCAAACAAAAGTTAACAATGATAACATTGAAATATTCAAAAGCTTGCATCAGGAAAGAACCATTAAAAACTTTTACAATAAAGCCCACAAATTTCACAACACAAATTAATTATTGTACAATTTCCAAATAGAGCTCGCAGACTAAATCCCGGTTTATCTCTCATTCCTAAGTTTGTACTCAGCGTCGACTTAAATAGCCTTTACGTAATATTGAATCTGAAATGATCAGAACGTCTTCAAAACACTAACCAAATATTTTTTTACTCATAAAATTCGTTAAAAATTAATTATTTATTCAACTTATTATAAGAGATTTTGAATATCACAATGATATCCTTGAATATTATTGTTACATAATTTACATGTCGTGTCTAAAAGAAAGTTAGATTTTTTTAACAAAATCTAAATCTCTAAATTTTGCCAACAGAACCATAATATAAAATAATGTTTGCGACAATGTTTTATTTTAATAAACCATTTCAAACGAACAGCTGTTAGTTTAAATTTTAAGCAAGCGTAATTTTTTAACTAGAATATCTTATGCATTTCAAATAAAATTGCAACCTAATCAATTCATTCTATTGACTATTGTTAACAAATTAGAATCTAACTATTTCAATAGAAACATCCTGTATATAAACGTATAAATGAATGAATTTGTAGATATTCATCAATTGATAGTTGAATTAAGATCAAGGTTCATTGTTATTTATGGCCATAAATATTACATAATCACCTAAATATAAAAATTATTATCTTTGGTGGAACGATGACACGAATATACATATATAAAACGATAGACCATCTGGTCTGTTATGTTTTGTTACGAGTTGTTTTTTTTGGTGTTGTTTTTTTTTCAAAAAAAAAGTTGCAATGTTTTATTTCAGTCGCGATCTAGTTTTAAAGTTTCACTATTCGATTTATGTACTAAACTAAATTGTTACAATTTATTGTAAATTTGATAGTTAACTTTGAAATAAATGTAATTTAGTGACTGTTAATTTATTTTAAATTTATCGTCTGTTTTAAAGGTGTTAAAATATAAAAAGATTTAAGTATTGCAAAGATATAATAATATATGTATATACAATAAAAGTTTAACCTCTTGTTAAAAATTATAATACAGCCTGTTAAACATATACACGATTAGTAAAATGTTGCAAGTCCAGAATTAATTTACATATAATTATTACATCACCCAAAACTTTCTTTTTTATAATTTTCATCTCTTAATGGAGATTATTTAATTTAGAAGCAAAAAACAAAATTGTCATATTTGGATATAATCATTTGGATACAAAAATAGAAGTTTATAATAGTTTTTGTGTTCGTGACTCTTATAAAATAAGGTAGATCTCGTCAACCATTGTAATTAAAAGAATGACTAAACAGCATTGATATGTTGCTTTTTAAAAAATTCCAACAGCTGTACGTGAAAACGTATGTAACGTTGAAATACACGAAACTATCAGACATTTTTGACACTTTTAACATGTTAGAGGTATTACCATTTCCAATTACATAGCTTTATTCCACACATATTTTTTGTGGGATTTTTTCTTATTTCTATATAAAAAAAAATGTCCGTAATTTGAAACATCAGTTAATTTCTGTTATAAATTATCCCTTATCATCAACAAATTGAGTAAATAATGACTTTAGAATCTCCTATATACATGTTTCTCTTTATTAAATTAAGGAATTTGATGATATCTAACAATTTTTTTCTTCGCCTATGAGACTTATTTTTTCCATAGTCTTCTTATTTTAAATATTAAGTATTCCAAAATTCTTTAAGATTTTTTGATAAGCTGAAAATGGAATATATGGAAGAAACACAGTAATTAAAAGTCTTAAGAATTCTGTTGGAAGAATCCAATTTGTGCTTCGAGACTTAAATGAGAAGATGCACAATTTCACCACTTAGATTGCTTGAGTTCTAGAGTTAAACTACTGCTTTTTGACAAAAAAAATTGAAAGTGTGTGAAACTTCTTAGGTTAGAGATGAAGTTGATTTTCTATTGGTTTATTTTCTTTCTGTCGTTGCCTGAAGGCTCGATTTTTTCTGCAATTGTCTTTTTATGCATTTCACTTATCTCAAAACAATATTCATATATAAACTAACGTTATTAATTAATTTATAAATACAAAAATCATAAATCGCGGTAGGGCAGGAAATTTTAGTTTCGTTCCGGATCGGACAATGACATCTATCAACTTTAGACCCTAGTGTTTCTTTTACACAGTTGGCAGAACTGACAGAGACAAAGTAGAAGCGACGCTATGACACATTGATTTCAATATAGAGTTATATATTGAAATCAATGCTATGGCAACGCCCCCACTCTTCCCTTTCAGCTGTCTGTTAGAGGAGAAGGGTTTCCCCTCACGGGGTCACGCATTTTCGTTACGCTTCCGAATAAATTTACTACCCTAGCGCTCCTAAAGAAGTTTCACTTCAAAAAGGCTCACAAGTATCTGATCAATTGCACCAATTTCCAGAGAATATCTAAGGAACACTATTAGAATTACTTCCCCAGAGAATAAAACATTCATCAAACAAAAGTATTATGTGGTCAAAATTTGTTCCTTTTGTGAACTGAATTCACATTTAGCCAAGCAGTCTGACCTTATAAAAGGCAATGTTTTTACGAAGATGTGAATTTTGATGGAAGCAAATATACAGATTTTGACAAGCAAGTTATGAAACAATTCTTTTTGAAAGTAGCAAACCCAAAATATTTAACTTATTAAAAGCGCCTAAAAGTGTTTGCAATCAAATTCTGCCCAAACAGCCAAAAGGAAATTCGATGCAATTGGTAGCTATCCTAAGCAAATTAATAAACTATATTGCAACAAACGTTTTAATCCGAAAATTGCATCGAAACTATCTAATTTGATTCAGTCCTCATTGAAAAAAAAATATGTATATCTCCTGTTCCCCTACTTATCCAAACAGCAATAAGAGAAGGCAATTTTACAACTACAAGTACACTTATTCAAGTTTTAATATAAAATTATAGAATCGATAAAATCTGTGAGCTTATTGCCAAGCTGTAAAAAAATATTGAGAAATACGTTAGAATGAGTCATTTTTTTTATGTTTACAACTAAAGTTAAATATCGTCAAATTTTCTATAAAATTTCGTAAAGCTATCTACAGATAACTTTTTACAAGACTTATCGTTAGACAAGTAATAAACAGAAGAATGAGTCTCGTGATAACTGAAACATATACTCTTTAAGACATTTTAAGATTTCATCCATAATATAATTCTAAATTAAAGTATAAATTAATTAAAACTTTGACGCAAACTAACTTGATATTTATTTTTTCTGCATTTTTATTAATTACTTAGTAATTACATAATTCAGGATATAAGTACTTAAACAGTCGTAAGATCATATTACAACAATAATAACTACAGAGCAGATGATAGACGGAGATAGAATTCTCAATTAAACTGCCATATGTGAGTATTTAGCATATGTTCCAAAAAAGAGCATTAAAAATCGAGAATCGGTACCAAAACTGAAATTCTTTACGTCAATGCTGACCCAAATCGGTTCAAATTTATGCCTTGATAAGTAAGGAAATAGGATAAATAAACTAAGTTGAGATTTGTAATAATTGCATTTACATCATACGTTCAGTAAATATCTTGATCCGTTCCAAAATATAACTATGATGTAAACTTAATCTTGATTATGATAACAATGAGATAGAATGAAATTTATTTTACTTCTATTAAAACTGTGTATTTATATACAATTGTTACATAATAATTTTAAGTTTATGAAAGCAGGTCATTATTAAAATCATTTTAATCTTTAATAACATTCAAAGAAAGTGATAATTAAATTCTTATGACAATACAACGGCAATATTACAAGTACCTATTGTTGAATGTAATAATGATAAAAATTATATACTTATACAAAGTGTGATTTTTTTGCAAATAATAATCAAGGTAACCGTAAGTGTGAGTCATATGAAACGGTCATAATTATTTCAATATTGATAAGTAGAGAGCGGTCATATAAATGTGATTGAGTTGGAGGACATCTATTATAAGGATACATTTTCTGTATATGGCCCAGTAGAGTAAGCCCAAAATGCTGAATGCTTCTAGCTGTCATGTGAGCAATAGATCAGAAAAATAGAGAATTCTTGATATCTTTGAAAACATAAACAAAACATTCTATTTTAAATAATAGGTACGTTATCTATTTTAAGCCTCAATATCGGTATTTGACGATCCAGTGTTGTTGAGTTGTGGGGCACTGTTGACTTTCTTTTCTTGTACACAAGATTGGACATTTTAAGAAGAAAATTCTTTTGCATTCGTTCCTAATGGTAATGAGCTAGAATATCAAGTGAAAATTTTTTGAAAAACGTTTCCCGTACGTCGTTAAAATTCAATGAATGTAATTCATGCCAGTTATTCTTGCCTTTCCAGAATTGCAAACTATTTGCCAAAAAAAACTGATAAAGTGATAAACAAGAACTGTTTGAACGAACTCATTGCTTTCTCTACAATAGTGGATCGTCGACCATCGATATTGGGCGTTAAAAATGGGTCTAACCTAACAAAATCAAATAAATATTCACAAGAATGAGTTTTTGCACTCTTCAAATTGTCGTTTTCATTGTAAAAGTTGGAATAGAATATACGATTTCGCGAGTATGCATAATTAACATCATCAAACTAAAAAAGATACAAAATCTCAGCAGTTATCGAAAGGGGCAAACTAACTGTCTAGTCGAGCTTTGTAGAAAGGTTTCATTTTCCCTTCATACACATGGGATTGAGAAGATCTACTTTTCCTACATTCAGGCTAATTATCTGATATAATTGTTATTAATCGCGAAAGATGGAAATATTTTTGGGTGAATATTACAGAGATAATATAAGAATCCTACAAAAGTCCTAAGGGAAATGAAAAAAAAATAACATTTCTAAAAAAACCATCGAATTTCAAAAGTGGTGAACATTACAGAGATAATATAAGAATCCTACTCAAAAAGTCTAAAGGGAAATGAAAAAAAAGGCCTCTAAAAGACCATCGAATTTCAAAAGTGTAAAATCACAGCATATGACTGTTTTTGCGAAATTACAGTCGAACCTCTATTTCTTTTAAGGCCCTAATCAAAAGCCTAAATTAGAAAAATATATAGAGAGGGATTTATTGAATTTATTTGGTAAGTTCTCCTGTTAAAAACAATTTAACATAGATTCTGCTGTGCCAAACGATTGATTATGTTTTACCTTACTAGTTTTAAAGCCAACGGGCTTCTATTATCAACCTAGGAATATACAGATTGCCTATACTTATGTGAAGTTCTGCCATTTGATTGCCAATTAATTTGTCCAAACTTTCATCCTTTGATACTGTGTGTTTCTTTGAACTTCGTCAGTGGCAAGTGAATTTTTAAATTTGTATGGAATCATGAGTTTTCACTAATCCATGGGCGGAAAACACCAAACAAATCACTTTCCCTTGAACCATGGAACTTAAAGTTGAAGCTTTTCATCGTGTTTCGGGACGGAGAATAGAATATTTCAACTGATAAAAGCCGATTTTTTTTCTTCACGATATTGCAAATATATTTTCATGACATATTTTATTATTAAAAATTTTTATTTTATCATAAGAATAACACATTCGCTATTCTGTGTCATTTAAAAATAATAATAAAATTCAAAATGACTTTCTATGAAAACCACATATGGTGCTTTTTGTTTATTATGCAATTAAAAATGGTGTTACTGAGACAATGTAAAATTTAAAAAAAAAAGCAGTAAGGAGACCTCGGAGAATTTAATTTCCGAGTACAGGAATAATCGAAGTTCTACTGTATTGCTTTTGATATTGAAAAAAAAAGCTCTAAATTATACAGGAAGAGTTGAGGCAGACTTGATTAAAAGCCAGAACATTTGGAATTTTACATTAATCCAGCGGGATGTGGTTAGAAAATGCGGTTTTCAAACCGTCTTCGAGCAAAATACATTTCTAAACAAACTGCAGATAGAGAAAATTTTTGACGAAGCTTTGCCAGATAAATATTGATAGTAGGATATCATAAATGGCAAACAACAAAACTACCAACTGAGAAAAGCTTTGTTGTTATACTTGCAATCACTACCATTTATCCGGTCGCTATTAATGATAATAATAATAATAATAACCAAAATAATGACGATAATAAAGTCTCTCTTTCTCTCTCTCTCTCTCATCCACTCTCTTTAAACAGCAGGGAATAAACCAATATTACACTTTCAGGACAAGTCAATAAAACAATGATAAGATAAAATTTTATCATTATCATTAAATGATAACGAACAATTAGTCCGTGGAAAGGGGACAGGTTGTGATTTCTAGGTCATCAACCATTTAAAATATTGGAGTAAAACAATCACGACCACTCTCTTTAATTTTATAGATGTATAAGAATACGCACACAAACGCACACACACATATCTAGAGTCAGGTTATGACCTTGTTGTATTCACCTGTTTTTATCTTCTTTATTACTACATACATCTATCTCTCTCTAACTAATGATGTATTCGTCTATTTACAATAACAATAATAATAATAAGAATGTAACTGGAATCAACCCCTTTATTTCCGTGACACTCTTTTTTAATGCGACACAATACAACCTGTGTATGACTTTTAAGGGTTAAAAAAACAATAAAAAAAAACAAGTGTGAATGCGGCTTAACCTTACAAATTCTACCGGAAATCTAGAGTGCATTGAATCATATATTATATAGTAGTAGTCATTTGTTTTTTGTTTATTTGTAATTAATTTTGTTTATAGGTAATTACCTGTTGCCAATGGTCGTCTAATGATGGTTGTGCTGAAAAATAGCCAGTATCGTGGATGTCTTGTAATTCTCTGAAGATCCCAACGCTCGGTAAAATATCCATTTTTGTTGTTATTGTTGTTTGTTTGTTTTTGTGTGTGTTACAGTATTATCACAATTATGTCACATGCACGATAAAAACATGAATTTTACACACTAAATATTAAAGCCGATAGAAATTTGTTTTGTTGTAAAATTACAACATTTTCCTACAATCTACGGTCACGTTGTGGTCTCGACGTAACATGTCTTCTAACCTCTCTCACTATGTTTTTTTTTTTAATTTTAATGATTTAAACAAATCTAGTCATCTATGAGTTTATTCGATTATTTTTCGAAAATACCTTGAAAATGATGGCAAAACACTGAACGTTTTTTTTTTCTTGTTTTCTGAACGATCCGTGATAATCTCACTTATTTACAAGAATTTAGAAGAGAAATAGAGAACGAAACGTTTGATTATATTGGAGAAGAATACAATTAATCGGTTGGATTCATTTGATTTTTGATGAAAATAAAATAACCAAAAGGAAAACAAGATGTTAAGTGACGCTTAAAAAAAACCGAGCGCAACAACTCAACGTCAATACGTTTGCAAAGAGCCTCACGGCACGACTATTCACTCGTCTCCGTCAGCAGTCCTACACCGAACATTTGGTTGATGAAGCCTCCGTCAGTTAGCGCCACCAACTCAACAGCCAACTTCGATCGTATGCGCCGCATTGTTGCGTACACCAGCACCGCCATCCCTACCGCCAACCGAATCGTCCCATCTTTGTTACGCTTGTACGATTCGAATGTGTCTCTGTTTGGCCTGTTTGTTGTTGTGCTTTCTCCGGAAGCTTTGGCCTTTACACTTGTTCAAACAACAAGAAATTTGAGAAAAATCATGTTAATATCAAAGCGACTTTTTTAACGAAGTTTCCACTTTATTATCAAAAAATAATGGTAAATAAGAGGAATTTAAAGAAATGAAAACCATACCTAAAACACTAATATTTGTTGTAAGTACCTGAGCTTTTATGTTAAATGAAATATCGGATGATGAATTTGATTCAATTTGTTTGCGTTCTTGTTTTTTACGTTTATTATTATTTTCGTGGATTGGTGGAGAGTAAACGAAAAACTAGCTGAAATATTAGAGCTTTTCCTTTTTTGTTTCCATCTTTTTCCTCTGCTGCTGGTGCTGCTGCTGCGGCTGCTGTTGTCGGTGGTGATATTCAAATTACCCATAAACAATATTAATTGCCTAATGTTTTAAAAGGATTTAGACAGTTTTATAGATACAGTTGCAGAAACCATAAAAAATTAAAACTATTAAGCGCCATAATTATGAGCTTTTAGTACGAATGAAATAAGTGCAACGAAAACAATATCAGATGGTGATGGAATACGAATCGGTAATTAATTTACCGATCCAGCAGCACTCCTGATAATATACAAAAAGTTAACTACAACCCCCGTTTTAGCAGCAAACTTTGTGCGACCCACGGTGATTGTTAAATAAATTGATAATCGTCCCTTGTTGTAGAAAAGCGTCCTGTTAAAATATGAGTAATATGGGATAGTTCCACTATTATTTTCCATTATTTTACCAGAAATTCATGCATGATTTCAACAGTTAGCATTCAAATAATTCAGCAGATTTCCAAGCTGTACCTCCCGAATAGTCTAATGCGAAGTTATTTACGTGTAAACGCATGTAGGCTCCACAACCCTGTAGGTCCTGTAGGAAGTCGTTTTAAGTTATAGTAAAACAAATTTTGTATCGATTTTACCGACAAATGTCTCCACGATTTTTAAATTTGTAGCAAAATTGTCCTCGAACTTTATTACTTCAAAGTTTTTGGATTTAAGGATAATTAAGTCATTGACCTATAAAATCGACACAGAATTAATTCAGTATACTCTACTCCCTTAACGCCGTATTCATGGGCAGACAAGAATAGTTACCAGCAAACTAGAGCTTCGCTACCAAAGAAATTATTCGAGGTGTTCAACTCCGATTTTGTCCATCCAAAAATAAGTGATGTATATTTTTTTAGCGGCCTTTCTTTCGTTTTAGGGGGTGAAATGGTCCCCCAAGGATTCATCAAAATCCGGGTGGTTATGTAGTTTTACATATAAGGATGAAACTTTGAGGGCCCCTTTCACCCCCTAAAACGAAATAAGGGCCGCTAAAAAAATAAGCATCACTTATTTTTGGATGGACAACAACATATGAAAAGCGCACAAAAATCGGAATAGTTTCCTTGTAAGTTTAACATGTAAAATATTTTTGAAGTTCAAAAAACTGGACCATAAGCGTAATAAATCTACTTAAAAGCTTCCGAAAGCTTCATCAACGGAAGATTATGCCAGCGTTTGTTGGAAAACGCTTGAGGATTTTAAAAATTCTTATAGCAAAGATGGAAGGCTTGTTTTATTCGCTTTCGTAAAGACTGGTATTTTATTGGCACTAAAATAAATGAATAGGCAGAAAAGCATAGAGAATACAAATTCTTCAAACTATTGGGGCCAACCTGAGAATATAAAGATTGATGCCGCTTTTGCAAAATCACAGTGAAAACCTGATCATGGCCGGCTCGAACGTACAGGAAAGCACTCAGCTGTTGGATTAAGCTTATAGGTATTTGAATTGACTAAAAAAAGCGGAATAGTTTCAATATTGTGTGTTGCTTGCCCCTACTGTATAAAACGCTTTAAAAATTGCATTTAAAGTATTCAGCAATGTGTCAAGCCGACTGGTACAATTCGGTTCGCTGTACGCTCAACATTCCCAAGCTTCCAGCTGCTGAACGATGTAACTCTAGCCAAATCATACATTAGACACATCTGCTATTCATCTAAAGTCGTTGGTAGTGTGACAGATGAGCAGAGCAAACACAAGCCCTTATCATAATTAGTCATTATTATGCCAGAATTTAGTCATAAAGACAAACAACAAGAGCGCAAATTATTTGATTTCAATTATTAGCTTTCATCCAAATTGTTAACGTTAGATTGTTGTTTTACATAGATTAAACTGAAATAGTAATCTTCCACAAAACGGTGGTGACTTTGTGTCAAAATTACGGCATTACGGGAGGAAAATTCAAAAATTGTTGTTGAATTAGAGTCAAGTTAATGAGCTACGCTTGACAAACTATACGTTAAAAATTATTTTACGTGCAATCTAATTAGGTTAATTACTAATTAATATCCAACACAAGGGCAAAAATATTTAATAATGTTAGAGACTCATGAGAACACAATAAAAACGTATAAAACTCATTTAATCCGTTTTTGTTGCATTGATACACCTTTGTTGATTACATCGTTGTTTTTTACTACCTCTCTTGTTCCATCGCAGAATCTCCTAAAACAAACAACTACATATAGTAAAATATTTGTTCATCACAAGTTATGTTTGTTATACAAACGTAAACTTCCAGCTGCGTCGTTATAGCATTTCCAATAAACGAAAAAAACATCTTTGGAATGTTGCAATTTTTTTGTTGTGTAGTCTTAACCTTTTAAATTTTTAAAGATTATTGGCTCTAGAGATACGACAACATATTTCTAGGTTTACGATTTTTTGTAGCCAGTGAAACAAAATGCTCTCTAATTCTGGACCGTAGGCAACACTTTAATAATACGAGCAGAAATTGCCTTAAAAGTCTTCGATTTCTCACCAATATCCGAAGTTAAAAGCCAATTACTCAACTTTCCTTCACGAGAAAGAAAGTTCAGGCCTTTCAAATTTCCTTTAGAAAATTAACACTAATAACCAGTTAATTATTGTACAAACACAACAGAATAGTTTCCTTAGAAATTATGTAAAAGATGTTAAAGTTTGTTTAATTGTTAATCATAAAAGATGGAAATCCAAAGAATTTAATTATAGGATAAAATGACTCACTTTATTAAACCGTATACCATTAAAATATAATAAATTGACCGAATAGAATTGTAAAAATTTGTAGTAAGACGTATAATGAAAGAGACGATGTTATAATGCAGCGTGAAATTTTCCAACAATGTGCAATATTCAAAATAGTAACGAAGCATAAAACTGGGCAATAAACAACTAGACGAAAAAACGCAAAAAAATCGTTTATACAACACGGTGTTCCGACATTGTGGTAGATTTTTCTTTATTAAATCAGCGGTTTTATTGGGAACACAAAAACGACGAACCGACCATTTTATCATCTAGTCGAGTTAACTTCAACCGCCTACCGGTTTATTTGATTTTATGTTCAATTTAAAGTTGAAATTCGATTTTTACAACTTGTCATGAATTCTTGGCCAATACTGTTCTCAAATCGAATCAAAGAATTGACAAGGGGCGGCTCACACTAGACTCGATCCGTATCTGGAACGTGCACAATATAACCAATGGTTTTGCCTCTTTCCAGCGAAAGGTGGCGCTAATAATCTTCCCCAATTGTAAGTAGGTACCTATTCCATTTGTCAACTGTCCAGTGAGTCTTCTTATAACACGAGATTCGTGTCGATTTCAACAATGTTCGATACGGAACACGTTCTGCTGATGTGTGCAATATTTCTTAAATCAAAACTGTTCATTTAGGATTTTTTCGTGGTTCGCCAGTGCCCTTATCTCTAATGCCGTCATCTTTTCCACATTCCGTAAGTTTACGAGCTTTATAATAAAGTTTGTTGTTCTTGTTAGAAATAACGGATTTAACGTTGCGATGAAGATTAAATAAATCTTCCGGAAGTATCGAGGCGAAAGCAAAGAAACGTTATTTCGTATTTTTCGGGCAACAACCAATCAAAAATACTAATCAATAGAGAGAATATGCAATTTTTCTTATAAACGATTCGCTATTAATCATTTATAAAATTGAATGGTGCCAGACAATTAGGTAACGCGATTCGGAGAAAATTGCTTTTTTTCGGAAAAGGGCGATTTATTTCGTTGACATCACTGATGAGACTCTTATCATCATCATCACCATCATCATCATCATCGATGATAGAATGTCGTTGAATTTTCGGATGTCGCCGTTGATTTTGTTTGTTCAACACAACACGCTTCACATCATGTTGTTGATTCACTGGATTACAAGGTGCGCCAAAAAGAATTTTCTGTTTATTTTATGAATAAATCATGCAAAAATCGAATGTCGCCTTGCCAAACGTTTTGTTCGTATTTATTTCGTCGCGGTTCAACAACGTTTAATTTAAAAGTTGTATTTATTTTAAAATATTTAAATCCTCAACAGCAATCGTCGCTATTTGGACCCAGAAAATATAAATGGTCCCCGTCTATTTACATAAAGAATGGATGTTTCTAGT
Source organism: Epicauta chinensis (assembly GCA_021725515.1). Lineage (NCBI taxonomy): Eukaryota > Metazoa > Arthropoda > Insecta > Coleoptera > Meloidae > Epicauta > Epicauta chinensis. The sequence continues at coordinate 134,887 of JAEDXX010000107.1, read as the reverse complement.
TGCGCTAGATTGAATGCTTTCACACTACATAAAATTCGACAATAAGTAAAAGAAAACAGCCGAGATAGACGAGGTGGAGTAGAAAAGGAATACTGAAAAAGAGCAGGAATTTTTCAAAAGCTCTTTACTATGATCTAGTTTTTTATCTTTTTTTTCGGTTAGTTGTCGAAAGCGCAAATTAACTGCTTTAGAAAATGTTGTAATCAGTAATTTACAACCGACTCTATATATTTCTATCGTTTCATTGTTGGACGAGTCTAGACTTTGTGTTTGAATTTCGTGCAATCAGAAAAAGATTTATACGATATAAATCGAAAGTTTCGTGTATACACTTGAACCGTGATGAGCCTTCGCCAGTTTTCAGCTTTAGGAAGTTTCGTTGCATCACTGAATGCTTACTTTATACGGTCGATGATTTCGTTCCAGTATCTCCAACTAAAACAACAACAGGATGATAAACACGAATAAATATCGTTTCACATAAAATAATCTGGAAGCCGATTAGTTTTTAATAATTCCGCAATTGTATGGTGTGTCAACTGCAATTTGACATTACGTGGAGGAGAACTCTAGAGAATATTCCATCATTCATCATCATCATATTCTCTTATGTGATAACATGAAACAATTCCTCAAGTTCTAATGTACGATCTGTGGAATATGACAAGACACACACCACCGCAATTGTTTGACTTGCTACAATTCAGTCCCCGAGTTAGTGGTATTTCGAAAAACTTTCTCAATGTATTTAGTTACAAATTTACAATTTCTAGAAAGTCAATTACAAATACTTTACAATTAACCCTATGTTTACTAGAAATTTGTGTAAACTATTGTTTGTACAACTCGAATTTGAGTACATTCTAAGAACAATACATTTCTATACAAAACACTATTCAATATAGAAGTGGGTCGAAAAGTTTAATACAATTTTTCCAAAGTTTAATTTAATTTTGTTTGTTTGAAATTAGACAATACGGTCGCCTTGTTGTTCAGTTAACATGCCATCAAACGAGGTTAATGTCTATCCTAGAGGAGCAATGGTGCAATAGTTGCAATGTAACTTTTTCCCCAGTTTTTGTCGATGCAGGTAAAAGCGTCATAAATCTACAGTAAATTTAAAAATAATGTGTTTCGCTGAAATAAACTGCACTAACAGTGTATACCTACATTTCAACATTACATAAAGGATTAGAAAAATTGACGTTGACGGTGTGATCAAGAATTACACATCTATAAAACCAACACTCAAATGGAAAGTGATAATTTGTTGCCTTAGAAACATGTTTTTAATCATAATTCGGTTAGTTGCCGGTTTTTATCATCCTCTTGACGCTAATATCATAGAGAGATGAACACCCAACGAGTTAAGTTCCTAAATGATGGATTTTGGTCTAGTTCCAAGATGGTATTTTAGATTTGTTGAACTTATCAGATTGCGCCGCCACCGGTGTCTACTCTTCACCTCTGTGTCATCTGCGGTAGAAGAAATTGAAATATTTTGAGACGCAAGGGTGGAAGTTTATCAAAATAAGCGAAAACAGGGCCTTTTCGAAAACCTACTGAAGTAAATTAAACAGACAAATAATGCATCTTTGATGCCATTAATAAACAATGAGAGCTTTTATACGAAACTTCAACTCAAATTTTTCCATTCAACTTGAGAACGGACACTAAATTCAAAATATCCATCCTGTATGCCAAAAACCATCAGACTCACCCAATTTACACCAGTGTCACTATTTTTAGATTGAATCAAATGCGATTTATGCAAAAGAAACCAACGCCAGTCCATTGTTGAATAATTTATTTTAGTGATTAAGAGATAATCGAGATTCTCTTGGTCACAGGTGTTTTCTGCCTTCCATCTAACCCTTCTAATTAGCCCAACTTCCTCTCATGTACAAGAGGCAATTTTTAATGTAAAAGTTTAGTTGTGTAGTGAATACTTTCACTGTTCATATTCCAACCCTTCAGCCATCCACTACTCTCCAACTATACATTATTGTTAGTTTACGCTACATGCACAATAGGCCTTTATTATTATCCCAAAAACATATTAATTACGGATCTGTTATTTTATATAATTAAACGAGAGTGGCTATTATAAAGCGTATCGGATTTTTGTGTTTCCCATAAATATATAGATATAGAAAACCAAATCTTGTTGTTTAATTTATTAATTATTTATACGGGAATTGCAACCTGTTGCTGTATCACGAAAGCTTCCACTTCAATAGAATTGTTATAACGACTATAATAATCTACAAATAGATGATATTTGAAATTAAAAAAATCGCAATTAGTTTACAGTTGCATATTTTTATATTGCTCGTAGTACCATAAATCGCCACTGTAAAATTTAAGAAACATATAATATTACGATATGAGTACGAAATCTCGAGATAAGGGTGAAATGTTGGGAAATTGCCAACAGCACTTGATTTAAAATATAAAAGAGAATTACAGAAAAACCGAAACGTTTGTCTAGAAAAATATGGATATATCTTTATTTGACTTTACTATAATCTAAATGTAGACTATATACAACTGATTTAAAACTGTGGTAGCATTAAATTTAAAACCACAACAATACAAAGTTATAACCACCAACGTTGAGCTTTTATTTGATAAATAAACGAGATCACAAAGCAGATGATGGAGAGGCGCAACGAATGTACAACAAAAACGCCACGAGTGTCGTCTCGTCTGGAATAATTGCTCGGACATTATTGCAATGCATCTTGTCTGTATGTGTGTATATTTCATAAGAAATGGTTTCCATACTTCACCCCCATAAAGCCGGCAATTCGTAATGAACGTGATAAGATAACGGGGAATATGAGTCCAAAAATTAAAGGGAGGGGAGGAAAAATGGGCACCATTGTCAAGGGATTTATATATAAGAAAGAATCTATTTATCATATTTAATGATAAATTATTTAGAATTGTGTCGAAATAATTGTTTCATGTTTTCCTGCTGAAATAGTTCCGTTATTGTCCATCAATAAGCATGCCAAAGTTTCGTTGATGTAGTGGAAGAGTCTAAACGGCCATTTTGCTCTAGTGTCTTAACCAACTCGAGATAGCACATATTTTTGGAGAGTTTCCCCAGAATTGGAAATGTTTTCGCTGTCACTGGTCATATTGTCCAATCCTGGTTTTGATGCACTCATCTTTGCTGGTTTCAATTTAAACTGGCATTGCATTTTTACACACTTTTAAGTTAAATTTTATTTTACACCGATCTTGTTCCGACGACCGCTTTTTCCTTATTATCAAACGGATTAAGTTGGTCTGTTTTCGTTGGATTTTAATACTGTTGTTCTTCCAATTCTTCAGTGCAGTCGCCTTTCTGTGACTGCTTTCGCTGTCCCTTCTTCACATTGTATATCCCAGAAATAAGGCTTTACAGAGTAGAAATAGCGGCAAGACTGTGAAATTTGAAGATTTTCAGCAATTGCGCAAAGTTAAAAAAGTGGTACAGGCAAGTCACGGGTGTCACTAAACTGAATTCGGAGATGGTAGCTTATTTCTGTTTGTGTTGATGCTAAAGTCCGCCGATTTAACTAACGATTTTTCAATCTTGCACGTACAAAGGTTCTTTTAGCATCAGAGCGAGATAGCCTTTGGTATCACAATTAATAGTGGGTCTAACAAAAGGCCAATGGGCCTGTCTTATGGATTACTATCAATTACACTTTTCAAACGAAAATCTTAGAACAAACAGAACTGCTAATTAAGCATGCCTAGCTGCAGATGGAAAGAATGCTAATCAAATTGTAGCAGCACAATAAAGCAACTAAAAGTTCTCTTCTGAAGTCTTTGTGACAATACTGAAATCAATATCACGACTCTCATAGAAGAGTATTAATAATAAAAAAGGTCGTCTTCCATTTGTGTGTGTTGTAGCTTTGATTTCGTGCATTAAGTTTTCTTGTTTTTATTCTACAAAAAAAAAACAAGTCAAATATCAAACGAAATTAACAATCAGATGCTAGTCGTCAAGACGACCAACATTCATCTGCTTTTAATCTTCTTATAGCATTTAGTTGTGAATATTTCAAAAACGTTTCGTCTGTTTTTCGTTTCCATTTATCTCAATTCGTGTTTTTCTTTTTGTACACACTCTTTAAACAATTGTTATTATATCGTTCTGATAAATGTACGAAAACTTTAATAAATTTTGATAAATGAGCCACGAAAGAAAGAGGGAACACTGGAAACTTTGTTTGATAAAATAAAACGACAACAATTCATTCGGAAAGATTTGAAGAAGTTACTCGACTAGGACGGGGAAGGACAACTGATAATGATCGAGTTTTGGTAAATTACAACTTTTATTTGTTATATTTTGATAGTTTGTGAGATTCTGTTTTTGTTGTATAAATAAAATTATTTGAAATTGGAGCAATTTAAAAATTTCCCAAAACAATTTAATATTAAATTTGCCACAAATGTATAATTTCGTAATCCCCATTTGCATTTATACAATGTTTCGCGTTGATAAATTGTAAATACGTGGTTATGTTACAATTGTGGAGTGTTTTTATCATCACGCCATTACGGTTAACATTAAATTGGAAAATATGGAAAATCATACTTCTATTATTTCGAATCAAAATTATCAATGTGCAAATCTACACAAAAATTTATTTAAATCAACCGTGACAAAATCAATTTCGCTGTATACCAAGAAATAAGGAAATTGGTAAATCACTGGTCGGACAGCCTCAAGAGCCTCAAGACTTGCAAAATAACGTTTTTATAGTTGCCGCGTTATTGTTCTATAGATGTGTGTATGATGAAAGGCCGGCCAGAAACTTTCATAATTAACGTATTCAAAACATTAATGCGTTTTGCGTGTCAGTTGTGGAAAGATTAATAGATGTGGAATAACTGACGACAGACCATCATCAATCTGATCTGAAAGCCATATCAGAGGCCCAACCTGTAACCATAAACAATAGCATCTTTATCTTGGACGATAGCGGTGTGTGTGTGTATGATTTATAAGAAATGAAGCAAGTTCTTCAAAAGTCTATTTGAAAATTGTCTAAAGTTGTTGTGTTTGTATAACAGTAACGACAGTGTTGCAGTGTCTGCAATGGACGTGTCTAGGATGATCAAGTAATGTTCCATAAACTCTACGAGATAAGAGGCGAGATATGTCTCCTATTTTAATCAATTTCTATTCTTGGAAGATATCCATTATTATTGAGTTCGCTGTGTAAATTATTATTATTGTTATTATTATTTCTATTATTGTATAAAATGACAGATCTGCGTGTATATTGTCATTCAGAATCGATAAAGTCGCTCGTTTCACATTATTCAAACACAACGTACATATGGATGCATAAATAGACCACAAAAGCGACTTATTCGTCTTCGTTTCTTGCATTGTATAAATACATGCATTATCTGTTTGCATTGTAATGATCATTCTTGATGCGGAAAACGAATCGTCCTTATTATTACAGGGTTTGTACAAGACGAGGGGAATGCCGAGAGAATGACGTTGCAACTAAGAGCGCGTCCATTGTGCTCCAACAAAATTGTCTATTGTGAGTCGAAATCAGCGCCGTTCTGATATCTTTCTAGCATCGAAAAATGGGGCCAATTTTTGATTCGGAAGTGGTTTCTGCTTCTTTGAAGGATCTTCAGTTGTCCCTATTGATGCGATACGATAGACTTTTGACGTGTGTAATTGCTTTGTGAGAAAAGCAATCACAATATGAAGAGGTCGGTACAAGAAGGCTATCAAAAAGATCCAAAATTAAGTACGTGGGCTTTCTAGTCTAGGTTCATTACTTCTTGGAAGGCAGTGGCTCATATCAACGGTGTAAAAAATAGCTCATATGATAGAGTTTGTTTTGTCATAATTCTTAGAATTCTTTCAATCCGAAGGTCTTGAGTCATTAATTAAGCATATCAAAAAACTTGAAGAAAAACACCGTCGTTTCCTAATCTTACTCGTCCATAACCAATTCGCCTTCTTTAGAAAAATAGAAACTATATTTGGCTATAAGATAGAAGGCGAATTGTAAATGAATGAATAGTCTGGAAAATAGGTTTTCAGGTGTCGAACTACACGGGAGATGAGCTACCGAGCTAGAATTTAAAACTTTTGAATACAATGCCTCCCAGTAGAGCAGCTGATCATGGTTGATGATGATGATGATAAGGGCTTCACATGAGAGCGAGACTTTTCTCGTCTCGAAAAGCGAGACAAGACGAGACGAGATAGTTTTGAAAATATTTTAGGTGATACCGAGACCACATATGGAGAGGTTCGAGAGTCTCGTTTCTAGTCTCGTCGAAATTTTGTTAATAAAATTTTTACTAGAAACGTAAAATCGTTAGAGTATCTTTTCTGAATCAGGGAACACGGTAGGCGTAAAGGCGTGAAGTATTTTTAATATTTATGCATTTATTAATTCCAAAAATTATATTACCTTATTGCATGGAATGTCTTAAGATTTAGTTCTTATACAAGACAAAATGAGACAAGACAATTGGTAACAAGACGAGAACGAAACTGAAACGAGACCTACTTTTTTCCAAATTAACGAGACCGAGACGAGATGTTTGAAAGTCTCGCCCTATCTCATCTCGTGATGATACCTGGAGCTGTGGTTTTCAAAGCCTCGGGTAACGAAAAACAGAGGTAAACGATAACAAAAGGATTATTTTCAGTAAACCTGTTAAGGACTCATTTACCACTAAGCAACGCACTGAATCGATTACCGGAACAAAGACGTCGCCCGCTATTCGCTTCTATACCAGATACAGCCCACTTCATTGGTGTCCTGCTGGTTAAACGTGTCGCCTTTCTAATTCTCGCCCCCATTATAATCATCATTAGAATAACAGAATAATTCAGCAATCCTACAACAACATTTACAGGTGACAATACGATTTTAATCATACAATCCGTGTATTAGTTTAGAATTTCCAACTACAACTAATATAGCTGTTAAAATATACGATTAGAATTCTACAATACACATATATTGTAATTGTCAATTGTGGTTGTTGAACAGTTCCTAGGTTTCTGTGACCCTTATTATCCGTTCAGGATAAATCCTTACAAATAATCGTGAAATACGGACGATCGAATCAGAAAGTTGTTTGTAAAGGGGAATATTGACCTTTCCACAATAGTTGTGGATTACAACAAATAATAGTTGGGATTTGTCTTTGCCTTCGTTGAAAGAAACAGCAAAAAAAAAATTATTGAAACTATTTCAACCTAATACTGTGTGTTCGTGTAAGAGATTTATTTGGGCACCATAGGACGATATAATCTGTGACACTGTGTCGCTACAATATTTCACCCAAAGAAAGGCCAAGAGAAAACTAAAAAAAGAAGCCGGACATTTCGAGCTTTCATTGCCATGTTTCTCTACCGATAAGCTGTTCGAAACTTTATCCAAAACTCGACCATAACATATCAATAAAGTTGTAATCAACTTTAAGGAATTCAATTCAGTTTGTCAACGGTTTAAGTTTAATATTTTGTCGTTTGACGAATAATTGCTTGTTGTTCGAATATTATTTGCTTTTTTTGTTGTTGTTATAATGTGAAAATGCACATGATGGCTTTTCCGTTCAGTGTGTCAAAACCACGATCAACATATGCTCCAAGCCAGATTCATTTTAAAATAGAATATTCGCCTCTCTCTAATGTCGTATACTATAGTTATACGATTTAGTAAAAAGCTGTAGGGTCAGAATTTAAATTGAACTCTCCCCCCGTTATTTTTTTTATCATCGCGTCCTTTATTTTAACGAGCTACACACAGGAGCACAGGACCTCTTCGATGGCCCTCTAGGGGCTGTGGACATTTGCAAAACCACACACGACCAATTAATTCCGTTTAAGTAATCTTCCAGGTACAATTCATCCAAGTGGTTCGAATTTGAAAAAGGTGACACACAGTCGAGAGACGAGTTCACAATGAGAGAAAAAAAAGACGAGCAATAATAGATTCATTCGATTCTGAAGTTGATGTAATTGGATTATTAAATATAAAAATCGAAAATATCTCGAACGATAAAACAAATCAAATTACGTTTTCACTAACGATAAAGTTAAACTAACAAAAGAACAAATCAAGCGAATGATTAGACGAATCGAATGATAGAAAAGAATGAGATTGAGCAATTGGAAATTACAATTGTTGGTAAAACGAGCAACAAAATAAGAATCATAAATTTCCACTATTAAAAGTGTAACAAGCACAATGGTGATTTATTCGATGAATTTAGAGCCTTTCTACCATCACACGGATTCTTTAATCATCAAAGCAGATTATATTGTGCTGTAGAGATATTAGCCTCATTTCTCACAATTGAATGGAAAGAAATTAAGATGCAATAATTCGCTTTAAAATCGTTTACCGGGATTTTTATGGAACTTGAATTTAATCCGCAATCAAACTAAAAACCGATTACGTGTACGAAAATATTAATTTCATAAGTTTGCACGAGAAACTCGGGGGAGTTTTTAAGCGTGATGGCACCTCTAACAAAAGTGACTCTCTGTGAATTAGTTTGAACATCCCCCTTATCAGTTTATTAACAATCTGCAAATCTTTTAATCTGATATGCTTGTAATGGGAGGGAGACTCATTAAAGATATTGTCGCGATTTAATCCTAGAGTGGTTTTCTTTCAACAATCGTTGTCATAAGGACCATAACAATTCCTCCAGATCTGATTAAATTTGCACGTATCCCAATGGGTTTAATTTATTTGACCTACATACGTACTAACTGTAAACGTAAGGTAACGGGTAACGACCCTTAAGGCAGAGTCCTAGCAGAGCCTTGGGATCGCCATAGATCTTGTAATGAATGATGTTTCGCCCATATGTTCCTTGTATTTTTTGATAAAGGAAAAACTGAAGGCAAAGAGTGAATTTGAATTCGATTTCTGAAAACTTACCAGTAGTTCTTCAACAAAGAGATTGGGTTGTTCAGTCACCTATACTAAAGTTAAACTTAAACTAAAGGTGGACAATCTGCATCTCTGCAACAGACCTAAATATATACGATTACAAGACCAGGGCCGGTCCGAGCTTTCCTGGCGTTCCATGCAAAATTCTTTTCGGCGCCCCTCTCCAGAAATCAATAATGATTGAGCGCACTAGTTCTATAAATTTGGAAAAAAAGCAGCAGTCTCACACAAAAAAAAAATCCAAGGGTGGTTTTGGAAAATTCCAGCTCCAAGACAACATTCAACAAAATAAAGGTAATTGGCTTTATCCTAAAATATTGACTGAGAAGAGTTGTCAAAAACCTGAACCTCTTTTCACGCTCTACAAGATCTGAAGACCAAAATGAATCAAATCTGCCGTATTTATCAGTAGTTCCAAAGAGTTCTAATGTAGTACCCCAATATCAAATTGCACAAATTCATCAGAGTCTGAGATTGTTCGATCGTTTGTTTTTTGTTGTTAATTAATAACAGAGTACTCTTAAAATGCCGCTCCTAAAATTACGCCGTCTACAGCAACTGCTTGTTTTGCCGCGGCACTTTTGTGTTCAGTCAAATTCTTGAAATGTGCCGCCAAATTTTAGAAATGCAATTTTTTTTTGCAAGTGTGCCGCCTAATTTTGAAATTTGTACCACAACAAAAAAAAGGTTGAGAATGACTGCTCTAGACATTATCAGCTACTCTTTGTTTGTTAACACAGAATCTCATGAAAAAAAAATATCTTAAGAAGCTTCATATAAAGATATAAATATTGGTGGAGCAATGAATGCTGCAGAATGAAGACAAATTACTGTTGAATGTAGAGAGAGTCCCAGCTAAGTGTTTCACCTCAAATATCTAAAGAAAGTAGACTACAATGTCTATACTTCAATTGACCGATACGATTTTCTTTCTACCTGTTTTGGAAATGCCAAAACATCATATAAGGTCTCGAAAATGACTCAATATGAGGAAAACAATCACCTGCAATCAATATTGCAAATGAATTTGATACTACATTCTTTTTTTCTCCTAAAAATTTCTCATTTGCTACTCAAAAAAATATGGGAAAGTGTGATTCGCCCGGCGCCTCCACCATTCTGAATTGTTACGTCTTTCATCTTAAATACAATCTTAAGCTCGAAATTTTGTTGATTCACGTTATTTATTGCAGATGATTAGTATTTAATTTTCACCTTTTTTTCTTCAAAGAAGAGATTGTTGATCTCAGAGAAGTTCTAATTTATTTTTGAGTAGCAAATGAGAAAAAGTTTATTGATACACATGCAGATCATGAATATTGTTTCATAATATTGAGTAATTTTCGAGACCTTATAGGACGTTTGGCATTTCCAAAATAGCTAGAAAGAAAACAGTGTCGGTCGATTGAAGTATAGACATTGTAGTCTAATTTCTTTAGACACTTTTCCACATAGATAAGTACTTTTCCAATTCAATTCACAAACAAACGACATATGTGAGAGGAAACACTTAACTGGGACATCCTGTATATCAAAGTTAACTCTGCTTAAGATTTGAAAAAATTGCCGCTCTTTAATCCCAATGTTAATAGAGAAATCTGTAATATTGGCACAACATGGGCGACATTTATCAGTTTAAATGGATCAAAATTTGGTGAATATTATTTAATTCTATTACTAATTTATTAAACAATTGATAGATTGCAGAATTTGAATCATTAGGATGCCAAAATCGTAAAGATGCAGTCATTACAGCCCAAGTATTTTTTGAACTTTGTGAAGGTTAGAATATAACCTCAATTCTATAGTCACGATATCGAATTGTTTGTGTTTTAGTGAAAAAATACTGGAATATTGAATATAAAATCCATAATTCTACAAAGAAGCTATATTTAATTGCGAAACAAGAGAGGACAGCAACGCCGGCAGTGTTTATACCACTGGAAGCTTCGATCAATTTAGATTTCGCTCAATTACAAGAATATTCGAAGTTTGCCACCGACAGCGACCAAAGGTAATTCAATTTGTCCAAAATATGGACCTTTGGGTAGTGGAGAACTTAAACGAGCCCATAGCAGTATTAGTAGGTTATAATACGCTTTTACGTGTAATTAAGAACACAAAGGCGGTAGCAGAAAGTAAAACCAATTGACTCAAAAGTTGATAATTGGGACGTTCGGTCTCTTAGTTTTAATAAGTTACATAATTCGAAAAAAATTAGAAAATCTTATGCAGACGAATACAATTTTGATGCCTTCCTCAAATCCGTCCATGAAGGAAGGATGCGACTATGTTGCACTTATACCTCGTTGTCAGGGCTCTAACTTCGCGACCTTCTGCTTTAAAAAACTACAAGCATTTGTAGCTCCGAAAAGGAAATATCATCGCTCTTTGGTTCTATTAAATTCAGTTTTGCCTGTTTTTGAAAAACTTCTATTATACCCGAACGCCCCTATTTAATTGCTTAGCTATCTCTTTTACAACTCTTAATGGCATTATGCAATTACGTTTATAGAGTATTTCTCGTGTTTGTCAACGCCGATTCGACATGTGTTTATTACCAAATCAGTAACGGTCTATCTCTACCCGTGGAGGTAACTGTTAAACATTTACAACAGAACAGAACCGAACAACTCGATGCTGAAATTAAACGAAATGCTGAATTAATCAAGCAAGCAGCAATGTGTGGCACACCGATTACACTACCTAAGAAATAAACAACAGAAAAACGCCAATAACTTTTCAGATAAATACGCTTTATTCTTTTAAAATAACATTTAAATAGTTGTTTTGTTTTTACTATTTAGTGATGTACTGATTATAAATTAAAATCATTCATATTCGCCAAATATTTAACTTAAACTTAATTTTATTAAAACTTACAAATATAGTATTTTTTTAATGTATGTATGTAGATGTGTATATGTATGTTTAAAGCATTCAAAAATTATGTCATTAATACATGTATACGATTATTAATAACTATTTACAAATGAGCACAATTATTTTTATTACTTGTTTTCAAGCAGGCACTTTCCAGTAGATTGCTTTTTCTTTCCCACGCGCAGTCTTGTAATGGTTTGTTTATTTGTTTGTTTGATTTGTTTCATAAAATGGAAGATCGATTACATGATAATTATTTCTTATATTAAAAGACAAATGCAAATTTAAATAGACAATAACTAATGGGAATTACACTGTAATTTATAATAGTAAAATATATACAATCATTTTAAATCAAAACAATAAACTTGTTCGGTTATGCCAATGAATTATACAATACTTATATTTTGTTGTCCAATAATACCAGAAGAACTCAATAAAAACAACAAAAACTATAATATAAAAACTTATCAACGTTAAATTGCATTATTTTGTAACACTCTTTTTTTTTTGATTTTACAATTTCAGAATACTGAGATCTTATTTACAAAATAAACCGAATTTGTTCATAAATCTTAATAAACTACTAAAAACTAAATAGAGCAACTTTATAAAATCTTCATTAACAAGAATCATAATCATATAATTTAAAAAGAAAAAACTTATATTTACCGTCAGCACCAATCGGCCATATAAGTAAATTCTCTAAACAGATGTTGGTCCTGTTCATTTAAAGGCCTTGGTTCTTTTGGAGGCGTCAAATGCGGTTTCTCTGATGTGAATTCCTCATCGAAATTACTAACATCCTCCATTGAATGCTAAATAACATCAAATAAATAATCGAAATTCAAATTTGTAAAGATAAGTAACGTACCACAGTAGGAACGAAAGGTGGTGGAACTCTTCTATGTAACAATTCATCCCATTGTATATGTCGGAAGAATGCTTGTTTCTTGACGTCTTCAGCGTCTCGTTCACTGGAACCCAATCGTCGGTCGGGACTCTTGCGTAACAACTGCAAAATAAAATTTACGGCTAACAAAGTCGTAATGAAAAAAATGAGTCAATTTACCCTTCTCATAATCGCTATTGATTCCAACGACAGGAACCTTGGATAACGAACTTCATCATTGACTATAGAATCGAAGACTTCTTCTTCGTCATCACCAGGGAATGGTGACTGTAATTTAATTAAAAATTAAATAAAGGAAGAATTATTGATTAATCCAACTTACTTCACCGACAAGCATTTCAAATATTAATACACCAAGTCCCCACCAATCAACAGCTCTTGTATACGATGTTTCTGTTAAAACTTCCGGTGCTAAGAATTCTGGTGTACCACAAAATGTACCTGTACGATCACCAAATCCCATACCCTCTTTGCACAAGCCAAAATCAGCAATTTTCACATAACCTTCTGTATCTAATAGTAGATTATCTAATTTCAAATCGCGATAGATAATTTTATTCTCATGTAAATATTGTAAACCTAATACAACACAGGCTGCATAAAAGACAGCTCTCGGTTCACTAAATACATCAGCATGGATATGCATCATTAGATCACCACCAGCTGCATATTCCATAACGAAACAAACATGTGCATCGGTTTGGAAACATGCAAATAAATTTACTAAAAATGGATGACGAATTGAATTCGCCACTTCAAATATTCTTTTTTCGGATAATAACGATTCAACTTCATCTCTTGCAATAATATCACCTTTTTTCAATGCTTTTATAGCAAAATATTCACCAGTATTACGATATTGTGATAATATAACTTTACCAAAATGACCACGACCTAATACACTAATTAAACGGAAATGCTCAATATTCATACCAGTATATTGAGAATGACGACGTGATTCGTACGCACTGTCTCTATAACCCAATTCTCTAGCAACCGGACGTCGTGCAACATTCGCCTGTTCGAACGATGGCTGGAAAATTATAAATTCAATTAGAAAAACATTAATAAAGTCGGGAAAATTTTATGTAACAAGCAATGACAAAACATTAATTCAAGTCAAGCCATGATTTTAAGTCGCTGTAGAAGAGTTACTTTAATTTCTAATATGATAGAGTTAATGTTAGGTTAAAATTCATTCCAATATCGTTAAATAACGGTAAATGATAGATGAAAATAATGCAGAATTATAATGAAAAAAACCAATAGCATCCCAACATTAAGTTTTTAATTAATCTGAAAACAATGGAGTTTCAACCAAGTACCTCATCATCTGGAAACTCTATAACGGGCTGAGGACTAGGAGTAACCAATTGTTCAAGAGGAACTACAGGTGTACTAGGAATCAGAAGAGGTCCCGGGCGAGACATCTCCTGTTCCTCTAAGAAATCAAACTCCTTCAGTGCTGCCGCACTCTGTAAAAGTGAAATAAAAGAATAGTGCGTTTAAAAAAAATAACCAAAAACCAAAAAAAATCCTGCAAATTTATTATACAAACTCGAAAAGAATTCGAAAAAAATAAACTCTACCTCAGCATCTAGACGTGGCGGTACTGGAGGTGGAGTAACAGCCATTCGTTTTTTAGCAACTGGTGGTGGTGCTGTCGGTAATGGTGGTGGTGGTGTATCTGGTAAAACTGCCACACCTAAACCAAGTGGACGTTGTCCACCTAAACCAACCGCTTGTGGATCTGGAGTTTCTCCGGGTGTTTCCGGTTTATCCTCTGGTTCTTCCTATTTATGTACCAAAAATTGTATTTTTAAACAAACTTAAAAATAGTCGTGAATCAACTTACATGTAAGACTTCAGTTGATGAAGCTGCAGTTAAATTAGGACGACTAGGTACACGTGATGATTGTTTCATCCATCGGCCCCATGTAACAATATTAATATTCATTTGTTTAGCCCGTGGCATTACTTGTTTAAAGATTCTTTTCTGTCTTTGTAATTTTGGCCGTTTTGATATCATTGGATTTAAAAATTTAATCTAAAAAAAATTGAAAGATTTAAAATATCTTCAAATAGAATTAATTTGTCGTACTTCAGCAAAAAGTAGGCCTTGTGGTTCCAAATGTAGAGCCATTCCATGACGTTCATCATCAATAAATTCTTCAAGTTTTAAAAATTTAACAGCACACAATGATCGCCAATCTCTCCAATAAATACCAATTTCTAATTCCCTAGATTTATCTAGTTCTATAGAAAAACGTTGATCCCATGCTTGTTGTGAACATGGTCTCCAACTAGTTTGAGCAACAGTTGTATTATCAAGTTTTAATACTGCCATAATCTCTTCACTAACTTCATCTTTAACACAATAACTTTTCGATGAACTACGACCAGTAACGCCTTTTTTGAAAAAACGTAAATCCATTGGACTTGATGTACCATCAACATCTTTCTTTGGTCGTCCGGGTACATCTTCAAGTAGATCTTGACAGCCCATTAAACGCACCTCAAGTGTACCAGTGACGGCGGCACAACGACTGAATGTTGATGATGTTGTTACAATTTTATGACCATCGGATTGTTCACGAAACGGTTGCAGACTTGTATAATGTACTGATGACATTGGACTAAATGATTGAGCATTGGCTAGTTCTTCTTTTAATTGTAGAGCAATCGGTGAATCGGCCGGCAGTGCTGAGCGTCGGATTTCTAATGATTTTTTTAATAAATCTAACTTCATACTACTAGCACGTAAGCTGTCTTGAGCCTAAAAACAAAATTTAATCAACAATTAAATGGGTAGAATAAAATAATTTCACGGAGTTTTGTAATAGATCGATTACCTTAAGAATAGTCTTCTACATAAATACGAAAGCAGAAAAAAACAAATATTTTAAAAAAAATTGTATAAAAAGGTTGCAAAAATTGATAAATAAAAAAGTTGTACAATTCGCGTTAAAATTTATTGGAAATTGGTACACAATTGTGTAGGCACACTCCGATTAGAAGTAGATTGAATTTGTGGATTTGGATTGAGATTTTTCCAATTCGTTACTGGTGTATCACCCACTGATCGTGTACGATTCCTTTGAAATGTTTCAAAATAACGTTGACAATGATCACATAAACAATCTGGATTTTTGGCTGGACCAACATGATGACCTGGCTTTCTAAATGCATTCACAATTGAACCGAATTTCTTTGCAACAGCCCGTTGTTCAGTATAAATACCAGGCAATATGGTGAATGGTGCACGTAAATTCGGATCTAAACTGAAACGTTGTTGAAACGATGGTGATTTTGGTGAATTACTTGAATCACTTAAACTACCCCGATCTGGGTCAAGTGATTTACTCTCTAAATTTGCTTGAATCGATAATTTCTCCGGTTTCTTTGTTTCTTTCAACGATTGTTCTTCACATTTATTATCCGAAACTTGTTTACTTTTCGAATCAATATTCTGATTTCCAATAAACGACCAACCTGTTTCTAAATCATCGCTACCTTCTGTATCACTATCTTTCGATTTCCAATTGGGTAAATCTTTATCTTTCAATCGTTTCTGTAAATATTCTTGGATCTTCTTTTGTTGTAGCATATGTTTTCGTTCTGTTTGTGGTGATTTCCATAATTTATTGAATTGTTGTGGTGATTTATTCCGCCACAATTCCTCCATTCGTTTAATACGTAACCGATCCTCTGAATCAGCATATTCAAAACTATCACTCGCTTGTAAACTAATATTACTGGGTGTTTCCAAGAGATTCTTCTCAATTTCTGGAGTTTCATCAATACTTTGATTCTTCTCATACAATTTTCTCGGTACAAAATCTAAACTTTCCGTTGGTGCTAAACTCGAACGACTTTGTAATAAACTTTCAATATCTGAAAATGTATCTTTCCATGATGTATTCGCCACTGAATCATTATCATCGGGTACTGTACAACTAGACATTGAATAATTCGTCCATGAACGTGGTACCGTTGATATGCTTGATGAAAAATCACGAATTGTTGAGTATGAACTTAATTTCGATGGATACGCTGTACTTGCGCCTTCATCATCATCTGTTTCATCATTCTCTTCAGTTTTGGTTTTTAAATTCTGATCACTACTCTGTGATTTTTGTACATTAAAAGGCAATTGATATTGATCGGCTCGTTTATGTGTAATTTTCATATTTTTCGATTCGAACACCGTTTGTGGTGTTGATGCCAATTCATTATCGGTTGTATCAGATGAACCACCATCACTACTACTAGATTCCATTTCAGTTCCGGTACAATAAACATCGATATGTACAGTTCTTGGTTTCTTTGATGGATCGTTCGATTTCGAATCAGTTGCAGACGATTCTCGTTTCTCTTTATTAATAGCAGATGCTAATTTATTTAGTTTCGGTGAACGGATCACCCGTCGCAATGGCATCTATAAATTATATTTAGAAAATTAAAATTTCTACAACAAAAAAAAGAGAGAGCTCTGATGGAATGTTGTTGATATAATCATCACATTACGTCAGAGCTTTTTTTCTTGTTGATTTTTATGTTATACCCTTTGATTTTCAAGACTATCTGGTGTTATTGATGATGGTGATTGTGAACGTTGAAAGATCGGTTCAGTTCGCCTACGATAATTCGATGAATATTTCTTTTTATTATTTTTCTCTTGTTTATTTCGTTCATTTTTCTGTTTATAAGTATCCACTTTCAAAAATGGTGATGTACATTTATCAATCATTTCAAAGGTTTGTACACAGGCATCCTTACGTTGTTCAACTTCTGGAGGTAATGATGATGTCCTGTAATGATCACAACACCGTACTGTTGATAATGTCGTATTAGTCCTTGATGTTTTACTAAGCGACGATTGACCACTATTATTACTTAAACAATCCTCACAAGTCTCAGGAACTGGGGATACACGTCCCCCACCACCACCACCACCTGTACATGAGAAATCATCACCGTAATGTAAATGATGACACCAAGGATCACCGCATCCATAATAATTCTCTTTACGATCACAATGTAATGTGGGCGTTTGGCAACGTAAACTTTGTGTTCTTCCGCATTGCGTATGAACACTATCCGTTTTATCATCTATTCTATTTTCATCATGGATATTTGTAGATAGAACAATATTACATGTACTACGACATTTCCTATTGTACGGTTGTATTGGACGTCGATAACAACCCAATGAATTGGGTGATAACAGATCGCTACCATAACCGGAATCTTGTACACCCAGACTGAATGGGCGTCGTGGTGGTGGTGTTGATGTAAATAATAGATTTCCTTTTTGAAAACTGGATGGTTTCTGTATATCACTATATGTTGATCGATTAGTTGGTGAACTTGAATGGGCTGGTTGTAATGATGGTGGTGGTGGAGGTGTACTTCTCGACGACCAACTAGCATTACTTTGATTATTCTGTGTTTGTGATGTCCATGTATAAGTCATCCGTACACCATTATCACCTTGTTCGGTACTAGTTTGTGGTAAATTTTCCGGATCACTAACGCCCGGATGGGATATTGTAAATTCTGCGTGTACCGACCAATGTTGTTGGGGTTCATTTCGCCCAAACATATTAACATTATTTTATTATTATTTTTAAAAATTTTCAATCAATAAAATAAAGCGCCACCTCACAATATCGTTATAAAAACTGTAGATTACGTCGCAATATTAATGGTTCATTTTGTGTTTCTATTTAAAGACTCACTGGGATGAGAGAAAACAAGAATCAACTTTAACGCGAACAAAAAAAAAACATTTAACACCTGTACTAAACAAATACACGCACACACAATAATCTCTTTGGACAGAAACGTAGCAATATGTCCTTGGCAAAAATCCTAGGTAATTGCAATGATGCTATTATTGGCACTAAACCAACATCATATACAGATATGCACAATAACTCTCAAATCTCTATATAAAATATACTATGAAAATTTTTTGGGTAGCTCGATGCACTCTCCGATTCACTCTGACCAATACTTAATTGTAAACAAGATTTATTCTTAGCACAAATAGTTAGATTAGGTATAGAAGTTGGATAATGATGGCGTTACTGTGTCTAAACCTTTTTTTTTAGCTTGATTTCTTAACATATAAAATAAGTCAATTGTAAAATTGTATTTAGTTAAACGGTTCAAACAGTCGATGATACGTCGACATCCAAAAGCACAAATACAACTGAACTATTGAAATCTTGGCAACAAACCGAAAGACTATTTCTATGCGACATGATTTACATCACGAGACCAATTGGTTAAAATAGCATTTTTTTGCTTTCGTGGAATATACAACGAGTTTAAACTCAACGAACAATAGAAGAAAAAAATATTTCAATGAAAAAAGACGTACCTCTGATAAAGCCTTCTTATCGCTTTTATCTTTACTGCCATTTTGTAATAATTTAATAACATTTTTGGCACCTTCAACAACAGCAGTTTCAACTCTTAAACGATGTTTGAGATCTTCGATTCGTTCATCTAATGGTGCTTCGAATTCGGTAACATCACCATTTGCGGTAAGGTCATGCATGGAACCACGTTGTTTTGAATCAATATCGTGTTTCATCTGGAAAAATTTTAATATTTCACAAATATATATACGGACACAGGATATGATCTGCACCGGAGAAACTCATTTTAAGAGGGTGTCCTTTTTTGTCTATTGTTACAGAGACCAATCCTAATTATTTGCAAAAATACGAAACCAAAAGCATAGCAGCATCGAGCACATGTGTCGAGTGGAGCCCTAATTCTAATTATAAAGTGGCTTATAGAAGTCTAACGGTTACTAAAAACTGATACTAACAACTTTAAAAAGTATTTTCTGCAGTGTGTATGTCTAAAAGTGGCGGATGTGATAGCTAAAAAACAAAGTTTTTTTTCAGCGTTTTGCAGAAGCTAAGTGTTCATGATGTTAAGAGTAAATTAAGATTAATTCTAATTGGTTATTTAACTATTGCAAAAAATTTTCGTATACTTTGAATATGTACAAAAATGTGCTTTGAAGTTCAGTGGGTTTACTTCATTCTTTCCCTTCTAAAAAAAAACACGAAAGAATGCTTTTTTTTACCTACTAGTTCAGGATACCTTCTTAAGGAGATCAAGTTTTCCGGGGTCAATCTGAAATAATTTACCTTTGTAATTTTCATTTTAAGATATTCTATTTTCTTCTTCGAATCTTGTAACATCTGTTGAGCTTCCAATAGTAACTTTTTATCTTTACCGGTAATACTTTGTATCATATTTTCAGCACCTTGTTTGACTTTCAATTCTATATTCAACTGCCTTTCCAAATTCTCAATCCGACTATACTGATTCGGATTGATCTTATCATTGTGGGCCTCCAATGGTGAACGTGGTAATGAATCTGGAATATCGATGAAAACAAATAGATAAAAAATCAAAAAACAATGCGACAAAGGGACAAAAAATTAAGTTGCAAAAGTTCTTGAAAACAAACGGTTTGATAAAAACGAATAACAAAGCACAAACTGTTATGTAATCATTAGAAGTTATCAAGACGAATCTATTAAAAACAAGAAAAAAACCCAAAGCCTACAGGTGATGCTGTTGATGATCATAATGATGACAATGATAATAATCTACATATAGTATGGAGAATGGTTAAATGAGCACAAATATTTATGGAATGAAGAAGAAAGGAAGACCGTTAAGTCGCGGTTTGGTTTCTTCGTGGTGCAGTGACCTTGAGAAACTGAAATGATGTGTCTTAGCGACAACAATAATCAAGATTAAACTTGATTTTTTTAATATAAAATTTCTAACATAGTTGAAGCTGAAAGAGAGATTAAGAACAGAAAAAAAAGAAAGGTAAGGCTCACGTTTTATTTAAACTAAGTAGGTGGGTATAATATTTCTACGAGTTCTACACACATACATACATACATATGTATGTATTTTATAAAATGCATATACAAACATGTGGCTAGAAGAGATGAAGAAAGTCAAGAGATATGATCAAGTACATAGTAGGATGGTTGTTTGTGTTGATGTTGCACAACACGTGGAATGCCATAATAACAATTATTTCGTACAAGTATATAATGTTAGACGATACCGTTATCATACACAACAACTGGATCATGAAATTACATCAAATATAATAGAGGAAATAATGAAAAACTGTTGTACTTTAGATCAACAATAAAAATAACATCAACAAAAAAAAAACAATTAATAACAACAGACTTTACTGAAATTTCAACAAAAAACAGGTCGTTTTAAAATAGACAAAAATTAATGTGATGCCAACACATAAAAAAAAATATCAGAGACTCGTTTAACAACTACGAAGACAGTTGAAAGCAAATTTTCAGTATCACTTGGATACAACTAGGATTTATTTAGAACCAAGAGCGAAAAAAAAACAACAACAACTTACCACCATTGGATGCTGTAAGATTTGTCGATGGACTCTGTCCTTGTGATAGGATAATCTGTGATTCCAATTCGCTAAGTTCATTTTTTAATTCGGCTAATTTCCAATTGGAATTCTTTACAATTGTAGCCACATGACTTAATGAACGACGATCAGTTGAGACACCACGTAATTTCTCGGCACCCTCTTTAATTTTCAATTCTTTACGTATTTCACGACGTATAATCTCTTTTAATTCTTCCAATTTGTATGGTAATTGAGAATCGGATAGATTATCAGTTGGTAAACCATATTTATGGGATAATTCATATAAGACCGGATGTTTGATGTATTCACCCTTTAAATAATTAAGAAAAAAAATTAATTAAATTAATTATTGAAACAACAGTAGAATGTGTCATTTCGAAACTCACAATTACTAATTATTTTTAATAAATAACTTTGAAAAAATGTGAGAATTCTTCTTACACATTCAACGTAATCATTATAAACGATAAGATCTAATTAACAGTTATTTAGTGAAAAACATGTAAAATATTTGTGATATTGTTTCTTATAAGAGAAATTATTATTATAGTCTATTGTTTATGGGACAATAACAGCAGTAAAACACTTCATTCCCACTCTTTAATTCAATAACGAAAATTTATCCGATGAGAAACTCGAGAAAAACGATGAAGAAAGTAAGAAATAATACACACAATTTTACAATTTATAATCGTATAAATTTCTACATTATTGGCTATGAATAACAACAACAAATGTATGTTTGCAATTGTATTTTCGATTTAATGATTCAATGAAATTGTGTACGAAAATTACAATAATTCTACAAAGCGAATTAAAAATCAGGAAAATACGAGCTTTAACAATTTTCTTGCTATTAACGATAACAATGGATAATTATCTAATAATCAATAATTGTTATGGAATGACAATCAAATACTAACGTAATGATCGGCATGCAGACAAGACCGCTGCCATATCCACATATTGAAGTTCTTGGACAAAGCCACAGTATTCACTACATTCGAATACAATTATAACTAGAAAAATTTCAATAAAATGCTAGTGAATCTGTATCATTTGATCACTAACTAGCTATAAATGAACGAATTAAATTTATGTATAGAAAAAATGATAAGAAGATAACAATGTTTACAGATAATGAGAATTTGGTGGTTGACTGGCATGAATGAGTTTGAGCTTTATTAATAATCATAGTAAAGAAAAAAAAATAGTTATTGTTAAAATAACGTCCACAAGGTTGACTTATGAAAATACTCAAACAGATGTCTAAACACGATGAAGTAATTTGTTAATTTTAAAAGTTTTATAAGAATCAATCAACTGTCGACGAACTACAGAGAAAAAATTAAAAATAGCAAAAGTAAATTTACACATGTATTACGTAAATGGATCGTAAAACGTACAGATGAATGTGTGTGTGTCTAACAATAAGCTTAAATGAGGAAGGTAGTTGAGAGATGATGTCATTTTAGAGTACCTAAATTGAGAATTTCCTCAAAATGCTTCCAATTATACAGATTCAACTCGTTGTTGAGTTCACTGATATTAAAGCCACCAAAAAAGCACATTAAAATAATAATTAGTGACATTAACAGAGGTCAAACAAAATATTAAAACAGCAGGTCACAGTCTTTTCTATAAGTTCACACTCTAACTGAAAACTGTTGCGAGAATTCACCGACCAACAAATCAAATTTATGTGTAATTCAGTTCATAAAAAGGTAAACTCGCAGTGCAAAATTTGTAATTTAACGCTTTGTTCTTTAATGTTAATGCTTTTAAAATGATTATCCAGAGCCAATGCCAAACTGGAAGCATGGGTAGAGAAGCATGTAAATCATCGCAAAATTGAGGCGGTATTTCTGTTGTTTTATTAATTTGTAGTCACAATTATGTTCCGTTTTGGGGGAGCCTTTTGTTAATCAATCGTATTTTAAAGTGATTTATATTACTTGCATTATTCTATTTTTTGTTCTTTATAAAACAAGATCTTTCTCAAGATTTATTCTTGAGAAACTGAATCAATTCGTTGAATTGAAACTGTAACAGAACAAAAACCAATTACATGTACTTAAAATTAATTTAGCCTTGTTCTTCTTAAACGGTGTTGTACAATTTAACAATACTGACCTTTCACAATTTATCATTGAATATCAATGAATAAAATCATAATCAACCGAATTTCTTTTGGTCAACTTGACATTATAATAAAACAGAGATACAATCAACCGTTGGCAGATGTTATATGAATCAAGTTTCCGCTCAACAGATGTTTTCTATTATCCAAGTTTCTTTAATCTCAAGTCAAGTTATTCGAATCGAATTCCTTCCACTGTATTTTTGTTTAATTTTCTAACTCCCGATTAATGTACAATATACTTTTTTTTAAGAGTTATATTATAGTGATGACGAATGTATTTTATAAATAAAATCAACAACAGCAACGAAATTATACAACATTTAATGACCTATCCGAATATTTAAATTCGTTTTAGTGACTTGACACATAATTATTTATAATTAAAATTATTTCTAAACATTCAAGATTATCTTTCAAATAAATATAAATCTATGTGACGTCAGATTGAAAAAAGAATCTTATGATAGGATGATAATAATGATTGCAGGAAAGATAACAAACGAATAAACAAACAAATTTAAACAATCTCAACAAGTGTGTATAATTTAATTCAATAACAATAAGTTGTACTAGAAGAATATAACTAAATTGTTGAATCAATTTTATAATACAATAATGTGTCCTTCGGTTCAAGTACAACACTTCCGACAGTTGATTCATTGAATGAAGTGTATCGTTTACGTCAAAGGGTAGAAAAAAGTAATCAACGAACAAGATGATGCGTCATTTAGAAGGAAAATTTCTCAATAAAATGTTCCCATGAGTTTACAAAAAATGTTCAATATTGAATAAACATAATCCATTATCATTTTGTCTGTTGAAAACTGAAATTTTGTGTCGGTAAATCTCAAAGGCGATCTTAGCTTATCGTTATTGTTCTA
Organism: Epicauta chinensis; assembly: GCA_021725515.1. Classification (NCBI taxonomy): domain Eukaryota; kingdom Metazoa; phylum Arthropoda; class Insecta; order Coleoptera; family Meloidae; genus Epicauta; species Epicauta chinensis. The sequence continues at coordinate 110,640 of JAEDXX010000107.1, read as the reverse complement.
ATTTTTTTTAGACAAAAAAATCGTTTGTGTGAAAGATGCTGTATAATTTTCATGCAACCATTTTTTGAAAACAGTCTCAAGTATGAATAAAAATAGCAATACAAATAATTTTATATAAATCCGCTTTAAAACATTTTATGTTACTTATTTATTTTATTAAATTAAAAATTAAAATGAGGCACGACTTTTGTGTCACAATATAAAGAAAAAAAATACCATTACATGCAAAAAAAAACGATTCAGAAGGCTCCCAAGTAATTTTTACATTGCGAGGTAGTTTATTCTTCTCATTTTAGAAAATTCGTTTTGTTTTACCACAAGAATTTTTAATGTACAAAATATTGCATTCACTTTAGACTCTAAAATTTAGAGTAATTATACTACTAATTAGTCTTGGTCTGGTTTGCTAATTCAAACTACTGGATGGTTTATATTAACAAAAAGGAAAATAACCTATCTTGGACGGTTCCTAAATTGGACGAGTACAATCCTTCCATAAATAAACGATTGGCATTCTATTTAAACGGCCCCAAACCAACTGCGATCAATCGACGATCACTAAACGAGTTCCTAGTCGAATATTTAAGGCAAAATCGAACTGGGGTAATATCGGTTCCTTTTCCCTAAGTACTACAAGTTGCCACATAAGGGTTTTCAATAATTTGAAAGTGTAAATAAACATTAGAAGTGGCAACACTATACAGTTTGATCTTGCACATTCAGTCTTGGCTTTGGTCTTGTTCTCGGACAATAGTGTTGCTGCCCTAAGTATATCTTCGCTTTTGCATAAGGTGCAAGGTTTTCCCCATCACTAATCTTCAGGTAGATCTCACTCAGTTGCCTATGGTCTCTTGCCACATTTGAAGTCTTTTTATGGAAGTTATCGACTTTATTCCTCGTACAAACAAAGCATCTTGTCGTCAATAATAATTTTATAAGATCTTAAAATACACTGATTAATAATATAATTGAATCTACGAGCAATGTGGATGTATGTTCGTACGTACGACAGGAACGTTTTTCAGTTATTATTCGAAGGTTGCATAGTTAAAGGAACAATTGTCATTGTATTTAATTACAACATTAATTATGTTAAGCAATCAAGAGACAATTAATGAAACAAATGGAAAGCAAAGCAATTTTAACATTTCTTGCTTTCTATGTTCAGTATACCTAATTGTATAAAATTCATAAAAATTATAAAGAACGCAACTAATTTTCTAGAAAATTGACTAATCATTTTATTTATCCCATTAACACACCTGTGGTGAACATTCTCACTATTGTATATAATCTAACTAAATATTCGTGACAAATAAATTAAATATAACAATCATAACGAAAAATTGATAAAAATGAAATTGATTAAATATTTTAGCGATTACTGTTTTAATGTAGAACACTAAATAAAAAGAAGAAAGAAATATCCACGTGGAAAATAAAAGAAAAAAATCCATACAATGAATCTATTAAAAATCTTGTAGCATGTTTCATTCAACAAAACATCTTGTGCTATTATATTGTCTCGTAAATATATTTTTATTCACAATAATAAAGTTCAATGACCATCTATTTATTAAAAGACGCATTCTTTTTGTCAATTTATTTGTTTTTATGAATTTTGTTATAGTGATTTTTTTTATATAACAAATAACAAGTTTTATTTATAGTAATAGTTAATTAGTGAACACTATATTTAACTATGCAGTAGATATTTTTATTTATCTAAACATAATCGTATAATGAAATGTTAATGATAACGTCAAACGATGGATATTTTTCATTGTTTATTATTATAAATCACAACATGCCAATGAAAAGTAAATACTCAAAATTAATTAACGATTAACTTTATAATATTTTTTGACCACGCAGAAATGTAATCTGAGCTTCCGTCTTTTCTTTACTTCCTAGAAGGTTCTGTATTAATTAAAGAACTTCCGTTCCGATCAATAGAGTTCTAAATAAAAAGCAGAAGTATTTCTTCAGATTTTTAGCTAATAAAGTTCTACTACTGTGCAAAAAGTTTCCAAAACAGGGAGCAATTGATTTTGAAGCTCAAATCAGTCTACTGTTCTATAAATCATCAACCCTTCGTTAAACTAGAAAACAAGCACTAATAAACTATAAAACTATGAAAGACGAAATAATTAAATATTAGAGAATAAGAAAAGGAAGAATAGTGAGAGAACAGGTCAAATTATCAAAGCAGTGTGGGAAGAAACACGAAGAGAGGACTTGAACCTATTTAGATGTAGCTAGAATAATAATAATGTCTCATGTACCATACATAGTTAGTTAGTTAGTTTGAGAAAATGAAAACTTGAAAAAATAAGAATTAAAAATTAGAATAACCAAATATGTACGTGCTCTCTTTTACATAATCATTATTTAGTTTCAACCTCGCATAAGATTTAGAAAAACAAAATAGGATTTTATTATAATTCGTTTATAATGTTGTATAATTCTAGAAATTATCGGTATAATCAATACCATATAATTCAATCCTGTTTTCAATGACAATCTTATTAACAATAAACATTACGTATTTGTGAACAATAATAAACAATAACATATTTAACTAATGTCACAGTAACCTACATCAAGATGAAAACAATACACTACCTAATAATTTTACACTGTCTCTCCTTTTCACAAACATTTATTTAACAGAAGAGACAATGCTTATTGTTGTTGTTTTATTGTTGTTTTATCTATGTGTATGTAACATTTAGTTCCGCTAAATTGTAATGATTCTCAAAATAATAATTCTATAAATAAACTTTCTATATACAGTTTGATTGAATTTCATTTTCTATTGACAATGTTTTATCACCCATGTATGTCAATTCTCTTTCTATAACATTTATATCTTTTCACCATAACAATAATAATACGTATTGAACAAATAGATAAATAGATAAAGCTATTTCAAAGCATGTTCGTACACAAGAGATAGAAATACATGTATAAACCTACACATCCATATAGGTACGATATTCTTGGAAATATCGTAAATAATCGTAATAATTGCATCATGTTTCTATTTTAGTTTAATAATTTTATACTAAAACAATAAATAACAGATTTATGAAACGATATCAAAGATAAATATATAAATAAATACGGATGCTGCGACCAAGAATGACTTTTGCGTCACTCTCAAACAGGATACACTTTGCAGATTTTTTTAAATTATAAAAGTACGGTTCTTTTGGCTACAGCAATTTGTAACATTGTAAAATTTTTATATCATAAAAAGTTCCAAGACGGTAAGCAAAACATGCACGATATGCAGGTGCCAATTCATAAGAAATATCAAAATGATCATTAATAACCAACTGTACGAAAAAAATGCACCTGCATACTAATCAGAAGATGAAAAAGGAAAACAGCAGGCCAAGATGAAAAGGCAGGCAAGAGATTAGCAAGAGTGAGGTGATTGAGAAGAAAACGGGAATAGAATCTTATTTGTCTTTCAAGTTATAGAAGACTGTGGGTACGAATGAGGGTTAGACAAAATAAAGAACTGTGGAAGAATAACAAAACGGAGTAAGCCGCGAATATTTTCTATTATTCTATTCTATTAGCTTATCACTGAAGAACAAAAGTAGCTTTTAATTGAATTTTTTGACTATAAAATCCATTTTAATTGTAAAATTGAACTATTGAAACATCAAAATAGAAGAATTTTGTGATTCGCGACACATGAAAAAGAATCAAATAATAGACAGACTTGTATTCAGGGCGAAGACTTTGCTTTGCATAAAAGCACTTCCAGCTCAAGAAAGTGGACATATAAATTTAGATTTAACCCTTAAAAACTCATTCATCAACAAAATACTGATTATGAATTTTATAATGTGCAAATTAAACTCTTAGATTCCAATCTTGTTATGCTAAACATCAATGTGAAAAGGTTTCGATTTCTTTGATAGCTCATTTACTTTGGAATCTATTACACAAACTAGCTCTTTCATCAATTTTATCTATGGAATTTCATCAATACTAGGATTTGTGCCATAAAATTTTCTCTACAAGAAAATTTAAACTTTATTATCGAAATGATATTTCAAACTAAATTACGGATGCATCGCTCTAAAAATTACTCATTTAATCCATTTAAATTTCCCATCATTATTATTAATAAAAATTTCACTGTTCTGCACGACAAAATTCCTAACTTTCTGTTAATAAAAATGAGTACAATTAGATATAATTGCATAATTAATAAAATAAGAAAAACGGTTTAATTTCAAATAGAAAAAAAAGTCGCAATCTTGTGAAAGTTGAACAACAGTCAATCATCATCATCATCAACTTCGTCATCTTGTATTTTGTAAAAAATGAAAAAATGAATTAGATTCACTTTCACACGGGATAAACATTGGATCGTGATGTTCAATTTGAACATTAATAATTCAATATAATAAGAGAAAATTCATATTTCAGTTTAATATTTTCACTTAACGTCTTCTTTACTGTTTGTTATTCTTTTTAGTGTTTAGTTAGACAAATATGGACATTTAAAAGTTAATTGCCAAATGAGAGGTAATTCCAGTTTTTGATTTATTCACCATTTAATGAAGATAACCGGATATTAAGCCAACAACAGGTAGATAGATTCACTCGTTTGTACAGGAAATCATCTATTTGACTTGAATATCAAGTTTATGAAGTACTCTATGTGTACATATGCTATGTTGCTTAATTAAAATCATTGAATTTTGTTGAATTGTAAATGTTGATGTTCAAACTGAGTATACACATCATCAGGAAAACTATTAAACGAACAGTTTAAACGGTACACTTTTTCTCACGGTAAACATTAGAAATTTTTCAACGATTGAATGAAGTCTTTCACATAAACAATTCGAATATCTTTTGTGTTATTGTAGATTCTATTTATTTATTTAATTTTGCAAGTTTTAGTAACGAATATAGTATTTAAAAAAAATTTGTAAGTGTAAATGTAAAGAAATATAATGGAAATAAATGCTTTTAAATATTTATCAAGAGTATTATTAAAGAAATTTTTTAATTTAATTTAACCTGTAAATGTTGAAACTTATAGCTCTAGTTTTCTGTTAAAAGTTATAAACTATAAATTATAGTTTCACAAAAATTATAAATGTACTTGTCTTTTATGTAATATTAAAATGAGTCCTTTAGAACCAAGACAAAATTTGAAAAAATAGTTAGGAAAATTACTCTCATATTGCCACACTTGAGAGATATTAGAAAATCTATTGTAATTACTAGAAATGACTGATTTAATAGTAAAATAATCATAGCTTGTCAGAATTATTTAAAAATATATAGACTTTCTTAATTTCCCATAAACACAAGATGGATCAATATTGGCTTAAAGGAAAAGTCTTTTCTTTCTAATAAAAAGATGTTAATAGCGTCCCACTTTCTAAAATCTAAGTAATAATATAACTATTTACGAATAATTAATTTTTTCAATCATAATAATTACCATATCTGTTTGTAAATTAAATCTAATGATAAATAGTTGTTGCAACGTTTCTAAAACTATCAAAAGCGTGAACACCTGTAGAGAAAACACGAAACTCAACAAAGAAGACGTTTCCGTCATTTTTTCTATAAAGCTAATTTATACATGAACAGAAAGAAATAAAGAAATATGAAGGAAATCCAATCTTTGGAGATCACATCAGAAACAGATAGAAATATACATAGTCATTGATGACAAACAGTGGAAAAGCCCAAATGGCTGTAAGTTGCAGATGCTACAAATAAATAGAAAGAAACGTCTTGGCTCGCAGCCACAAAATACGGAATCAATCAATATTTATCGAAACGCAAAGGAAGATGTTGATAGAATAACGCCCCACTTTCTAGGAACTACAACTATTTGCGAATAATTAATTTTTTTGAAATAATTTGCATATCTGTACATAAATCATAGATTACTGATCATCATAACTGATATGACGGTTGAAAAAATTCGAAAAATTTACCACGCTATTTTTTTAAAGTAAAACAACAGCAAGAGAAAAAAATATAAAATCCCACTTTGCAAGTCATTACTGGTTTCTTCGATTAACAAATAAATGCAGACAAGCTCTAAACGAGCGTACAATTTTTTTTACATTAATAACATAACATCTCCAGGAACAAGAATTAAATGAAGAATGGTTCAAAAAAGTTCTTCAATTTAGACATCGTATTTTGCATAGTTATTTTTTTATTAAATCTTCAACTTACCAAACATATTCGACATTCAGCTATTACGCTAAGAGAACCAGCATGTTGATGATGATGCTGATGTGTGGAATCGGATTGAATTCCAGATTTTTTCAACACCAACATTTTTTTTTTAATAAATAACTAGAATTCTCTGTACAATTATCACTTAATTTATCAAATTCACATTATCGAACATTTTTAGAAAGTTTCAACAGTTAATAATTGAACAGATGGAATTTGAAAATTTGCTAAAAACTAATGATATTAAAATTGGTTGTTTTCCTGAAATCATTACATACTAATTCGTACAACATTCCATTTACTATTAACAATTATTTAATGAATCATTAATAAAGAATCCTAAACCACATTGACAATAATTTGTATTTCGCCAAAAACCAACGGAAACAATCAATTATACAAATTTACAATTCTTACAATAAAATCGTTTCGATAAAAGCTAAAATAAGTGATACGAGAGAATTTCGTTTTTATTGTCAAAAAAGTCCATTTTCACGTTTGAATTTGTATAGAAAAAAATCAAAAATAGTTGGATTTCTTTCTATTTACTAGATACGATTAAGTTATGGCGCCAGGTGAATTGAAAGGTATACACAGGTGGTTTTGAGATCATGGAGTTCACGGACACGGACGCAGACGTTGACCGCGAATTTCGTTGGTCCTCTTATTATCTCTTTTCATATATAAAAGTGTATATATGGTATTTCTGTCTTCATCATTTTTTTTTTTCAAACATACGAAACCGTGACAAAATAACAAATTTATTTATCAAGAATTCATCAAATTGTAACTAACTATAAACACTAATTTGTAGTTAATCTACAACAATGTGTAAAGATAACCACTCCCAAAATATTCAAATTAGACGATAATACGGGTAATTTTAATATTTTAGTAATTTAAAAGGAAAATTTAGGTCAATTAATTAATGAAAAAATAATTGTTACAGAAGCGACTATTTTATGATACTAATTTGAGTTCTTTTATGGGAAATCAATTGACTTGTTTAAAATTTAACAATGTTAAAATAGTTGAAATTCTAAATTTAGTTCTGTTTGAATCGTAGAGTTCAATCGTAACCGGAGTAACTACTAACATTGACCAAATAATCATTAGTAAACAAAATTTTATACATATATTACATATAGAAAAAGTTGAACGATTAAAGACCAATTTAAACAAATTATTAAAGATTTGATAATAGATGGAATCTATTCGTTTAATATTAATTTAACTAATTCTATATTGTATGTAGAACATTCGATTTAATCTCATTTACCAATTAAAGTAAATCTACTGCTAGTTAAACAATTAACTTTACCGATAGCAGACTGAAATGAAGATGAATCAAAAAAAATTTGATACCGGTTTATTGAGCTATTATAAATTTAATTATTTTTTTATTATACCTACAATAATAAACTGTTATACTGATAAATGCAAATAATGCCAATTAAATATTAATAAAAGTTTTTGAAGAAAAAGATGTTCGTAAAGAACTAATTATTTATAAATCATTTAATGATTTCTATTAAAATAAGCAATCATGTGATCATGTCATGACAAACGCAAAGTTCGATACCTACAATTATTTTTCAATTATAAGTCAACCGTCACACAATTAATAACAAATAAAAATAATAATGATAATAATGTTTGCATTACTAAAAAAGAAAATATCACAAAGGCAATTAATTATAGTGTAATCTAATTATTATTGTTTATTCTTTGCTTTATTGTGTTTCTTTTAATTAAAAATGTATCTTATTAAAATTCATTATAGCAAATCATAAATAGATTGTTTCTCTTATTGATTTCCGATCTAATTTTATGAGAAGTTTTTAGATTATTTAAGAATAAAATTATCCACAAAATAAATAAATAAATAAATAAATAAATAAATAAATAATAACAACCATTTTTATATCAAAATAAATTTAAAACACATAAAATTGTCGCCGACCACAATCGTTTGTTAATATGGTGAAATTAATGAGAATTTGATTTATAGAACAATTAAAAACAAACAACAATAACAAAACAATACCACACAATAATGTTCTGTCACGAACAATACCACACAAGAGCTTGTCAGAGACTACGGTAAAAGGCAAACGAATTCGATTTCCAAGTGAGAACGGTAGTGTGGCTTGATAGTTGAAGCCCACCGTTACTAAACCCCTCCAGACAGACAGACGGGGCCTTTGGCCCTAATGTCTACACATAAAATCGTAAAAGTAAATATTTCATAAAATAACTTGAATGAAATTTTGGAAAAATGGTTAAATTTCCGTAATATTAGTCGATGAAAATCGATAAAATTGAATTGGTTCCAAGAGTAACAATAATTCTATTAAATTTAGTCTGGGAGAGTTAAAATTTTATTCCACGACTATGGCAGAGAAATGTTTTTGTTAGATCTTCGTGGCCTATTTAGATTCGAACCCAATAGCAACTCTCGACACATTTCTGCGTCAAAAACAGTTTTCTGGTGGAAGTCATTAATAGTTTTCTGCCCTACTTTTAAGAAATTTAATCAATAACATAACAGGCAAAAATCACCGTATTTATAAATGTTTTTAGGTTCCAAAAATGCGACTCTTGACATCAGTTACCCTTGAAAAAAAGCTTCTACCTGCTCCTCATTTTGTAGGTTTCTTTATTACAAATTATAAAAAAATAGATAAATAAGCATTTGATATCTTTGTCTTGAATATAACGATTTTTTACTAGACTGTATGAGAACAAATGTATGAAACAAAGAGAGAATAAATATTCCAACAAACTAGATAGCTAAAACATATTATTTATTCTATGAAATGTTGTTCTATGTTGTTTGTGTCATAGATTTGTATCCAGATGTTGTATTGTGTTCAGCAAACGAAAAAACTCGTATTCATGATAACTATGATAAGGAAGCCAGATGTACTTTTTTAGAAAATTACAAAATAAGGAACAGGTAGAAAACTTGAGCGTAAAAAGGCAGCCCAATATTATAAAAAAAAATTGGGGTAGGCGGTTCGTATCAACAGCTGTATTTTTTTGAGCCTCTAATCATCTATTTTCTCCCTTTCGCTTTTATGAGTTGCATTAATTAACGAAAGACATGGAATTTTAGTCTAAAATTGACAACCTCTTCCAGGCACAAAAAATATCTGCTTCTTCCACAATTTTAGTTAAGATAAAATCCGGAGTTTTTAGCTTACTTTGAGATAAACTGCTGTCTATTCCAACATATTTATCCTCGGATTAAGAATTTGTGTAGGAAATTTATTGATTGGAATCTAAGAAAAATTGAAGTAATTTAGAAAACAAACTTCTATTGTTTCGAAAAATTACCTATCTCCAAATTTACGAAATTGAATGTGTGTAGAATTTTAATAAACGTTGCAAAATTTACAAACATTCGCATCAAACAAATTACTAGAGATCGTTTCATGTGACTTCATCCATCCCAACGCATGACTTCTGAAGGGCTGTGCAATAGATAAGAGAGAAAAAAGGATATTCTCTAGGGTATTTCCTTCTTCCGCGACTCCAGGAGATTTTTCATGAAACGACCTGTAATAAAATATCCACATAATTCAAATTTTATTCTAAAATTTTAGAATTTCAAACACCTACAAACTTAATATTTTGTCAAACATTTATCTTATCAGAGAAGCGTAGAAAAATTGGCAATCAATGGAAATGATAAAGGAACGAAAAATCAGTCATCACTACAATTCGTGAAATTGTCAACTTGAAGTAAAATTATTGCTATTACATAATTAATAGTCTAGACACCAATAATATTGCTCAATATTATTTTCTTTTATTTTTAATCCACCATACTTTTGAAATTTTGGGAATGATTCCAATTATTGGATAACAGTTGCAGCCGTACACTTTAACAATAAAATAACATCAGACTTTTAGCTAGATTATCATAAAGATTCGCATGAAGTAAAAATCTTTTCCATTGAAATTACAGCCGTAGAATTAAATTTCTGCAAATTTCAATGATCGGTTATTGTCCGTTAATTGAACTTGCAGTCAAACTATGATTAGAAAAACAATCGCATTTTCCTAACATCCGCACAATTTAAAGTTCAATTTCATCTCCTTTTGTAGTTGTTTTATTTCTCTTGTATATAACTCTATTGAACAACAGACTTGTATCGCCAGAATTGTACACATAAACACTGTGTTGGGCTCATTGCCAGAACTAAGACTTTTTGTATTCACAATATGCAACATCAGTGGTCATAAAGCAAATTTTGTTTCGACTAACTCTAAGCCGTTACAAAGATAGTCGACGACTAAAATAAATTCTAATTTATAAATCAAATTGTTTCATGAAAAGATCATATTGAGACATAGATGTATAATGTAATTGAAACAGTAATTACTAGTTTAATAATCACACCAGATGTGCATAAAGGATAATGTTTTTTATTCTGTCTAAAAAAGGCAATTTTTAATCTAGCAACTGTCAATAGTTGTATTAGGTAAATGTTCTTGTGTAGTTTCAATAAAAAATAATTTGAATCTTTGACTATATTTAGTACGTATCGATTCCTAAAATATCCTTACACAGCGGGATTATTTGCATAATTGCACTCTCCTCCAGCAAAGCCTGATCGTGGCCTTGTTGGCATAAATCTTTGACTGCAAAAAACCCCAAAGAAAAAAGTTCAATGGCGTTAAATTGCATGATCTGGAAGTTGATAATTATAATTAAAACTAGAAATAACACGATAAGGAAATGTCTTAGGCAGTAATTGCATCTTTTTATACCTATTACAAGATATGAATATAGACGACATGTTTCTCCAAAAAGACGGAGCCACATGTCATACATCCCAAGAAACAATTCAAAGGCAAAATGGGCAACAATTCGATATGCCCAATACTTCAATGCAGTGATGTGACTAAAAATCCGTTTTTTACTGGCATTTATATGAAATCAAAAAAAAAACTTCACAATACATTGTCTTAACTCAGTTATAGCAGGATGTGATTAATTTACACCACATTTTTCACGAATATGATTCATAAATTAAACAAAAAGAAGTGTGTATATGTTTTAGAATTAAACAAATTACAATTGATTGTTTCTGAATTATCGAAACAAGAAACCCGCATAGAGAAACAAAACAGAAAAATATCAAACCTGATAATAATTGAAATTTTACAGATAAATCGACAATTTTTCAAGATTTTTTTATGACAAGCAAGCACAAAACGAGAAGTTATGGTATAAATTGAAATTTTACGATTGTGAAAAGATTCCAATAGAATAGCAATGAAACATCAATCAACTACAATCAGTGATTAATAAAATTCTAATTTATCTTTGCTATGGTTAAAGTGAGAAAAATTATAACTCATCCTAAATAAACACTTCAAATTGTCATCAAATAGAAATTTTGAACAATATTACTGATAATTTTGATCAGATAAGATTTGATATGTATAAACACAAAAGAATAAATAAGCCGCAACAAATTATTTAAATCATTCCACTGATGTTCAAATTGTTATCAGTAAATACAGTCAATTACTTAAGTGGAGGCCCGACAAATTGATCATCAAAAAGATATTTTACACTTACAAAGAATGCCCTATTTTTCAGTTTACTAGAGAGGTGATGAATTAAAACTCTGGACAAATCATTTTTAAGAATTTCGACTACTTATCATTGTTTTTTTTTCAGTAATTGTTTTACAACACACCAGAACAATAATCTCCACTTTAGAATCCACAATATCATAATAACTATATTTTATGATTATTTAATCCTTGAAATGGTGAAATTACATCATAATTGAGGGTTTTTTTTTTAAATTATGATCATTTTAATTCAATAATTTTATTTCTCCATTGCATATTTTAAAATTAATAACTTAATTATAGATCAAATTATACAGCATGAGCAATCATAGATTTTAGAATTTACAACATTTTTGTATAGGTTGAACGATTTCGATGTGACAGGGGATATTAAAGACTACGGATAAATTTTCTTATTTTTGAAAAACATAGCAGATATTTAGAGTAAATTATACATATTTTTATTTAGAAACAGATACAACTCATATTTCATGATTTATCTTAGCCCTATTGCTGATCCGTGTAAGATGTCGCTTTTTTTAAGACTAACATTTTTTGAGTTATGAAAATTATGACATTTTTCTGTCTTATTCATACTAAACTCTCCTACAAATGAAAAGAAAACCAAACAAAACAAGTACCTACTGTAACAATTAATTTAGTTTCTGATTTGTTTGTGTGCCTTTACCATTTTAGGATGCCAATGATACATAGAGGTAAATATAACGTTTGAAGGGCACAATAGAGCGAGATTTTAAAGTTTAGCATAAAAAAGTACAAAAAAGAGAGAGTTAAAAATCAAAATACCAAGTGGGTTAAGAACTCTAACAAGAGGTTTTCCGAATGGAAATTTTATAAAATCTCGTTAAGAATTGTGTAGGACCAAACATAAGAAATAGAAATTTAAAAAATAAACAAATTAATACATGTGGCATCTCACAAACAAGTTGCAGTAGAGACACGTGCCGTTTTTGTGCCTTTTGGTTTCCTTTATCCAGCAAAAACATAATTATTTTTTTGGTTTTGCTATATTACAGATTTCTCTATTAACATTGGGTTTAAAGAGCGGCAATTTTTTCAAATCTCAAGCAGAGTTAACTATGATACATAGAATGTCCTAAGTGTTCCACCTAAAATATCTCGGTTTTTTGTGAATTGAAATGGAAAAGTATTTAAAGAAATTAGACTACAATGTCTATACTTCAATTGACAGACACGATTTTCTTTCTAGCTATTTTGGAAATGCCAAAACGTCCTATAAGGTCTCGAAAATTACTCAATATTAGGAAACCAATTACCTACAATGCATACTAACTTGATAAGAAGATAATATTTTTCTTCTTAAAACTTCTCATTTGCTGCTCAAAAAATCAATATGTTATTGATCCCAGAGAAGTTCTAATTTTTTTTTGAGCAGCAAATGAGAAGTTTCTTTCAAAAAATATATTATTTTCATATCAAATTCATTCACAGTATTCATTGTAGTTTATTGGTTTTCTAATATTGACTAATTTCGAGACCTTATAGGATGTTTGCCAAACCAGCTAGAAAGAAAATAGTATACCGGTCAATTGAAGTATAGACATTGAAGTGTAATTTCTTTAGATACTTTTCCATTTCATTTCACAAACAAACGATATATTTGAGGTGGAACACTTAGCTGGGACATCCTATATATATTTGCATTCTATTCAAAACAATTTAAACAATGCCTTTTATTATTGTTGAAACCAAGTAGGTGGCGCCTTTCTGCCATTCACTCATTATCACAATGATAGAAAGAATAATTTATAGAATATTGTTCTGGGACTTTTTTTGAAAATTATCGAATATAGGTCTAGTGACCTTGTTTTATTATTGTATCCATAATAAATTACGAGATGGTATTGAAGCTTAAATTAAATAGGTAATAAATTAGTATTTATGGTGCTTCTCCGTCTCATATTGAGTTACTCTCCAGGGCATACATAAGAAACGTCTTTAAAGCTACTGTGAATAAGATTTAGAGATCAATACAAATATTTCCTTAGATGTATTATTTCAGTCTGTTTGTTGGTTTAGCTTGCTGTTTCTTTTCTAAAAAGAAAGCATCTGATATTCGTAAAGGTTCCGTACTAATTGTAAGTAAAGGTACTTTTCTTAGAAAGAACATATTGAAGCTCTTATAAAGACAGAATACCTACTGTTTATAGAGTGTTTCACTTATCTTTTAACCTTAAATATCTCGCTGGTTTCGGAGCAGATGTAAAAGAAAATTCTTCAAGCTTCCCTTGCCCATCAAGAGTATTAGCTAATTTTGGGTCTCAAAATTTAGAATTTCAGTCCGAAAAATAGTCACAAAATATTGGGACAGCAAAATTTTTATTTGGATTGTAATAAGATTTTTAATACCGATTTTATTTATCCTTCAGAATTTTGAGTAGGTTTCTCCATTTTTAAGATACGAAATAAACAAATTTTTTAAACATAAAATATATTATTTTTTCACGGCTATAAATACATGGAACTTACGTAGGTATGTAAAATAGTCGAGCTTCAGGATGTACTAATACCAGGATATGTGTTTGTGTATCTAACAACTCGATATTATTCTTCTTTCATAACATGAAGAATTTAAGATGATTTTTTTTTCTTTTATTTTGGCCAATATTCAATTGCATTGCTAATCAGGTCGACTGATCAACTAGGAATGATCAATCAATTAAATGAAAAAAACTACAGTAGAACACCAATTATCCGAATGAATTGGGACCAGACCCCATTCGGATAATCAAAAATTCGGATAATTGGATTTTTTTCCAAAAAAGGACCTATTTTAATTAATTTCTCGCCACTTAAATCTAAATCACGGACACCGTGCCTGGACCGAAATTGGGTTTCCCATGGCACGTTGCTGCAAAAACCACTTGAAAATGGCATCTTCTAAATCTTTGTTTGTTGCTGCCTTTCATTTTTTTCTTGAAGAACTTCCATCTTCGTTTTCAAGCTCTGACACTCAGTTTAGAAGTAGAGGTTTCTTTTCTTTTATTGTTTGAAATCGTTGATTTTCCAACACCGTACCTCTCAGCCAACTGTTTACCCGTAACTCCATTATCTGATTGCTCTATAATTTTGAGTTTATCCGCTAACGATAGCACAACACGTTTTCTCCTAGCGACGGCTGACAGATGAAAGTAGAACTGTAGTATGAGACGCTAACGTTTCTGTATTAATTTTTTTTGAAATCCTGAAAACGATTCGGATAATAATAGAACTGCAGTATGAGACGCTGACGATCCCGTCTTAATTTTTTTTTGATATTCTGAAAGCGATTCGGATAATTGGAGTTCTACTGTACATAAAAGTAGAAGGACCCTATAGGGACCTATCCACAATTGGAAGATTCACTTCAAAAATTCAGTGTAAAATACCTTTCTATTTCATATAATTGAGGTTTCTGATTAATAGGCTGTTTGAAGGAAAATTTCTATAAAAATAAGCAAACACGAGACCCAACCTAAATAGACAATATGATTAATTCGGTTATATCTGAATGGAATGTGAAATTCTCACGAAATCGTGTACTTTAAATCGATTTTTAGTGTCAAAATATTTGTCTTCATGACAATGTACTTATTAGAAAGCGTACAACATTATTAATTAATTTCAGTTATAATTTTGAGCAATTTTGTTGGAATTTCCCAACTTTATCTACTACAGGATGTCGCAGTCTTTAGTATTCATAGACGCCCACAATTCAAGCAAATACTTTATCTCAACAAGACAATTCATTGATGATAGCAGAAAGCCTCAGACAAATTCACATATTCAGGCCAACATTGGCCCCGACAGTCGAACCTGTATTATTGATGCTGATCGTTTCATGTAATTTCAACCATCAGAAGGCGTGGCTTGGAGAGAGAAGCTGCTACAGAAGAGAGATAAAAAAGAGAGGATCATAAACATGAGAGATGCACGTCTATAAAGCCTTCTTCTACGACTCCCGGGTATCATGACACAGCCTATAACACAATGTTTGTATAGTGTATTTCAACTAGCTGTTACCATCGTAAATGAAAATACGTGATGTTCTCACGATTCAAACTCACAAAAACGTTTAAATAACGATTGGAATTTCGATCAAAATTAAATATAATTTGCAGTCACAACAACACATAAAACACACAGAGAGAAGACAACATTGCAAGATATTACAAGATCAGTAAGTGTTCTTGACACAATTTCTTTTTTTTTTGCTCTGAATTTTAATACATAAATTAATAATTATAACACATTATCGAATATGACGAAACACCTACTTTCTTTATACTGAAAAAAGTAATAGCATCTTTGCGATGCTTAATATAAATGGAGATTAATAGCCTTGAATGCAGGGATAATTACAAAATTTGAACTTGATCTAAAATAATCAAGATATTATTGGAAATCACCTTGATATCAACTCTCAATTAAGCGAGCTTTCAAGAAAATCGAGATCTAGCGAGTTGACCAAAACAATTGAAAAACAACAGAAAAATCGGAGATAACCTCACAAATTTTTGTTTACCATAGAAAGAAATAACGTCGATTGTTAGAGCTGTAATTATTTTAAACTAGTGTAAACCGAATTATTATCATTTGAATTTTTCTAATTCGTTATCGAAAATATCGATAAATTAACAGCTAATCTAATAAATCTACAATAATTGCTCACCTGGTAATAAGAGTCAGCCATCTTGAATCTCTATTTACATCACTCAAAAACTATGAAAAGTCTCAAATATTCCGCTAATTTCCTAACAAAAAACCGTCTCCCATTATACAATAAAGCAAAACTAATTGATGAAATGATCGTAAATTAAAATAATTAAATTAAATTACAATTAAAAATGAAATAAAAACAAACAAAAGCTAATTAATCGGGCCCGACCACTATATTTGTACGAAGATCACATTACCAAAAAAAACCCAAACTACCATGCCGGTGGAGTACTAACAACTGTTGTGATTGGTTTGCAGCGTAACCAACCAAAATAAGATACAACCGTATCGTTGCTAGATTGTGAGCAACAGGTGATGCAATCGACGATTCGATTCGGGCATGTTCGATAAATCGTACCGCAACATGGCGTAGAAGAATTCGAAGCTTACTCGATTTTTACGAAAGGTGGGAAATTACATTATTTAAAATATTTGAAAAATTCGAATTTTTCCTAATTAAATTTATTAATTAGGTGCGATTTTAATTAACAGACATGTAAAGTGTGTGTTTTTAGGTGTTGTTTAATTCATTAAATCGATTGATTCACATTCCAAATTTAGTACAGAATCAGTTTATAAATAGAAGATTTTTGCTTGAATTGTGGAAAATTTTCAAAATTAACGAAATTTTGATTAATTTTTGATGAAATATCACCTTGATTGCCTAAGAATTTTAAAACAAAAAAATTGAAAAGTGCTCAAATTGCTACAAAAACATTTAAAAAAAACCGATAGGAATTATGAAATTTCCACAGAACCTCCTACACCAGCCTGTCTAAATGACTCATTATCTATCAATCTAAGGTCATTCATTATCATACACCTGCACTTGAAAGAAAAGTGTTTGAATTATTAGAATTTATTTAAAATTATTCAAAACTTGTACAAGTTCTTCCGGAGTTTTACTCAAGATCTTGTCGGGATTCTCGTACAAATTGTCTGGATTGTGCACGCCATCGTACAATTGTCGATAAATCGCCAACAATACTTCAAAGGCACGCTTCTGTATCGCTTTCTTATGCTTCGACGATGATAGTAGCGAAATCTGCGGTAATAGGACATCGTCAGGTGTTGTAATCAAACGATCCAATTTCGCCTGGAATTCATAATTTATACACACAAAAATATGGCAGAATCGATGGGATTTACTAGAAAGTTTTGTAGATTACTGGGCTCCATGCCCGGTATGCCCGATAACGGCCCATGCTCATGGTCTTGTAGGATCGTATAAATTGGACCTAAATTCAAATTAGCAACCAATGAACTGGCCTGTTCCGATGTTAACGTATCGATTTGTGCATCCGATTGTGCTTGTAAACGTTCCAAACGTTCATCCATGAATTCATACAATGATAAACACGTATACATGGCGTACATACAATTCAATAGATACACAGCCATATCAGTTGGTGGTAATCTTGACGCTTGCTCATTCACCACTTTCAATAGAGGCTCCATTATGCATTGTGCTATCTATAAATCATTTATATAATGTTCGAATTGTTAACAAATGAAACGCAAAAGAACAAACGAACCTTGCCCATATCAATTTCCCGACCTTCACTCATACTAGCCGTTGATAACATATCTCTGAGGATTGCTAATAGCTGATTAATTGAAGACGTCGGTTGTAGGTCTCTTGGAAGTGGCTCAATACGTATCAACATTGCGTTAACTTGCTGTTGTAGCGACGTTAAGAAAGTCTGCTCGCTACGTTCTTGTAACTCGTTGAGTGTACTCTCGAGTAAACCACCAGCAACAACCTTTAAACAATTTGGGTTCAATTAACTGCATTTACAGGGACAAATCTTGGAATAAATTTGAAGCGCTACACGTATTACGGTAGGGCAATAAAGCTATGAGAAAATGGACTTTGAAAGTTGTTATATCTTCCAAAAATCAAAGTTCAAAGTGCAGGAAGTTGTTTTGAATAAATTTAAACCTCCAATCGAGCCCTGTGTTTCTAACTAAATACACCTTCTCAAGGCGCCACCCTCTAGTGAAGTTCCCACGCTTAGATAAAGTGAAACATGGCGAAATTCTGAGATATTTTGCCACAAAAATCGATCCTAAATACACCAACTAGAAGATTCGTTTCGATTACCTTATAAATGCACTTTTTATAGTAGCGAATCAGATTCGTTACAGAATACAAGACTGATGCAGGTGTGCGTATGTTTAAGATCTTCTCAACTCGAACCTTCAACGGCTGACAGACACCCTCACAAATACTGGCTAAAACATCCTTGAATTGTTGCTCAAAACCTACAATAATCCCCTCAATTAATTAATTGATAACAAAAAAATAATAATCGGTGAATTTACTGGTTTTATCACACAATTTCACAAGTAATTGTAAATTCTGACTTTCAACAGGTATAGCTTTATTTAGCCACACCAACATATCGGTTAGATAAATCTGTGGATCGTGGGCACGTAATTCGATTGGTGCTGGATTACCCGATGGTCCACCGCGTGTTAGAGCATTGATGAATTCCTCAACAAGTCTAGACCGGCGTGCTGTACAATACTCATCGATTACGTATTTGAATAAGATTTGGCGTTGTTGTAGGCGTTGCATGGATTTCGTTATTAAATCAGTTAAATTCGGATTATCGACATTACGACAATGATCTTGTGTCCATCGGTACAAACGCTCCAAAGCACCTTCCTACAATTATCCAAATAAATCCCACTTTTATACAATCGGTGGTATATTTATGAACCTGATGTAAAGTCATTTGTTCCATTATATCCAACGCTAGTGTCTGATGACCGGATTGCATAAGAATCTTACAATCCAGATGAATTTTCTGGACACGATCTAATGCAGCAAAGATATCGTTGGTGATTTGTGTGTCCCGCTTTTGTTTACTACCATGTAATGCGATTAATTCGTCCTGTGTTAATTGGAATGATTTCAGAAATGCTGCCGAGATCTTTTGGTGCATCTGATTTTTCTCGCTAAAATCGCTCGATTAAAACAGTATATAAAAAAAAAAATCTACACAAATTACCCGATTTCTTGTAATAATTTCGTTTGATCTAACAATTGTTTCGTTTGCATTTTCACATTTTGTAGACGTACAGTCATGTCTTGAATTGATTGATTCATATCGGCCACATTATTATAGACAAGATCAAACGATTCTTTCACGCTACGGAAGGACGTTAGGAAATTCTCGTTGATGTCGAGGCTGCGTTTCTCGATTTGGCTACGTAGATTTCGACGTGCCTGCAATGTATTCTCGGTGTAAAACGTTGATAATTGTTTTAAAGCTTCTAAAGTATCCTACAAAGGTTCTGGTTATCAGTGGATTCTTATTAGTGAGGGGAAAACAAATACTTGATCGTTCTCCAGGCGATTTTCTAGAATCTTATTTAAGCGCCTTGAAAGCACATTTTCTTTTTCTGGCGGTTTTGGCATTTTTTTAACAAAAAATCGAGAAAATATCTGAAAATAACTGACTTACAACAGTAAGGTTATGTTTACGTGTCAAAAATGGTGTCTAATTGCAGCCCTCTCGTAAAAATTTTCTATAATTTTAACCAAATTGTAAAGATTTTAATTAACAAAATTTTATCCATAGTTACACTCGTAATCGAATTAATAATTCTATGCGTTTGTATTATTGTTACCGCCATTATTTTAGGAAAAATTGTTGTAGCTCTAGTGTTGGAGTAGTTCAAATGTTGGTGCCAGTTGGTGCATTTGACCTACGAAAAGGTGGCAAATGTTTGTGCAAAACTTTGCTTTGTTTGTGTTTTTTTAGGGAACTTATAAAATTTTCGTTTAAAAATGGATGAGCAAAGTAAAACAAACATTCGTGATTATTTGTTATTAAATACCGATCATTTCAGAGTTGTTGAGACGTAGAAGGAAGGCGTTAAAGGAGAACAACGAAGCCTCACTTGTAACCGTGTGTACAGATTTAGCAAACTTATATGTAGAGGAAGGCCGGTACGATTTTGCAATAGAAGAGTACGAAATCGTCTCGAAAATCCACCAGAAACAGAACAAGTTATTAGATTATGGTATTGTGAACCGCGGCATTGGTGAGGCTTATTTGGAACTCCGACAATTCGATAAAGCTATCCATCATCAAAAAATCTATTTAGGTGCTGCTATTATACCGATTGATTGCCGATAAACAATTTGGAATTTTCCAGAAATCGCGAAACAGTTAGGGAATAAAGTAGAGGAACAACGTGCCTTGGCCACAATCGGCCATCTCTACCTCACTAGTTTTCTGGAAGGTGATAACGATACTAGAAATCTAGACATTGCCTATAAATTTTTTACAAAAAGTTGGACAATTTGCGAGAAGTACTTTGTACAATTTCGTTGATTCATGACCTAATTTTCTTTGTTAATTTTATAGTTTAGACGGTGAAATTAGCAAGTTTGAACACGCCGATATGTCGGCGAGATTACTATCGAATTTAGGTCTGGTGCAGGATTGTCGCGGTAAACTACACGAAGCGTTAGAATTGATCAATAAATCGATAAATTTATGTAAAATACACGATTTATACGAACAACTCTTAAGAGGATATGTTGTCTTGGCGTCCCTGTTGGAGAAACAAAATGATACACGATCGGCTTTGTTGCAGTACAATTTAGCAATCGAAACTGCCAGTAATTCACTATTATCTATAATTGAACGTTTATAATCGATCTGATTTCCAGAGAAATTGAAATCTAAGCCGAATCTACTAACCGGAGTCCTGTCGAGTAAAGCTGAAGCTCTAATAAGGCTTGGTGATTTTCAAGGTGCTAAAAGCACACTGTTGAAGGCCTACAAAATCGAGTTGCCCAATAATAAAGAGCACGAATTAATCGAACGTAATTTGAAGGCGGCAGCCTCAATTTGTTACAATGAAGATAAATTATTAACGACCAAAGATACGGAATATAAAGTATTGAAAGGTTTGTACGAAAAGATCGGTGATGCTTGTTGCGAATTGAAAAGCTACAAAAAAGCGCTTGATTATTATAAGAAAATGTTGGAGGCAGCGATTGAAGCCGATCTACCAACACCCGAATTGGCATCCTGTTATTACAGTTTAGGTGAAACACATAAAGATCTCGGCCAATATAATGAAGCTGTCAATTATTTTCAAGTTGAATTGGATTTATATAAAGATCAGTTGGTCGATTATTTGAATACAATTTGTAAAATTATCGATATAAAGGAAGAGAATTTGAATTGTGCGATTGACGAGATCTTGAAGTTGTACGAATGTGCCATTGAACGTTGCCGCAACGATCAGAATCAACATGAAGAAGGACGTATGGTGAAACGTTGTATTATCTATTTGAATCGCAATAAACAATTTAATAAAATCGAAAAATATCAACAACAATTAAACGAATTAAATTATGTTAGTTCGGATAGTGAAGGTGAAAATTCGGATACACGACCGGTTACGACGGCCGGTGAAGATATCGATATTGATGATATAACAGGTGTTTACCGATTACACTCATCCCTCGATTTACACGGTTTCCAATATAAATCGAGGAATATGTGTGTTTGAGATTTCTTCGTTTATAATTCGATTGATTTCAGATCTTTCCGAAAGCAGTGACAGTGAACAACCGCAGCGAGTTAAACGCCGTTCAAAAACGTTTACAATTAAACGTAATGCCAAAGGTGAAACTCAATTACATTCAGCTTGTATTAATGGTAAACTCGATATCGTTCGGCTGTTGTTGAAAGAAGGCCACCCGGTTAATGTACGCGATAATTGCGGATGGTTACCATTACACGAGGCTTGCATTTGGGGCCATTTAGATATTGTTAAATTATTGTTAAGTAATGGTGCTACAATTAACGATCGTGGCGGCACACATTGCGGTGGTATCACACCATTACACGATGCTGCATCCAATGGACATTTAGAAATTGTTGAATTCCTCTTAAATAACGGTGCTAATGCGATCGCCAAGACTGATGATGGTGAGACTGTTGCGGATTTCTTAAAAATTTGGCATAATAATGTACAATTAAATCAACAAACCGAATCGTTATATCAAGCGATCATAAAACGACTTTATTTCGCTTTAGAAAAATCCGGAAATGTAGACAAACAAATAGTTGTTAGAGCGGAAACACCACCGGAAGTATATTCGGGTGATTTGCGGAGGTGTAAAAGTATTGGTTTAGATGATCCGGCAAGTACACAAAGTACATCGAAAATCACCAGCGATTATCGGAATGTAATTGAGAGTTTAAAAAATCGCCCAAATACCAGTCAAACGACGAGAAAAACGAACATCAAACGACCTGCACTAATCACTGACGATGATGATGTTGGTGATAATTGGTTGGATGATGATATTGGGAAATCGTCAAAGAAACGCCGTACAAATTCACCTGCATTTTCTGAAAGATCATTAATAAGTGATAATGAATTGATACCACTATCAGATGATGAGACTTCCCAAGAAAATCCATCATTATCTGAAATCAATAAAAATTATTCACTACGACGTAAAAAATCACAATCCTCATTAATTAATGCTGGTTTTGATTATGCGAAAACATCACCGCTAAAAACACAAAATTACTCAATCAATCCACCCAGAAAACGTAAACAACAAGCGAAACTAACCAGTTTTGGTCATACAAGAACATTTGAAGAAGCCGATTCGACTAGTTCACCAAAACCAAAGAAATCACCAATCACAAGAAACCAATCTAGCGATAGTGTTGGTATTGAACCGACTCTATCCATTGATGTTAGAATTAATGGGAAATTGTATCGGGTCCCGATTTTGTTGTCACAAGTCAATACACAAACTATTAGATGGTTGGCTGAAGAAGCTGCAAATCGATTTGCCAAGTAATCATAGCGTAGTCTTATATTGATTGCAGTTTTAGTTGATTTTGGATTAATTAATTTAGGAAAGAACACATGAAACCAACATTGGAATTGGAGACGAAAGATGGGGCCGTACTAGGCGACGATGATGTGATCAGCTCGTTATTCCCAATGGGGGCGACGCAAGCGGAAACAATCGAAGGAAGAATAGTTAAATGGAATATTGCTTCATTATCGTCACGTTACACGGATATTTGTAACGATATGAATATCGGTAAGTAGTGCCGTAGTGCTTTTTTAATGCGAAAATATACCGGATTGCTCACAAAACGCGGAATGTGTAGAACTAACAAATGTTCCGCATATTTCGAGCATCACTGTACATTGTCGATTGAAATTCCAGTGCCCGATCGCGAAATTTGCGACTTAATGGAGACGTTATCATTGAATTTGAATCTATCTAATCGAGGCTTGATAAATACAATATTAACGCCGTTATGTAAAGCATTAAATCATCAATCCAACTTGATCGAACTGAATCTGTCTGGTAATTATTTAAGCAAAGAAACTGTCCAGTATTTATCATCGAGTTTAACAACCTTACAAAATCTAATTAAATTGAATCTAAATTGTACCGGCTTCACAACCGACTTCTTACAAATCTTGTCAAATAGTTTCAGTGATAATAATTGTAAATTAACTTATTTAGATTTAAGTGATAATCATCTAAATGATGAGAGTTTCCAATTTTTGGTTAAAATCACAAAAGTGTGTAAATTGAAGTATTTAAATCTATCATCGAATTGTTTCACACAAAATCTATTCAATTATTCATACAATAGAAACGTTTATTTGGATATTGATAATTTAGAAGAACTAAATTTGAGTTGCAATCAATTAAATAATGCTACAGTATTAAAAATTGTGTCATGGTTAAATGGAGATATTTTAAAAAGTTTCGATTTATCTTGGAATACATTAGAGACTGGTATTTTAAAAGAAATTATCCAAACTTTTGGCAACGGTGCAGAACGGTTTGGTTTAGAAATGTTGAAATTGTCGAATTGTCACATAGAAGATGATGAAATTTTCGACCTATTACGGTGAAATTTAGTCAAATATTGTGTCTTGATTTTGGATAAATTTTAATTTATTTGCAGATTTACTGATAATTTGATTGATTTGAATCTGTCGAATAATTCAGGATTAACAGGCATTTCGTTGAAGAAACTGCTCGAAAATGACAAAATAATTAATTTGAATGTCTTGAATTGTTGTAATCTTATGAAATATATGGATTTTGATTTTATAGAAATTGGTCGAAATTATCGACAATTACAAATAAGTTTAGACTGTGATGAAGATTTTGTTGAATGTAGATTTTTGATAAGTCAATGGGAACATAAATTTACCAATAGTGCTGTTGTTGAGCAAGGCCCACATTTTTTATCGTTAACAGTTGTTTAAACATTTTTCTGTTTTCTACTTTTACAAAATAAACTTTTATAAATTTTTAAGTCTAGCAATTTTTTCAAACGCAGACGATCGAAGCATCTTTAAAGGCTGTGTCCACGAAGGGCTCAAAATTTGTTGAGTGTGGTGGATTATTGCCCTAAATTTTGCGGGCACTGAAGAAACAGTTTAGTTATAGCACGATTTTTATGGAGTACATTTACAGGCCAGATGTCGAGTCCAATGAAACCGGTTCCCAGGAACAATTGCATGTTATGAACCGTTTCATGTAACTTTTCCCGTCTAAGGGCGTGCCTTCATTATGATGGCGTTGGAGATTAAAAATAGAAAAGAGGAGAGATCAAGCTTATACTCCCTTTTTTTACAACCACGCTTCAATAATTTTATAAAAAAATTCAATTTAACATTTTTCTGATGCAACTGTATAGTATGAATATTGTTTTGAGATAAGTGAAATGCCGAAAAGAACAATTGCAGAAAAAAATCGAGCCTTCAGGCAACGACAGAAAGAAAATAAACCAAGAAAAAAATAAACTTCATCTCTGACCTAAGAAGTTTCACTTCTAACGCGCGGCGTTCCACGCTTTTTCATTTTTTTTTTTTGAATTCAAATAAAAAATTTTTCATCGTGTATATTTTTGACTAAAAATAAAATGCATAAATTCTTGAACTGTTGTATATGTTGTGATATATGTTACAATTATGAACACGTAAAAAGAAATACAATAAATAATACTATAAGTTTATCGAAACATAAAGTAAGTAATACGATTAAAATGATAATAAATTAAGTGATCTGGTAATTAAAATATTATTTAATAAATTAATTCACACAAGAAATCGAGTGGTAGTAACCAAAATAATGTAAATATATCGTAAAATAATTACAGATAGAAGTAAAATCGATCGATCAAATAATTAGAAATCGCCACAACAGAGCGTTTGTAAATATTATTATAATTCATATTTAACAAAGTTTATAGATACAAAAATGTGAAAGCTCCATAAGAGAACTTTTTGTCAATGGCGACATATCTGATAAATAATAATAAATTTTATTTTTATATTGTTTCGCCTTACTTTTCAATTCTCTTATGTATCTTGCTTTGTTTTTCAGCGTGCGAAGTAAAGGTGCATTGTCAAGCACGCGGCTGAAGCGGCTAGAGCAGCGCGGCTGGAGTCGCGTATCTAGAGTCGCGCGACTGCAGCGGCCCATATGAGTGTCAAGTGCGCGACTACAGCCGCTATTGCACACGCGCATTTGTAAACACGACTAATCAGTTGTTAACTGACTACGATGGAGAAAGCATTGGTTTTGTGGTGCGCTACCGAAATAGAACAAGATAAAGAAGAACTGTTATTACAATTAATAAGAAACAATCCTCACGAAATCTTTTCAACCCGAAGAGACGAGGGTTTCCAAAATTTCGAAGTTTTTTTCGCGTTAACATTAATCAGTTTAATTTTATATTGCCTTTAATTGAAAATGATTTGAAAAAACAATCATGTGCACCAATTAGACATCCAATAAGCCCAGATTAATTTAAAAAAAAACTGTATTTTTTATTTCATATATTTGTTAATAAGTTGGTAATGTAGTAATTGATTTATTTTCGTCTTGATGATGCGACACATCGCTAGTAGGAATATGTCTTTCATATATATTTATCGAAGTCAAACCATCAGATAGATTGATTAAGGGACAGTTAATTAACAGACCGCTTTTGCTTATGCTATTAAGATCTACTTAGGTAATACAAATGAAATTATTTTCAATCAGACTATCCTCAGCGCTTATATTCGGTTTCCTTTGGATTTTGTGGTGTACCTATAGGTAATTCTGTTTTGTTTATAAATATTTTATTTTCGTTGAAAACAATTATTCAGATTTAATTTAAATTGACCGTTGCTGGTCCTACAACTACGTGCTTTAACAAACATTTTTATGCACATCTGCCACGGTTCCTTTGTTGGAACTATCACAAAAATTTAAATTTATTGCTTTATTTGCGCACTTTGTGCATTTGTGAGATTCCCACCTACATCTACAAGAAAAGAAAGAACTTATAAAAAATAGTAGTTTTATTTATAAATTGCAAATTCTTTTATACCTACAATGTAGGGATGTAGGCAAAGAATAAAAAAGAACTGTATTTTTTATTTCATATATTTGTTAATAAGTTTGTAATGTATTAATTGGTTTATTTTCGTCTTGACTCTATAAAAAACAGAAGAAAATGTGAATATAATATAAGAGACGTTTATTTATTTATATATTTTATTTAAATCTGTAAAAAAATCATCCATTTCGCTAGAAAGCGGCTTTTAAACTATATAAAACTTTATCTGTCGCCGCGGCTGTGGCGGCTGGACTGCTTTCCGAGCAGTCGCGTCGCTAGAGTCGCCACAGCCGCTTCAGTCGCCACGCGCCGGCCGCGTCATTGACAACGGGTCCATATATTTCAATGTAAACCAGTCTGACGCGACTCCAGCCGCGCTGCTCTAGCCGCTTCAGCCGCGCGCTTGACAATGCACCTTAAGCGTTGCGTTTTTGAATCACTGTTCGCACGCTGAAAAACAGAAGAACTCGAAAAGAGAGAAGATGGGCGAGGAAGGGTTTGGATAGTTTTGAAATTGGAGGTGGATAGGACAGGACAAACACTGCGCACTTCAGAAGTATATGTTTCTATTATCTTTGGAACCACGTTGCGGTTTAAATTCCACTTTCTGGATAGGAATACGCGTTTGCTTCGAAATGTTTTGTGCAGATTAGTTTATTTTTATTGGTTGTGCCAAGAATTCGAATTCATGTTTGACGCCTGAAAATTAATATTTATTTAAATGATGTATTTTAACAGAAAGTATGCAGTTAAATGAATGGTATTAATCCTTAAAATATTACGCCCCAATTTATCTGCTTTATATAGTGAAATCTATTATTTTTAGACAGCATATATTATTCTTTAGGTAATAATACGATAATACTTTTATTTTATTTGAACAAGAACAATACTACTGTTCATTCTTCATATATCGTGAATTCTTAAAACAGAAACATATTTACTTTTCAATATTACTCGGAAAATAATGCAACCATATCTTTTGACTTCGTTGCTGTCCACAAATTATGCTGCATTTCCCTACGAAAGTAGTCCGATTAGTTATTGTTTCTATCGTAATTTTCGTACAAACGTTTATGGCTGGAGATTTCGATTATTAACTAAATGTCCATATAAATGTTTTTTTTCACATTTTTTTCAAATCTTTATCAAATATTCCTCACTTACACAATTTATTCAACACAAGATAACATAACAACATAAACAAGGAACTTATAGACCACCGTTGTAAAATCTAAAGTCACAAAGGCAAAGTATCCGCACAATGGACCCACGATCTATTGCAGAAATTCAAAGACCTTGAAGTCTTTCAATGTCTTTGTAGGAATTTGAAACTGAACCGACAAATGCAACATCTGTTTAGACCTGTCCCAAAGTAGGTAGATTGTTAAAGGATAAATGATTTTGGAAATACAATTTCAACACAAATTTCAGACAGCTCAATAACGGGCAAATATTGTATCATTTGTATTTTTAATATTTCTATTTATTCATCTTCACTTAGAGGCCTATAAGCCTATAATATTTCCGTATATATTCTTTTGTTTTGTGATTTTGGTAAATTTTTAACGTTTTCCAATTATGACAAGATGTATGATCTTTTTACTTTACAATTAGATTTACAATTGTGAACAGTATCTTTGTATTGTTTTTTTTTAAACGAATTTAGGAATATTGAGGCGTGTGAGAAAACTTCTAGGAACAATTTTGTAAATATAGAAGTTAAATTATCTAATTTCTAACATTTCAATCTTCTTGCTAGTTTAGGGCAAACAAAGGTCGAATATTAAATATTGTTCTTGATAAATGTGTTGATTTTCACAAAATCTGGCAAATTCAATTGTTGATTTTAAAGTCATGTAGGTAAAATTTATTTAATGATAATAATAATAATTATTATTATTATGATAATCGCAACAAAATTCATGGCCTCCCCAATAAAATTCCCATTGTGTGGAAAGTGAATTCGTACAAAAAATGAAACAGAAAGCCCAGGCCTTATAATAAATCATGTTTCGAATACTTGTGTTTTGTGAATTCCAGACCCGGATCCAAACAGGATGATGGGTTAAGATAGTAAACACAATAGTTTAATATTAAAAATATTTGTATAAAAGCTACGCATATTGAAACTTTCTCTGAAAATTACTATTCACCCTGTCGGTACATAAGTTGAAAATTGCATTTGAAATTGGTGGAAAAATTTTACAAAGAAAATGTGAAATTTCTATAAGTTCCACAAACTTGTTTGAATCCCACCCTGGTGAGACAAATAAGGATAAAGCGACACGAACTAGCCAGATGGTTTACAACAATTACAACCAGAAAACGTTTATAAAAATTTATAAAAAAAAACAATAAATTCTTATTTCAATAAAAAATGTGTTTTATATTATGTTACTCTAAGACCTACATATTTTGAGGGTGAGAATTCAGTCTCTTCGACTTAAAGAAGGCGTTTAAATCGTACTTTTGATAGTATTTAATTCATATTAATGTATTTTGAAATATTAGGAGTAGTTTATTAATTACTTATTACTGTTTTAATTCTTTTCGAAAAATCGGAAAAAAAATATCTATATTTTGATATCGATAAATATGCTTGAACATCGATACTGCTGGCGCATCATTATAAATAAATTTTATCGAAATTAAATAATAACGAATTTTGTCTGACGAAACTACATAAAATAATGTGTCGAATCTGTCCAGGTCCTTTGTGACGTCGATTGTTTACTTTTCCCCCCTTCCATAATGTGGCAATCAATTGTACTCCAGTAACCGTGCATCCCTACCAGTAGTTGTCTATGCCAATAGTACCAGTCGTACCAGTTGTATCAAGTTGTATGACCAGTTGCTATGTTTAGTGTTGTGTGATTCCGTGCGATTCTGCGTTATGAGCAGAACCCATTATGATGACCAGTTGGACGAGAACGCGTATGCTCATATATACATACATTTTATCTTACAAAAACGAAGAATAGAACGTATGTAGATACGAAAGGATGCTATTCCCAATTTAAACTTATCAAATTCAGTATGAATATCATATATTTAATTATTCGCAATTAAAGACAATTTATATTTCAGAAAAGACATGCAGATATATGCCCCGACAATGAAGACGAAACAGTTATGAGAAAAAGAATGAAACTTATACGAGAAATACATAATTATGCGTAAGACATCAGAACCTCATGTCAGGTGGAATACAATAATTATAATTTGATTGTAGGATAACTGTCGATAGAACTAAAACTATTCAAAAGAATGACATTTCACTAAGAAGGAAAAAGAAAATCAGAAATCTGTCGCAACGTGTACGAAGAATGAAAAAACAAATTAAGAATTTAAAAACTTTAGTGACAGTTTTGAAGAAACAGAACTTAGTATCGGACTTGGCCTCTCAACATGTAGAACAGTCATTTGAATATGTACTCAAAAATGTCCTTCAACGATTTTTAATGACTTTAAATAAGAAAGGGAGTACTCAGTATCCAAAAGAATTAATTTCTTTTGCACAAGAGCGTTGCATTTTTACTCTCCAAAAGGGTACGATTATGTGAGAAATACATTTAATTTAGCTCTTCCCGTTCCATCGACTTTTAAGAACGTATACGATTGTTATCCAAGATACTGCGAGACAAGCTTTAGCGCTTTAAAAGAAAAAGTCAAAGAAGGCAGGAATAATAATCGGGAGTTATATTATTCACTGATGCTCGATAAGATGAGTATTAAAAAACAAATATACGTTGATAATAATGGAGACTGCTGGTTTTATATTAATATTGGAACTCGAGTAGAAAGTTTCGAACAAGAAGCAGCTTCCGAAGTGTTGGTTTTACTGGTTGTATATCATACAGCTCCATGGAAGATTCCACTAGCGTATTTTTTGATAATGTCGTTGAGTGGCGAAGAAAAAGCAAATATAGTGCAAGAATGTTTAACAAGATTAAGTGATATCGGTGTGAAGATATTATCTTTAACTTGTCATGGTCTTGCACCACATGTAGTAAGACACTTGGACTGTGTAATTACTGCTGGAAATATTCAAACTCGTTTCCGGCATCCGAGGGACAACTACAATATTTATTTTTTCTTAGATGTTTGCCACATGTAAAAGCTGTTGAGGAATCTTTTGGCAAACGCAGGTGTGATTATTGACAAGTAAAATGGGACTACATTGTCAAACTTCATAAATTACAAGAACAAGAGGGTCTAACGTTAGCCAACAAATTAACAGCTAATCCTATTGATTGGAAAAAGCAACAAATCAAAGTGGGTTACTCTATTAATAAGTGTATGGGTAAAATTTATAAATTTTGTTATTGTAGGTCAGATTGGCAGTTCAAGTATTCAGCTCCAGTGTAGGTGATGCATTAAAATTTCTAAAAGAAAAACGTTTTACGGAATTTGAAGGCGTAGATGCTACAATAGAAATCGTTCACAAAATCGATAGACTATTTGATGTGTAAATTGCTAAGGGCTACAAAGCACCCATGAGGAAAGTAAATCAAGGTATCTGGAAGCCTTTTTCGACGGATACGGTGGAATATTTGCGATCTTTGAGAACCAGTGACGGACAATTACCTACTTATTCCATAGTCCCAGAAAAACTGGCATACTAGGATTCATGGTATCAGCAATAACAATAAGTGCTTTGAGAATGTATGTAGATTATGTTGAAAACGGTAATTGAAATATTTATCAACATACAAATGCAGCCAAGATCACTTGGAAACATTCTTCACTGCTATACGGTAAGATTTTACGAAGTTTTGTAATTGACAAGACAATTTTTTATTATCCAATTACCGTCTTTATTAGGTCGAGAAACGGATGGAATAGTAATCCTTCTGCACTGCAAGAATTGCAGGAAGCTTTAAGCAACTAATCCTTCATGCAAATGTTAAAGGAATGGGTGGTAACTGCCAAGTTTTATTGGAGAGTACGACGATTCTATCAGTTAGAATGGTGGATGTGAGCGTTCACAGAAACTGAGATTAAATGTTGAGGATATGGAACTTATCGAACACGATTATTGTACTTTTTATATATCACTGAATGAATAGGTACTGTTATCAAATGCATGTCCGGTTATTTCGAGGTCATTAGTATACAACGCTAGTGGCATCTAATTGTAGCCCTAACGTGATGATTTTCAATAATTTTAACCAAATTATGAAGATTTTAATTAAAAAACTTTTGTCCATAGTTAAACTCGTAATCGAATTCTATGTGTTTATATTATTGTCACCACCATTATTTTAGGAAAAATTATTGTAGCTCTAGTTTGGGAGTGGTTCAAAAGTTGGTGCATTTGACCTACGAAAAGGTGGCAAATGTTTGTGCAAAACTTTGCTTTGTTTGTGTTTTTTTAGGGAATTTATAAAATTTTCGTTTAAAAATGGATGAGCAAAGTAAAACAAACATTCGTGATTATTTGTTATTAAAAAGCGATCATTTTAGAGTTGTTGAGACGTAGAAAGAAGGCGTTAAAGGAGAACAACGAAGCCTCACTTGTAACCGTTTGTACGGATTTAGCAAACTTATATGTAGAGGAAGGCCGGTACGATTTTGCAATAGAAGAGTATGAAATGATCTCGAAAATACACCAAAAACAAAACAAGTTATTAGATTATGGTATTGTGAACCGCGGCATTGGTGAGGCTTATTTGGAGCTCCGACAATTCGACAAAGCCATCCATCATCAAAAAATCTATTTAGGTGCTGCTATAACACGAATTGATTGCCGATAAATAATTTGGTATTTTCCAGAAATCGCCAGTCAGTTAGGGAATAAAGTAGAGGAACCACGTGCCTTGGCCACAATCGGCTATCTCTATCTCACTAGTTTTCTGGGAGGTGATAAGGATACTAGAAATCTAGACATTGCCCATGAGTTTTTTACGAAAAGTTGGACAATTTGCGAGAAGTATTTTGTACAATTTCATTGATTCATCACCTAATTTCATTTGTTAATTTTATAGTTTAGAAGGTGAAATTAGCAGGTTTGAACACGCCGATATGTCGGCGAGATTACTATCGAATTTAGGTCTGCTGCAGTATTGTCGCGGTAAACTACAAGAAGCGTTAGAATTGATTAATAAATCGATCAATTTGTGTAAAATACACGATTTATACGAACAACTCTTAAGAGGATATGTTGTCTTGGCGTCCCTATTGGAGAAACAAAGTGATACACGATCGGCTTTGTTGCAGTACAATTTAGCAATCGAAACTGCCAGTAATTCACAATTATCTATAATTGAACGTTTATAATCGATCTGATTTCCAGAGAAATTAAAAACTAAGCCGAATCTACTAACCGGAGTCCTGTCGAGTAAAGCTGAAGCTCTAATAAGGCTTGGCGATTTTCAAGGTGCTAAAAGCACTCTGTTGAAGGCCTACAAAATCAAGTTGCCCAATAACAAAGAGCACGAATTAATCGAACGTAATTTGAAGGCGGTAGCCTCAATTTGTTACAATGAAGATAAATTATTAACGATCAAAGATACGGAATATAAAGTATTGAAAGGTTTGTACGAAAAGATCGGTGATGCTTGTTGCGAATTGAAAAGCTACAAAAAAGCGCTTGATTATTATAAGAAAATGTTGGAGGCAGCCATTGAAGCCGATCTACCAACACCCGAATTGGCATCCTGTTATTACAGTTTAGGTGAAACACATAAAGATCTCGGGCAATATAATGAAGCTGTCAATTATTTTCAAGTTGAATTGGATTTATATAAAGATCAATTGGTCGACTATTTGAATACAATTTGTGAAATTATCGATATAAAGGAAAAGAATTTGAATTGTCCGATTGACGAGATCTTGAAGTTGTACGAATGTGCCATTGAACGTTGCCGCAACGATCAGAATCAACATGAAGAAGGACGTATGGTGAAACGTTGTATTATCTATTTGAATCGTAATAAACAATTTGATAAAATCGAAAATATCAACAACAATTAAACGAACTGAATTATGTTAGTTCGGATAGTGAAGGTGAAAATTCGGATACACGACCGGTTACGACGGCCGGTGAAGATATCGATATTGATGACATAACAGGTGTTTACCGATTACACTTATCCCTCGATTTACACGGTTTCTAATATAAATCGAGGAATATGTGTGTTTGAAATTTCTTCGTTTATAATTCGATTGATTTCAGATCTTTCCGAAAGTAGTGACAGTGAACAACCGCAGCGAGTTAAACGCCGTTCAAAAACGTTTACAATTAAACGTAATGCCAAAGGGGAAACTCAATTACATTCAGCTTGTATTAAAGGTAAACTCGATATTGTTCGGCTGTTGTTGAAAAAAGGCCATCCGGTTAATGTACGCGACAATTTCGGATGGTTACCATTACACGAGGCCTGCAATTGGGGCCATTTAGATATTGTTGAATTACTGTTAAGTAATGGTGCTACAATTAACGATCGTGGCGGCACAGATTGCGGTGGCATCACACCATTACACGATGCTGCATCCAATGGACATTTAGAAATTGTTGAATTCCTCCTAAATAACGGTGCTAATGCGATCGCGAAGACTGATGATGGTGAGACTGTTGCGGATTTATTAGAAATTTGGCATAAGGACGCACAATTAAATCAACAAACCGAATCGTTGTATCAAACGATAATAAAACGACTTCATTTAGCTTTAGAAAAATCCGGAAATGTAGACAAACAAATAGTTGTTAATGCGGAAATATCACCGGAAGTATATTCGGGTGATTTGAGGAGGTGTAAAAGTATTGGTTTAGATGATCCGGCAAATACGCAAAGTACATCGAAAATCACCAGCGATTATCAGAATGTTATTGAAAGTTTAAAAATATCCCAAATACCAGTCAGGCGATGAAAAAAACGGACATCAAAAGACCTGCAGTAATACCCCACGATGATGATGTTGATGATGATTGGTTGGATGATGATAATGGGAAATCGCCAAAGAAACGCCGTACAAATTCACCTGCATTTTCTAGAAGATCGTTAATTAGTGATAATGAATTGATACCACTATCAGATGATGAAACTTCCCAAGAAAATCCATCATTATCTGAGATCAATACACATTATTTACTACGAAGTAAAAAATCGCAATCATTGATCGATGCTGGTTCTAATTATATGAAAGCATCTCCGTTAAAAACACAGAATTGCGCAATCAATCCGCCTAGAAAACGTAAACAACAAACGAAACTAACCAGTTCTGGTCGTACAAGAACGTTTGAAGAAGCCGATTCTACTATATCACTAAAACCAAAAAAATCACCAATCACAAGAAACCAATCTAGTGATAGTGTTGGTATCGAACCGACTCTATCCATTGATGTTAGAATTAATGGGAAATTGTATCGGGTCCCGATTTTGTTGTCAGAAGTCAATACACAAACTATTAGATGGCTAGCAGAAGAAGCTGCAAATCGATTTGCCAAGTAATCATAGCGTAATCTTTTATTGATTGCAGTTTTAATTGATTTTGAATTCATTCATTTAGGAAAGAACAC
Organism: Epicauta chinensis; assembly: GCA_021725515.1. NCBI lineage: Eukaryota > Metazoa > Arthropoda > Insecta > Coleoptera > Meloidae > Epicauta > Epicauta chinensis. The sequence goes on along the minus strand of JAEDXX010000107.1, from coordinate 75,123 downwards.
ATGAAACCAACATTGGAATTGGAGACGAAAGATGGGGCCGTATTAGGCGACGATGATATGATCAGCTCGTTATTCCCAATGGGGGCGACGCAAGCGGAGACAATCGAAGGAAGAATAGTTAAATGGAATATTGCGCCATTAGCGAAACGTTACACGGATATTTGTAACGATATGAATATCGGTAAGTAGTGCTTTTTTAATACGAAAATATACTGGTTTGCTCACCAAACGCGGAACGTGTAGAACAAACAAATGTTCCGCATATTTCGAGCATCACTGTACATTGTCGATTGAAATTCCAGTGGCCGATCGCGAAATTTGCGACTTAATGGAGACGTTATCATTGAATTTGAATTTATCTAATAGAGGCTTGATAAATACAATATTAACGCCGTTATGTAAAGCATTAAATCATCAATCCAACTTGATCGAATTGAATCTGTCTGGTAATTATTTAAGCAAAGAAATTGTCCAGTATTTATCATCGAGTTTAACAACATTACAAAATCTAATTAAATTGAATCTAAATTGTACCGGCTTCACAACCGACTTCTTACAAATCTTGTCAAATAGTTTCAGTGATAATAATTGTAAATTAACTTATTTAGATTTAAGTGATAATCATCTAAATGATGAGAGTTTCCAATTTTTGGTTAAAATCACAAAAGTGTGTAAATTGAAATATTTAAATCTATCATCGAATTGTTTCACACAAAATCTATTCAATTATTCACACAATAGAAACGTTTATTTGGATATTGATAATTTAGAAGAACTAAATTTGAGTTGCAATCAATTAAATAATGCTACAGTATTAAAAATTGTGTCATGGTTGAATGGTGCTATTTTAAAAAGTTTCGATTTATCTTGGAATACATTAGAGACTGGTATTTTGAAAGAAATTATCCAAACTTTTGGCAACGGTGCAGAACGGTTTGGTTTAGAAATATTGAAATTGTCGAATTGTCACATAGAAGATGATGAAATTTTCGACCTATTACGGTGAAATTTAGTCAAATATTGTGTCATGATTGTGGATAAATTTTAATTTATTTGCAGATTTACTGATAATTTGATTGAGTTGAATTTGTCGAATAATTCAGGATTAACTAGCATTTCGTTGAAGAAACTGCTCGAAAATGACAAAATAATTAATTTGAATGTCTTGAATTGTTGTAATCTTATGAAATATATGGATTTTGATTTTATAGAAATTGGTCAAAATTATCGACAATTACAAATAAGTTTAGACTGTGATGAAGATTTTGTTGAATGTAGCTTATTGATAAATCAATGGAAACATAAATTTACCAATAGTGCTGTTGTTGAGCAGGGTCCACATTTTTTATCGTTAACAGTAGTCTAAACATTTTTCTATTTTCTACTTTTACAAAATAAACGTTTATAAAGTTTTAAGTCTAGCAATTTTTTCAAACGCAGACGATCGGAGCATCTTTAAAGGTTGTGTCCACGAAGGGCTCAAAATTTTGATGGGTGTGGTGGAAAATTTCCCTAAATTTCGCGGACACAGAGAAACAGTTTAGTTGTAGCACGATTTTTATGGAGTACATTTACAGGCCAGATGCCGAGTCCAATGAAACCGGTTCCCAGGGACAATTGCATGTTATAAACCGTTTCATGTAAGAAAAGAGGAGAGATAACGCATAAAATAGTCTCTTCTCTCACCAACTCACTTCACTGATTTTCTAAAAAAATTTCAATTTAGCATTTTTCTGATGACTTGAATCGTCTACAATTGTTTTTGCACAAATTATTGGTTTTATTGTTTGTTGCAAAATTTTGATGGCCCCTATGTCCTATGCTAATTTGTATTCTGTGTTTACAATTATATTTGTTTAATACATTCGTATTATCAAAGTTTTAAAAACATATGAAATATACAACGCAAACATGGTTATCTTATCAGGGTTATAATATTTTTATGCACATATATAAAATAAATTTTACATAAAATATACGCCTGAGTTATTAATTACTATTACACTGTTTTAAAAGTTACAACAATGTGGAAATTTTTATTATTATTTACATTGATTATAATTAGTGTTGCCGCTCAAAGTAATGATAATGAAAATCCATTCTCAATAGATGGTAAGTTATCTCTTTTGCGCCTGAATTTGCATAAAAACATATGTTTTTGTACAGATTGTACAAAAGATGTCGAAGAAGGTCCAATAATTTGTCTGGCAGCATTTCGTCGTTTCAATTGGAATCATGTGAAACAGAAATGTGAAGAGGTGATCTACGGTGGCTGCCATCCAACCAATAATAATTTCCTAACAATGGAATTGTGTGAACAAACAGCTGAACCGATTTGTAAAACGATCAACAACACCTTATAACGAATCCGAATTTGGGACACAAACATCACCATTATTAATCGTTGTGTATTTATTTTATTATTGGTGCACGTTTTTTCAATAAATATTTTTGAATAGCTAAATTAGTGATTGAAAGGACTCAACTCACCCGACAGGTAGGGGCAAAAATTGGACATACAGGATTCCGATGAAACTTCCCCACAAGCTGGGAAAAAAAACATAAAATCCGGTGTAAATGATTTAAATTGTATTTTACAAAATATGTAAATATCAGTACTAACATTGTTTTAAAATAAATTTTGACTGACACTCGAATTAACAAACAATACACCCCATTGTGGAGCGATTCTTATTAAGACGCTAGAGTAGAATCTTACAAATTACGAAGAGAAAAAACTTTATCACAATATCATCTTTTGATAACTTACAACAATAAAAATTTTAAAATACTATTGCACTTAATAACGAGAATACGTAATTGTTTGATCTTTGTTTTTACCAAATATCAAAAGTACCAGTGGTTTCATTAATTTTATCGATGGCACTTTTCGGATCTGGAGCAAACGAACTCCATACAGTCTTTTTACAATTATCTAATTCTACATTACAATAATTTAATTGTCCACGAATTACACAAACACTATCGATTTTATAAAATTGTTCAAACAATCCATCAATCCAATTGTGCAAATCATTACCGATTCTCATTGAATTATTAACACGTTCTATATGACTAATCGAATTAATATCATTTAGAAATTTCTTATAATCGCTATTAATATCGATATTTCTCGAATAAATCGTCCCACCGTTAATTAAACGCGCCTCTTTAATTGTTATCGAGTTACCATTAAAAAACTCTAAAGGTATTATAAGGAATTTTAGATCAATTAGAGGTGTACCTTTGGAAATTAATTTCACCGTCCAATTACCGGGTAAATGTGGTTGTTTTAATGTAGGTTTCGAGAAACCAATTAATTGATTCTCATCGATTATAATTTCAGTGATATCAACCAATAAACCGGTAGGATCGATCCATAAACATGTTAAATTCAAATTTGTACTCGTGAAACGATAGATTAGAACAAAATCATTGTACGGTGATAAGATACGATGGAAATTCCTAGAGATTTGTTCTTTTTGATCATAATCACTACTCACTGATACATCTTCAAGACGATCTAATAGACTTGATGTTGTTAGAAATGTAATTTTATTTAATGGTTTAAATGATAATTCCAAATCAATCATTGAATCGATTTGGAAATGTACTAGAGTCGATTTGTATACATCTTGTGAATGATATGAGGTTATTTCTAATAATTTCAATAGATTTATCGTACAATTTGTTAGAGTTCGTGTCCATAATCGTATAGATGCGGTTGTTGCAGTTTTAACACCATCATCGATCTTTGGTGATATATCCGAATTGTGGTAGAGATTTTGCCAGTACGAATGGATATTTCGTACCTTTTTCGATGGCCGTTCCAGACCGTACAACCACAATTCTAATTTATAGATAATTGCTTGATTGATGATCGGTTCGAATTTTCGTGCAAAATACAATTGTCGTGATTGTGTTGTTTGTAAACGTAACCAATCATCTGGACGAAAATCATTTGGACTACAACCACACCAATCGACAACATGTTTATATTGACATTTACAACCTAATTTCCTTTTCCAATTCGTTACATGTAAATTATTATCAATATATGTATCACAGTATTTTGAATTTCTTAATACCGTATGAAAGAACGATTCAGCTGGTAATAATGTATAATTAAATACTTTTAATAAACCATCAATTAAATCGTCACGTTGATTTATTAGATAATTAATAAATTTATATGATAATGCTATCCAATCACTACCACCATCGATTTGTATACCATTTGGTAATTGTCGATCTGATACACGCCACATACGATATTCGCATTCAATAAATGTTTTATCTAAACCTTGTTTTTGTAGGAAACGTTGTGTATCACGTCCGTGCGATTTAACAAAATTACGATCTTTATTGATTGTTAAGAAATTCTCTAATGATTTAATTGTTTTCACTGGATAATCGGATTCACTTAAATTCAATAGAAAATCCCATTTCCAATCGGACATTTCTAATAATTCCGACATACAACTTAAGAGCATCTGTAATAATGAGGCACCACCCCAAATTGTTGCGAAACGACGGCGTGTCAAACGGATATTTGTAAAACGTTTCTCTAATGGTAGTAATTCTCGAAATAAATAATCTTCTCGCTTTAAAAGAAAGATTGATTAATTATAAATAGTTTAAGAGTAATGTAGAAATTGATTTACCACATCAATATGGATGTAATAATAATGATTACGATGGTATAAGATTTTTAATAATCGTTTAATTTGACGTAGAGCTCGACCGTTTAATGTTAACAAAAATACGATTCTGGCTGGTTCTTCATCGATAATTGACGAATCGGTGTTTGCAATTTGTGGTACGAATTCTAAAATTTATTTTATTATAAATATAAAATAAACAATAAGAAATTTTCAACAGATCGCAGACAAATCGAAAGAATTGGCAATAAAATAGGCAATTCCACAAATGAGTACTAAAAAGCGGCACATGAACGTTTAAGAGACTTAGCGGTAGACAATATGACAACAAATGTTTGGACACTTGACATGAGAATCAGTTTTATATTAATTAATCCTTCGCTCTGATCTCCTTGAATTTTTATTATTGATAATCACGAATTTAAGTTTCTCATAAAAACCTTCTTTAGCACCAAACAGACTCCCGATATCAAGCACTCCAACTGATGCCAATACTGGCAAAGAGTTGAAGCGAAAGCGACAAAACAGAAGTAAACAAAGAATATTAGAAAATCAGCTAAATGAACCCATCTTTTCGCTAATGATGAATAGAAGCTAAAGACTCTATAAAACAACACATCGCTACTTCACTAAGGGACTGTTACGCTTTGCGTTCAGCGTTACTCGTGGCTTTGCTCGCAGTTTAGCCTTAGCCTCTACTATACAATGGATGGAGTGTATAATTCAATTAAAATGATTCTTACTTCGTATTCCAGTTTGGTAAACATTAATAGTATAATAGCCGCCACAAGTAGCTCGATTATCTCCTGGACATTTCATATTGCATGATGAGTCTGGTAGTTTAGATATAGACGACGGTTCGTCATTACCACAGAAGCATTCATGCCTAAAAAAATTACATTACATTCTAGTCTTTTAATTATTAACCACATCAACTGCCACTGTGGAACTCGTCAGAAAAATACTTGTTCTGGACGGACATAAATTTCATTGCTTAAGGAGGTATTCTGGTCTAGAAATTTGAAAAAAAAATCGATTTTTTCTATATTTTCAAAGCTTAATCCTTTAAGAATGTGTCTTTAAAAGGATTTCTCAAAATTCAGATTATTATCCGAGATGTAGCTGTTTCAGTGACTCGGCATCCGAAGCCGCTCGGCCGGAACGCGGAACTGCGCCCTTTTTTCGAAACTATCTCTTTTGAAATGTTACTTACGATTTCTCAAGTTCTACTGAATCGATTTAGTTGAAATTTGGCGTGGGTCTTCTCTATACACTTATCTATCGTACTAACTATCCTCAACCCCAAATTTGAATTCTTACTATTTAAAAAAAAAAATCGGAAAGCTCAAAAAAAGTAGTAGAAAATTTTTTTTTTTCAGATATCTGCCATTTTGTGAAAAAAAATTATTTTTCAACTCTTTTAGTTAGTACGATAGCGGTATTACTCTAGATTAATAATCTGTTTTTTACTTTTTTCTCAAATTCTTGGAGGGTTGGAATCATGGTCACAGTCGCACACCATTTTTTTGAGACCCCCCCCACTTCATCGGCCGATAACGTTTTGAGTTTTCAATTTTGTCACTTTTTTTACTATGTATTCTTGAAATATATATATTAGGGTGGTCGTTAAAAATTATTTTTTGTCAGCCGCCCTAAAAAAACGTTCCTTTTGATGAAAAAATACGGGGGAATTTTTTTCTTTTTTTTTGGACAAGAACACGTGCCGCACGGCCTTTGAAGATTATTTCTTCATGAAATTACAGTTTTTTCAAAATATCTCTTAAAGTAGACGGATTTGAGAAAAAATCATTGAAAGCAATTTCATAGAAATAAAATTCTCTACAAAAAAGGTCTCTTTTGATTTTTTCATAAAGTTCATATTTATGGAGATATTTTCAATAATGAACTCAATAACTTCAAAAATCAAAATTTTCAGACATAAAAGTATTTTTTTCTTAAATAAAAACCATTTGGTAACTTAAGTCACATTTACAACTATTAATTTAATCGTTTTTATTTCCGAAAAAAATATGTTTATACGTCTGAAAATTTTGATTTTATGGAGTTATTAAGTCGATTATTGAAAATATCTCCATAAATATAAAGTTTCTGAGAAAATCAAATGAAACCTTTTTTGTGGAGGATTTTATTTCCTATGAAATTGCTTCAATGATTTTTTCTCAAATCCGTCTACTTTAAGAGATATATTGAAAAAAACTGTGATTTTATGAAGAAATAATCTTCAAAGGGCGTGCGGCACGTGTTCTTGTTGTCCATTCCCCTGTATTTTCTCATCAAAAGGAAGGTTTTTTTGAGGCGGCTGAAAAAATTTAATATTTAACGACCACCCTAATATATATAAATATCTGATAAAAAATCCGTGTTAAAAATATTGTTTGCCTTTTTTTACGGCACTTCAAAAAGTACCTAAAATTCATGCCTCTAGACCAGAATATCCCCTTAATGTGAAATTTATGGTTTCTTGACTGTCCTGGCAATCAACGTGTTATAGATATTAAAAATCAAATCAAATTTACCCGTATTGGACACCAGCATAAGGAAATCCAGATTGTAAACATAATTCTATACAATATTTGGGTGAATTTGTTTTTTTATTAACACCATAATAACCACTCAACAAACGATAATTATTCTCATCTTTAAAACAACCCAATGATTTACCATATAATCTACCATCATTTGGACATTGACTTTTCAATTGTTTCGGATACAATTTACCATTCAATGATAAACATGTAAGATTTGCCAATAATTGTTTACAATATTGTGTTTTAGCACGATGTATTGCCGATATTGCTTCTTTACCATTTATTACACAATCAGGTTTGAAATTCAATTCATCTAAATTCAATACGAACGTTGTATTGTCTTTACGATTCTTTTTATATGAACTGTGCGATGAAGTGTATTGCTGTTGTTGTTGTTGTTGCAATTGCCAATCATTTTGTGATAAATTCGCATTGATTTGGAAGAAATGAACAGCCAAAAATATTTGAAAAACTAAAATTATTAAACCAACTAAGAAGAAGATTTTGTACTTTTTCAACCATCTGCCATTTCCACTTCTTGTTGCAACCATTTCAATTAAATAATCACCAATTCGATTTCATAACTCCACATTCTTTTCTATTGCTTCTCGATTACACTCTAAATTGATCAGAACAGATAAGAACAATCGTTATTATATCGATTATTAAACAGCAATAATATATTTGATATCGAAAAGATTACAAAACTAACCTCAATGATGCAGTTGATTACTTTCAACAGATCGTATAGTGTTTTATAAGTGAACAATACATCTATTGCTATAAATATCGAAAACACATTTATCCAGTTTTGAAAAAAAATAGTTTTTCTACAATTTTAAATAAATTTAACGTAACTGCAATTGACACTATAGGGCGACATTGCTTGTGTTTTAAAACTGCTCGAACTGGCTCGAACTTGTTCGAACAGACAGTCCAAAAAAAAAGCTACTCGAAAAAGGTATACTCCATCCAAAATTTAAATATAAAATTCCAACTGACAGAAATGTAACTAAAGTGAATTCATCGACCAAAGGGTTACTAGATTTGACAGATGTCTCGTTAAACAAATTACGTAATCCCAAGATTGTAGGCGAAGATATGGATAAAGAATGAAATCCCTGAAAATATCACTAAATTCAAGGGTACCAATTTGAATCTAGGAAGCTTTGGTCGATGAATTTTGTACAACCTGAGCAACGAAAAAGTAGTATAGTGTATTCGCGGACCAAAGGGTTACTAAATTTGAAAGATTTGTCACTAGTTCTCCACTACGGAAAAATAGTGCCATCCTAATTGTAATTAAAATAAATAATAAAGTAGGCAAAACACTCTAGTAATATCGTTTATGGATTTTATTTTTAAATATAGTAAATGTACTGGTTGAACGTGAATATCAAATGTCAAATATGCAACTAAGCGGCGCTAAGGAAGATTCTAGAGCTCCCAGGAGTTACAAAAGCGGCCTAAATGTACCTATATTTCCACATATACGACATATACAGTTGCGATCAAAAAATTTTGGACGTCAAGGACATCTAATTGTCAGTTGGTGTAGGACAGTCTTTAATATTTTATATTCAAAAAGTCATTAATTTTGACATTTAGAACGTTAATAATAACAGTAATGCTTGGCCCAGATTAAACATTTTTAAACGTCAAAAAAACGCCGTCCAAAATTTTTTGATCGCAACTGCATTTGGGGAATTTTTTTGACACATTTGAAGTTTGAAAATTCACCTTCAGGTGTACCAACTAAAAACTAGGAACCATTTAGTCGCTAAATTTCGTATACCTTTATTAAAGTTCCAGAATTTAAAATCTCCATTATTGTATTGAATGGAAAATTGAGTCAATAAAGATCTAAAAAAAATTATAAGATTCTAAACTTGGAGAGGTTGGTATTAAAAAAATATGTAAGAAAACGTGTAGGATTTTATTCAAACAGGAGTACCACTATAAAATATTCTATTTGTTCCAAGTAGACATGTAAAAGTTAGGAACTTTTCAAGCATTAAGTTGCATATCGATACTGCCATTCTAATATGTCGTATCCCACATTTGGAAAATTATTCAGGAGACGATAAAAACGTTTCACGGTCGCAAATGAAAGAAAACTAGTAACTTTTTTTTGCTGAAATTTGTTTTAATGCATAAACAGTAATAATAGAAGTAAAAAAAAATTTTTTGATGAATTGTTTAATTATTATGTGGGTTACGACATATTGATTGCTGCTACCTGTGTGGGATACGACATATTGTCAATAAGATTGAAAGTGTTATAAAAAGAAGAACGTCAAGAAAATTTTGTGAAAATGATTTTTCGTTTTTAAATTAAAATTTTTTTAACACAGTTTAACATATTATATTTTTATATTATTTATCAAACCACCAATTATAATTATTTTAAGTTCACAGCTACACGGTACTGCGTGAATTTTCAAATTTTTTGTTAGATATCTTTCTATTTTTAATATCTTTAAGATAATATTTAGCTTTCTTGTCATTGTTTTGTTTTCTGTTAAGTTTTGTTTTTTTTTAAATTTCAGGTACATAATCTTCTTCAGTTTCCTGATTTTTTCTTTTTCTGACCCTTTTATCACAGGCTTCCGTATAATTAATAGCACTATTAATAATAGGAGTATCACTTTCAATTTTTTTTTCTTCACTATTACGACGTAATACTTTCTTCGTAATTTCATAATTATCTTCACTATATAGCTTTTCGTTTTTTCTTGGATTGGTTACTTTGTCTATATTCTCATTCACGTATTTTAAAACTTCCCTTGACGAAGATTGGTCAGTAGTAGAGTCATCATGACATTTTATATTATCGCAGAAAAGATAAGTGTCTGTAGCCAATACTTTCTTCAATTCTTATACATTTTGCCACTTATTTTTATTTATCTTTATTTTTTCATTAAATAGTGATTTCAGTGTATAATCGAAATTTGACAGAGGATTTTTAATCGGTATATCACTATTTATTGAATTAAATAAGAAATAAGCTCTGCATTTTCAGCATTCTCTAATACTGGCTCAACCGGCTCAACATATTTTCATCAATTGCATCCTTACAATTTACTTAAAATTAATAATATTAAGTGTGACTGTCACATCGTGGCACCGACTGAACCTATACGAATGTGGGATACGACATATTAGAATATTTATTTAAAAATACTAAATAAACAATTTGACCTCTAAAATTTTTACATAAGCTACACATTGCGACAATGATTCGATTTTTCAAAAAAAAGTGAAAATCTCAAATTTTGTGGGATACGACGTATTAGAATGACAGTATCGATATAATCTATAATTTATAAAATAAATTTTCCGGCTAAACGTGGAAAGTCAAATGTGCAACTAAACGCTCCAAAAGTGCCTATGCGTTTATTTGCATATTTTTTGTAACCTCAAAATTTGTTATCGATATTGTTGTTTGACTTTTTTTAAAGAGTTTTGTGACTTATTTCAAAATAATATTTAGTAATGAGTCATTTTTATGTATATAGAATAGTGCTGTCTGTTCCCCTTTTGAACCGGTGTCTCAATTGGTGTACTAAATTCATCGACCAAAGGCTTCCTAGATTTAAGTTGGTATCCTTGAAGTGATATTTTTAGGGATTTGTTTGTTTGTGTCCATACCTCCACTTACAATCCTGGGACCATGTATTTTGTTTAACGAGATGTGTGTCAAATCTAGTAACCTTTTTGGTCGATGAATTTAGTATAGCCATAAAGTAATTTAGTCAGTACACTATAACTAGCCTTTTACTATAAAACGATTGCAGGTGCTGTTGGACATTTTACTGCTCGAGCACTCGAACATCTATTCGGAACGGTTTGAAAACCTATCCGACCGATTCGGTTAGTGTTCGAGTTGTTGAGCAAACGACATATATTGGGAACTGTCGAAATCAAATATTTGCAATAAAAACGTTACTAGCCGTCATCTGTAAGGATTCAGTTGATTGTAAAAGTCCGCGTAAAGGGCCGATTGTGGCCTTTTTCTGAAAAAGGACACATTTAATTTGGTAATTTTGGGTGTAGTGCCCGCATGTATAATTAACAGTAAGTATCAGAGAAAATACGTTATCTGATTAAGTTATTGCTCTTAATTTTATTATATTTTTTTAGAATTATTTATGATGAGCATAGAAACTGGTATGTCGACTCTGGAGCTAGGTGATCGTCGAAAACGACGTTATAGCGACCTTTTCCAACCACCACCACAACCAACAGATGTTAATCAGAACTTTACCGATATTGTAATATCTATGGATGAAGAAAACGAGCAACCAGTACAAAATCTCAATGACAGTCAAATTGAGACAAATGTGGACAGTGATGGAAGTGTTAAAAGACGACATTCGAATCGTAAACGTGTCGCTACAAGTTTCTTTGAAGCAACCGAGACACGTGATAAACCAGTCACGTCGAAAAAGATAAATAATCAGGACATTGAATCGATTAAAAGTTATTATTTAGATAGAACAATAAAACGTTTACCATCAACATTGGAAACAATCTTTGAAGTGCCACAAGAATGTAATGATGGTATGGTGCTTTATTGGAGTAAAAGAAAGTATCGACGTTCTCTTAATTTTACTGAAATTTGTGATGATAGCATTAAAAGGAATCCAACGAAAATCAAGAAACGTTCAATGAAGATCAAAAGTATGAATGCAAAAATGAAATTAGCTAATCGCAAGAAGATTAGTATGCAGTATGTTAAAAAATATTTAGCGGAGGTGGATGAACAGGAGAATTAAAAAGACTGATGGTGTTTAAGATATTTTTTTTGTAGGCATTTCTATTATTATCATATTTTTTAAATTAGCTTTTTTTGTCGAAAAACTAGTATCTTTCTTAAGAATTACAAACAGTATAGTACAACTTAAAATTTGGTCGTATCCTGCCCTTTTACAGATCCGTAATCCTCTATTGCCATTTTTCATTTTCTTTCTATCAAGCCATTATCACTTTCCACAATCTAAAACATTGAAAAAGCGTTAGAAGTGGAACTTCATAGGTTAGAGATGGAGTTCCTTTTTTTCTTGGTTTATTTTTTTTCTGTCGTCTGTAGGCTCGATTTTTTCTGCATTTCACTTTATTATCTATGTTTCACTTATCTCAAAACAATATTCATATCTATCTATATGATTATATATGATCATTTATAAGTCATATAAATCATAAATAAATATAGGGTCAGGGGGGCAAAGTGGGCCCTTTAGGGAAAAAATCATATCAATATTTTTTTACGCATTCATTTTTTTTTAGACCCTTGATACGTATTTAACATTGTTATGCTGCGTCCATTAAAATTAAAAAATCGAAAATTTGGGACAATAAGGGCGCCCCCCCAAAGAAAATTCATAATTGATATTTTTCATTCTGAATTTTTATTTTTACAATTAATAAATATTCAAAAAGAGAATGGTCCTTTTTATCCCTCATTATATAAGAAATTTCAAAAAGGTTTACCCCAATATTTTTTGAAGCTTTGAAAGTTTGAAGGGGCCCACTGTGCCCCTCCCTCCCTTATATGATTTATAAATAATTATAAATAGTCATAAATTATCAGACAAAATCAGTTTTTCCTGGGTAATGTAAGGTGAAAAGAAAAAGAATGTAGACAACTACAATCTAACATCTTTGTCTTAGACATGGATACACATGTAGTCAGACAAAAACAGAATAATTTACATAGAAATACGCTGAACACCTAATGTAAGTCTTATGCAACCCAAAAAACAATCATATGGTAATGTTGAAGAACACACGAATGAAGACTTATCGCAGATTTCCTGTTAAAAGAGGAAGAGCTCTGCTTTGTTATTCGTAAATTAGAACAAATAATTGCCTCTTCTCTCCTTCTCCAGTTAGTAAAAATTGTACACTTATAAATAGCCAGCTTTTGTATACATTTTCAAACTGATTTAAATATTTATCATACAGGAAACAAATTGATATTAAAAACATCTGTTTTAAAAGTTTAATCGTCAACAGCTCGTTCTTTTCTCGATTTAATTATTCAAAAAAAAAATGTCACGACCGTATCAATTGCGAACAAAACGCATCTTTGTTACAACAATAATTCTAATTGTTTTCTACTTCTTTGGACGTGCACGTTATTACGAATACAATGCAACTGTATTTCTACCGAAAATTAAACCGATTGATGTGTGGGAATTCGTGGCAGACTTCAGTAATATGAAATATTTGAATCCAACAATGTAAGCATTGATTTCAATAACTATTCGATTATGCTACAATTTTATTATTTTAGAATTAGCTTCAATATCATCGATGAAGGTGGCAATTATGAACATTGGAAATATTCAACTGAATATACCGAAAATCTATCACATTGGCCATATTTATCGAATCGTGCCGTTGCCCATTTCAACGTAAAAGCCAATGCAAAGAAAGATAAATATTTTATTGATTCTATACATAGAACTTGTCTATTTTTCGATTTGTACTGCTGTAAGGCTGTTATGTCGATTATTTGGATCGAATTTTAAATTTTAATGATTTCAGTGGAATCTCGGAGCACTTTCAAATTCTCACATCAGAATAATTCTCTTGGAAATGGTGCATTCTGTGAAGAGCAAATCTTCTATCAATGTCCAGTGTTTCTATCAGTAGTTTGCCGCAGAGAAGTCGTATTCCAACGGACGGCTATTATGGGGAATCTAAAGAAATATTTTTCAAAACATAGAGCGTAGAAAATTGTGATTTTGTAATTAGAATGACGAGATAATAGAGACCTTATCATTTATACTCCTACGCGTTTCCTTAGAGTACTTTGAAATTGCCGCATTTTATCAACTTCCTGGTTATAAGCACGTGTAACACTAACTAACCACTAGTAACCACAACGTTGTCGAGAAAGTCCACTCAAAAGGACTACTTATAAGTTGATTTTTAAATTTATAAACAACTACTCTAATAATTTATACATTTAAATTGATTCTATAATTTGTTTATTTTATTTGATTTAAATAATTATTGAATAATTAAGAATTTTATGTATCATTAGTTGTTGATTTGATTAATTCGTAGTGAGACAAATTCTTGTTTCCTGTACACAGGCGGCCATCACTCTTTTTGTTTTCACGCGAGCATGGTGAGTTCATGTTGTGTCTTATTTTTAAAATTTTTACTATTTATTTAAGTAATTAACCAAATTATCCATTATTAATTAACTCAGTGTTTCTTGTTTAATTATAATTTCTATAAATTTTGTATTAATTTACAAAATTGGAAAATTGCATTCCTAACCTCAAATCCACATGGCTGATATGAATTGCAATAATCTTTCCAGTTTTTTAATTATGTTTACAGCCTTTCCAAAGGTTTGTGCAGACCGGCCGTGTGGCTGTGGTGTCCGATGGGCCCCATAAAGGCAAATTAGTTAGCATAGTTGATGTAATCGACCAAACCCGTGTAAGTACATAGATCTAATTATTTGCAAAATTCTCATTGAAATGATGATACAAGTACTGATAGGAATTGCCGACTGAATCTTATTGATGATAATCTTAATCTGAGAATTTTAATTATTCGAATCGAAATTGTATTATTTCCATAAAATACTAATTATTGATTATTCAACTAAAGGTGTTGGTAGATGGTCCCAATAGTGGTGTGTCTAGAGGACCACTCCGTTTAAATCAATTACATTTAACGAAATTCCGCCTGAAATTCCCCTACACCGGCAAAACACGTGTTGTTCGTAAGGCATGGAATGAAGCTAAAGTTGATGAGAAATGGGCTGAATCAACATGGGCTAAAAAAGTTGAAGCCAAGCAGAAGGTAGACCAACAAAAATCTATAATCAAATCAATTTAATAATGATATTAATCGGTTGTAGAGACAAGCTCTGTCAGATTTTGATCGTTTCAAATTACGTAGAGCACGAACACGCCGTAACAAAGTTCGTACAATTGTCTTTAGAAATTTGAAGAAATCCTGTTCAAGAAATGGTACATTATTCGGTAAAAAGAAGATGGCGAAAGGTGGTGATAAACCGAAACCTAAAAAAGATAAAAAGGAGAAGAAAGAAAAAGCCAAGAAATAATCGTTGGACGTTTAATTAAAATAAAATTTTATAAAGGAATAGGTATTTTTCTCAATTATTTTGTACGATTTTCAATACCCATGCCCAATCGGTTTTTAATATTGCTTTATCTGGGAATGTTATTGTAACGGATTTGTCTCGTTTTTTCCACTAAAACAAACTTTAATGTAGTAAATAAATAATTAAAATTGATACTTACAGATAATTTAGGCGAGTAGCCTAAGACGAAAATATCGGTTTGTTTATTAACAAATTTTACGATTGCGCCCAATTCTAGTTGGTTGTGTTTCGGCCAACTTAACACAATCGCGTAAAATGTACTCGAATTTTTATTCTTTGTATACCATACAGATTTCTGTATGGTATCGTTTTGGTATTGCCACGGTTGCGTCTCGTAGATCGCTTCACCATTCACTTTCAACCAGTTACCCAAATCCAACAAACGTTCCTGGAAGATTGGCACGATTGTGCCCTCCTTTGTGGGTCCAACATTTATCAAAATATTGCCTAAAAGTTACTTATAATTGAATGATCGCTAATTAATTGAATAATCAACGAATTTACCGCCACAACTCACAGTTTCCGTCATTGTTTTGATCAATTCAAATGTTGTCAGATAATCGCTCAAATTCGCATTCCTGCGATAGCCCCAACTTTTCCGATCGACAGTCATTGCGTTCTCCCATTTATGTGATTGTAATACGCCCGGATTGAAGCGATCTTTACACGTATAGAAATCGCCGTGTTTGCACGGGATACCTTTACCCCATCGATCATTAACGACGATCGTGTCTTTAACAGGACTATCATTGTATAACCACGCGATGAATTCAGTTGAATTCCAATACGTATCGTTGGCTTCCCAATCACCATCCGACCATAATATTTCCGGTTTATAAATATTGATCAATTCGTACATCTCTGGCAACATTTTATGTGCAACAAAATCGTTTGTTTTGAACTTATTCCCACGATCTTGAACGTATAGGGGATTATACCATTCGTATAAAGAATGATAGAGGCCGAATATTAATCCAGATTTACGAACAGATTTCGCTAAATCACCCAGCACATCCCGATGGGGTCCCACATCTTTCGCATTCCAAGAAAACGAATATTTTGACGGCCACAATGTGAAACCCTCATGATGTTTACTGGTCAACACTACGTACCTAGAAAAACATCTCCAAATTACCAATAACACAAACGATCAACACTGATAATAACTTGGCGCCAGCTTTTTTGAATAGTTCCGCCCATTCGTCCGGATTGTAGAATTCCGCTGTAAAATCCTTGGCGAAATCCTGATAGGTGAAGTTGGGTGGGTAGTTTTTTTTCCTAAATGCCGCAACATCTTTGCCTGAAATTTATTGACATTGGATTTTTTGTGTGTAAATTTATTTAATTGTGATACCGTTCCAATACGCCCAGAACCATTCACTGTGGAAACTTGGTACGGAAAATACGCCCCAATGTAGGAAGATGCCGATTTTTGCGTCATCGTACCATTGCGGCAGCGGTCGTTTATCTAAACTGTCCCATGTTGGTTCGTATTGAGTTTCGGCTGGTAGATTCACAATTTGTGGAACGTTTTTATTAGACAAACTATAAGTTAGTTTATTATTTATTATTAATACTAATAGAATACAATTGACAAATTGTAGACGACCCATTTTTTTTTCGTTTTAAAGTAATTTAAAGAAAATAGACTTTGAGTAGATAATCGCTTTATCTGCGTAATACAAATACATTCGAAGAGATAACAAGTATAATTGATAAAGGTCAATACGTGGTACTTATATACGTTCTTGTTAAATATAATAATAATGTTTATCATGAGAACAACATTTATGTATTTTTTTATTGTTACGAATTTTCAATTGTTATTGTTTTTCACTGACTATCAGTGTACAATATAATGTATGTCATAAATGCGAATACACAGGGCCGGATTTAGCGATTTCTGGAAACTAACGGCATTAGGTCAGGTGTGGACGGCGGCGACATTAATTTTTCAGCACAATCACAATAAAAAATTGTGCATGGCACAGTCTTGATAATCCGGATTTTCTTTATCTTTACGTTTCTAGGGTCTTTTCATTTATGATAAGAATATTCTGTTAAAAGAATAACTACATTCGGATTGGTTAAGAATTTGTAGATTTTCTCACACAACGTTATCTTTCTACGATCTGATTCGTCAAGCCATACAATTCGGATTATCGAGTCGAAGGAGTGGAGGACGTTTTTCCAACCTCTTGAACTAATATCATATTGGTAAATACTAAAACTATGACCAAAAGTTGAGAATTGAAGAGGAAAATATGTTTTCAACTTTCTTTTTCCTTCTGAAAATAAATTCTTCAGGGTTGATACTTTAAAAAAATAACCGTCACTTCAAAATTCTAGACTGGAATAATCATTAAACATGTGAATACATATCTCCAATGAAAAGATTGACTAGTCAAAGTCAGAAGTGCTTCTTTTGATCTTCTACTTTTGACTAGCCTCTTTAGAAATTCCTAGGATTGATTAGAAACATATAATGCAAAAATTTTAAAAATGGGACCAGAACAGAGGATCTTTTATCAAAAGTATTGTCACTAATTCAAGAATTCGTCCCTTTTACAGTTTCCAACGAAAACGAAAAATCAAAAAAAAAAAAATTATTCTATTTTAATAAATATTTATGGCAAATGATCTATGACATTACCGAATAGATGCATTCTACCTCATTTTTTAGGAATAAGGAAAGCACATTCGGTCGCTTGATATTCTGATAAGCAGCAGTTAGTTTTGCTCCTCTGTGTTAACCCGCGAGTAAAACTAAAAAATATTGAAAATTCAGACAGTGATAATCCTGAGAACCGAATCACCTCAAAAATAGTTTCCATGTGGTAGTCAGGATAACCGACTGATGATTGCTTCATCTGATATTAAAAAACTAAAGGTATTTCTTCAGTACATAAGTTTATCTTGAATTTGAACGAAGGAATTAACAAATAGTATATTAAAGAACAAGTGTCAGAAGTCGCCTATTATTGCACGAGTCCAAGTTTAGAAAACGAGCGGCGGAGACGCGAGTTTTCTAAAGGACGAGTGCAATATACGACTTCTGACACGAGTTCTTTATACTATTTTGCCTATTTTGTGCCCTTTTTTACAAAAAAATTGCGAGATTTAATATTTAGGGAAATTGGTGGGAGTTGGTGTTACTAAAAAAAAACAATTGAACATTCAGCTAGGGAACTTCGATTGTTTTATTTTTCACTCTTAGTCAATTGTTTTTTTCGCCAAATTGCTTATTTAACAATGAGTGAAGAATTTTCATGTAGTCCACCTGAAATAAGGGAAATTGCTGAAAATGCAGGAAGCAATTTACTACTCGATAAATCCAAAGATCAGTACGAAAAACGGTATATTAAGTATCTTGTTTTTATGATTTTTGACAGTTGTCAAAATCAATGAAAATGTTACCAATCTAGTGGAAAAAAAAATTCCTACTATTTTACTTTTCAGCACTAGTTACGAAATGTGCACATTTCGATACAGTAGCGAGTTTAATAATAGCGATATTATTGACGCAAAATAGAAAAAAGTTTTTTTTCAATGTATTTTAAATGGGAAAGGGGACCCCCCCCATGCGCCAGCTCAATTTTTAAGATATCGAGCTCAAGTTTTAGGAGATGTTTTTTTATCTATTAAAGAAACTTTTTAGATGTATGTATTAAAAAAAAACAAAAATTTTTTTTTTGACAGTAATATTGCACTCGTCCTTTAGAAAACTCGCGCTTCGCCCCTCGTTTTCTAAACTTGGACTCGTGCAATACTAGGCGACTTCTGACACTTGTTCTTTAATATACTATTTTGAATTTTTGGTGAAGGTGCGATAAAAATTCCGATTTTTGCAAAAAATGTCTCATTTTGATTAATTAAAAAATAAGTTGTAATTGAAACAAAAAAAATTCTTCGTTCAGAAACGAGTATTTAGTATGTAAATGAAGTGTCCAAAGTTTAGGCGAAATCGACCCGAAGGTTTCCGAGATATTTTGACTACCGACTTAAAAAAAAAGTTTTGAGAAAAAACGCGATTAAAGTTTGATACATGTACAAGGTGGTAAAGTCATATTTTATCCACGAGCGGAAGTTTATATAACGAGGCCGGAGGCCGAGTGAGCCAAAACCGCCAAACAACAAAACAAGATTTATGACACTTTTATTAATGACGGTCAGCGGGACCAAGCGCCCAGAGACTCAATCGTCTATCTATAACTCGGAAAGTTTAGCTTCTAATGACTTCAAAAAATCGATCTTCTGACCCTTGTCCCCATTTAAGGTAATGATTTATGAGTCTTTTTTCACTATGATTGAACCATTTTTCTTTTACATTGAAAACTGGTGGACGTAGATTCGTAATTCCTGCAAGTGGACTCCAAACTGCTGTCTTTACAGCTTTAGCTAGTCATATTCGGTCATAGTTTCATTTTTGGGAGTCACTGAAATAAGAAACGCTAATTGTAAGACATCACAAGTGCGCTAATAATGCGGTCAAATTAAAAGTGCTAGAATATATAGATACAAACTACAATTACAAATAAAAAAATACATTTATTTTCTTTAGAACCAGCTTTAATTACAAAACTGATAAATAAATATCCTAGATTTGGTTGCTAAAATCGCCCAATTTTCTCTTATTAAGTCTCAACCATATTCCACCTTTGGCACGTATCGTTACACGATACGCTAAACTGATGTGTTCATGGCCCGGACACAAATCCAAATGGAAATTCCGTAAAATTTCCGCTACAATAACTTTAACTTCTAATATACCAAATTTATAGCCAATACAATTCCGTGGACCAGCACTGAACGGTATATAAGCGTACGGATGCAATTTAGACACTCTTTCACTGGAGAAACGATCCGGATTGTAATCTAAAGGATTCTCAAAGATATGAGGTAGACGGTGTGTTGCAAATGGACTAATAAACAAGTTTGTACCGGCTGGTATTGTGATATTATCTGTTAACAAACAATTTCGAGTCAAAATAATACTCAAATTGTCGACGTAAGTTTACCTAACGTTACATCTTGAAGTAGTCTTCGGCCCATCTTTGGTACTGGCGGGTAAAGTCGCATCGTTTCTTTGATACACTGTTCCAAATATTTCATTTCTAGTAAATCTTCAAACGTTATGTTTCTATCGTAGTTATCCGCAAAGATTTCCTGTAATTCATCTACGACTTTCTTTTGGATGTCCTGGTGTTGTGCTAAAGAATACAAAGTGAAAGCGGTAGCAGCACCCACAGAATCTTGACCCTATAAGTAAAAACCAATGTTCGTCAAAATTATTCGCTTTTTGTTTATAATCCAATTACCGCTAACATAAACGTACACGCTTCATTGATAATGTTCTCATTCGTAAATTCAGGATATTCTCTCGATATTTTGATCAGCATGTCCATTAAGTTTGTTGGTGGTTTTGTTCCGGCAGTATCTTCAGCTAGTTTTTTCTCTAGAACCTACTCAAATTAGTTGCCATTTTTAATCGAAATCATGAAAAATTGATTACTTTTCTTGTAAAGTTTTGCAAATTGCGCTTTTGTTGTAATTCATTTTTTGCAGCTTTGGTCATTTTAAACAGCGATTCTAAAAGTAACCACGGTTTCATTGCACGATCAGTTACAACAACTTTCCCTCTAAAAAAGACTTATTTTAGACAACTTACAGTACATTCAATTGAAATTATCACTTTCTGAATGGTGAGTCTTCGAAGTCTTCCAACGTTATTCCAAGAATACTCTCTGGAACAAGTTGAATTTGATTGTTGGTCGTTTTTTCGATTAATCAACTTACGATAAAGTATCTCAAGAACGGTTCGATTGATTAATGTGGTTATATTAATGTCTGTTACATTGGAAAGTCGGTCAAGTAGAATTGTGGCATTTTCAGTGAACGCACCGAAAAACGTTTTCAGAACGTTTTTATGGAAGTAGGGTTGAATCAACCGCCTCGAATTCCTCCACTTTGCACCTGAAACCAAACGCCAAACGTTTGTGTAAATTCGAATTATTATTACCTATTATTTTTATGCAAAAAAGTCTTCAATCACAAGTCAATACAGGTCGATGCAATCGCAAATACAGAGATTTTGCCGTTTGATGAGGATCTAGAAAAGTAGATGAACGAGCATATTTCTCTGCGTTTTTTTTCAGGAATGGTGACTGATTAGTAAGGCAGAAGTATACGCCTACATTACTTTTCCTCCTGACCAAATGTGATATTTTTGGCCATGCTGCTTGAGTCAAGAATTGCCGCCGGAATATTTTTTCTAGCCATTCTGTTGTACCTAGAAACAATTTTTTTTGGCGAACGGAATTAAAGAAGTAGTGTGATGAATAAGTGACGTATTGTGGGAAGGTCTGCGGCCAGAAAGAGGCTGAAAACTACCGCTTTAAACTACTAAGAGGCTTACCAAAGATTGGAAAAGCGTCTTTTATTAGTCTTCTTTGAGTACGAGGAAAAATCTTGACTTACCATTATTTGTAATTAAGCCCTCCCCGATAAAATTATGCAGAAACGTATAAAACATATTCTTTTCTGAAACTTTATTACTTCCCAACACAATTTGTAGGTATTTCGGTTCAATAACATAGAATGCCGGTATAATCGACAACCAAACTCTTGCTACCGATCCATAAAGTTTTGCAAAATTATTAGAATAGTAAACCAACTCTAACAGAAAACAGAATTGTAGCTAATTCTCTGGATTCTTAGAAGAAAACTTAACTTACTCTTATTATCAGCCACTAATAAAACGTTTCCCAGAATCGGTATTGCAGGAGGTCCTGGTAGAGTTAATGCTAAATAAACAGCTCTGAAGTAATTTTTTAAATAAAATAATATAATTCCTGATACTATAAAGAAGAACACGTAATTCTTGTAGAAATCTGTAAAATTTTGCGTGTTTAATTTGAATCACAAGACAATTGCCAGAAATTACCGCTGAAAATCGATGTAAACATCTTAGATTTTCCGATGCTTTCTAAAAAGGTAAAAAAAAACTAGTCAGTTAATGTTGTAACCTTCTGGTGACTATTGACCCGTTCAAGTTTGGACTCCGTTGTAGGTCAATTATCATACATTGAGGCAAAGACAAGGCCGAAGCAGTAACGTAGCGAACATAACTGGCGCCCGGGACGCGAGACTTTCTTGGCGCCCCCATATTACAATGATTATTAATTTAAAATACACTTCCAATTTGTTTTGTAGAGTATTTGGCGCCCCTCTATGAGTGGCGGCCGGGTCATGGTAGACCCTTTTGCACTCCCCTCGCTACGCCACTGGACCGAAGCCAAAAGAGCGCCTACCCTCTCAACGGTTTATATCATTTTAAGAGCATTATTAATAGGCGGCCAAATTGTATCGCCTTTGTATAAAACCATTTGGCACTTTTTGAAGTGCCAAATTGTCATTAGACTAACTTGGGCCGTTTCAGAATTCTTATTTTGTTTTTTGGCACATTGTGTTAGACTTGTAGAGGAATGTAGGAGATTAAAGGAAGTTAACTAAAAGGGACAGGATACAGGGAGAAATTTCGACCAAGATCTTAACGACAACTTTGGTCATCTCAGTGATATCCCTTTAGTCAAAATTTTGAGACTGGAGGCAATCGTGCCACTTCCTTAAAGTCTCAAATCACGCTTGAATAACTATCACAAAACATAAAGTGTGACTCTTGCAAGGAAAACTGAAGTTTAACAACAAAAAAATAACTCACCCTGTATAATATTGAGCTATTATACTATGAGTAGCTTCAGATAACACCAGTGCACTTTTTACACGAATTCTTGAAACTTACAGTTTTATCGTGGTACTGAGTGTTTGCAGAGTATTGTCAACAAAATATTTAACATGAATTTGTTATAATAAAAGATTAGCATATTTGAAAAAAACATCTAATCCGTGATATGTTTGGTGATTCGAGCGTATTCTTAAATAATCAAATATTCAATGTTAATAACAATAATAGTAATAATAGCAATAAAACAAGGACAATAATGTATTGATTGTCTTTATACAAATTCGTATTTGACTAAAATACAAAACATGCAATTATTTGTCTGAACGCAATTAAGTCTCATTTACAACTGACAATTTTCTCAATTCTACCAAAACTTGTTAGCCTTTATATATTTTCATATCATTTATTATTATGGAAATTTGAATTAAATTAAACGATATTTCGTCTAATCTTTTTCATTAAGAAAACTGTGTCAGGACCTCGTGTGTTTCACGTTCCCCACCAAGCGTACCTTGAAAAGTAATAAAAAAAAGTGCTCGAATCTATTGACGAAAAACGTTTCAATCTCATTTCAAGTCACAAAATCTTATCATATGCATGGGATGGTCAACAAGGATATGTTGGAATGAATTCGATGAATCCTAATATAATCTTTCTAAGTTACATCATTAGGTATTTCTATATTCATTAATTTAATGGGGCTTATGAACCTTGAACAGAGAAGGAAGATCATTGATCTATGTTCTTTTTCATAACGTCATAAATAATAAGATAAATAGTCTTGAGATCCTGGAGGAAATTAAGTTTCTGGTCCCTACGAAAGTACTGCGAGAGAGCCGGCTAATAGACGTACCTCAACATAAACGGAACTATAATATATTGAACGGACCAAGAAATCGGATCCTTATTACCATCAATGAGTATGAGAATCAACTCAAGTTCTTTGGGAATAGTTACAACCAATTTAAGAACGAAGCCAAAAGAGTATTATGTGATTTTTGATTATCCGGTATTAAAATTGTATTATTCTAACATATGCGTAGTTGCTGACTACCTAAATATTGTTTAGAATTACCTGTTCAATTAATTGTATTGGAGCAAAAACTCAATTTAACTTGTAGATATAAAATTTACAAATTGCTGATAGCGTATAAATGAATAAATAAATAAATAAATAAATTAATTCCATCTACAAAACTAACTACAAAATTGATTAATATTTTTTTACGTTTCTAATTATTTTTTTTATAATGTAGATATTTTTCTTGTAATAATATATAGCCTTGAGTTTCCTGGCTTTTGCGCCTCGAAATTTTCCTGATGAAAACCTTGACGCCGGACTTTTCTAATACAAATAATATTGTGGTGTTGGTTTATTCTAATATTTTCTCAAATGATTTTCATGTTTTGCCCAATTTCGATTTGAGTCAATATGCACAATTACTTTACAGCAATGACGTAGAACCAGTTCTTCTGACCTTTCATATCTTCTGCTTATAATCATCATTTTTTAAACAAAATTAAAGTTAGATTAATATTTGATACAGTTGTTTGGAGCCTCTCGCATCTTCGTATAATCGTCTTTTTTTCTCTTCTGCATGGGTCAAGTTCTCAGATAGTTGCAATTCAATGGAGCGGTTTCCTCTTCTTTTAGCTGTAGTAGTTAGCTTTGATGATCGTGAACACAATGTTCATGCTTAGTCTTAGAGAATTCTAAGTTTGTAAAAACGTACTAAAGTAACCTTGAGTTATAACCAGAGGCGGTTAGCTCTAGGAGGCCTGAGGCTAAGTATTTGAGGATCCTTTTTTGTGGGCCCATTTGGAATAGACGTCTGAAGCTTAAGTCTCATTAGCCTCATGGTAAATCGGTTCATGATCATAACAATGCTCCACCACGCATTCAGGTAACATTTTGAGCACCCATATGAAAGGTGGTACCTGATTGTTCGAAAAAACACAAGAAGCCTGTAACGAAGAATTATTCTTCAGCTATCCGACTGCTTATTGACAAAAATTGTTGTCACTCTTTCATTCTTCGTATTATTTAAGGTTTGTACAGTTTTTGGCAACAAATTGTGAATACATGCTGTCTCCTTCTGTACCCTGCTGAAAAATTCAGATAGATTCAAATAAAAACCAATGTTTAATTGGAAGTTATTGGAAGTTATTGTAAGCTATTATGTCTTTGAAACAGGAATTCCCAATACTTATAATCTACAATACATAGGTACTGATAATTTCCAATACATTTTTTAGCTGGACATTTTTCACATTTTTCGATCCACAT
Organism: Epicauta chinensis; assembly: GCA_021725515.1. NCBI lineage: Eukaryota > Metazoa > Arthropoda > Insecta > Coleoptera > Meloidae > Epicauta > Epicauta chinensis. Next base: position 49,727 of record JAEDXX010000107.1, on the reverse strand, counting down.
AAATCTATCAGGATTCTTAATGGAACTTAACATTTTCTATCGGACTTTTTCCACAGGGTAGCTACCATCAGCAGTTCTGTTAGAGATGGAGGACTGCACGGTTACTGGAATACAACCAGTTGCCGTATTGTGGAAGGGGAAAAGTAAACAATCGACATCACAAAGGACCTGGACAGATTCGACACATATTGTTTTATATAGTTTCGTCAGACAAAATTCGTTATTATTATTTAATTTCGATAAAATTCAAACCGTTTCATCCATCATTGTTTCTTATTTTTGAGTGTTATTATCAGTGACGTAGTGAACATAACTGGCGCCCGGGACGCGAGACTTTCTTGGCGCCCCCATATTACAATGATTATTAATTTAAAATACACTTCAAATTTGTCTTGGAGAGTATTTGGCGCCCTTCTATGAGTTGGGCCCGGGTCATGGTAGACCCTCTTGCATCCCCCTCGCTATGCCACTGGTTATTATCCGTATATTTTTTTTATACTTACGTTTTGGAGGGGTACCCCATTTTGTCCACAAAAAAAATTATGGCAGCTGAAAATTTGATTTATCTACTTTAATTAAACCCCTGAAAGCTAAATACTACATTTATTTCTCTTATCGTTTTCCACAAATTGCAGGAAAGAATAACTATTAATCATAAAACAATATACACAAATTACATTGAAAAATGTCTATTTATAATTTCTTCGATATATTTTGTGTGCTGGTCTATTTTGTTACAAATGATATAAACACGTCAAAAAAATGAGAAAAATCTGAATGTATATTATAAGCAAACTACACTTCCGATTTTCATGATTTTTGGTATATAAACAGAGGAGACTAATCTAAAGGACACGTATATTTTCATTCGTGCCCATTCTCAAGTTTAAGGGAGAAAATGGGGCTTAAATTTCACCCTGTAAAATCAATGTTTTCAAAATATTTCCAAAACGATTTATTATTTTTCAATGATTTAATCACTGAAGGATAATAGCTTTTAAGAACTATCAAATGGTAAAAATCGATTTTCTTTAGCTGGCTTGGGGCTACAGCTATAATCAATAATTTTTTTATTGTAAATTTGCCAAGCGCTTGTGACGTCATTAATTAAAGTGGGGGTCCGATGGTGGCAACCGTATCTACTTTAGTAACCGTGGGACGACTGTCTTCTCTACCTGAATCATACGCGTTACATACGCGTTACAATACCGACTTATTTTAAAAATATAAGCAATAATGGTTATTGTCAAACTGCTAAAAGTTTCAAGATATTTTGTGGCAAAATTAATAGTTTTTCGTATTTTATTATTTATTTTACCTGTTATAATTAAAATGGTACTACTTTTGCTTAGCGGAGTGCTAGTGACAAATCTGTCAAATCTTTGATCCGTAAATACACTATACATAGATAAACTCTGTCGCTTAAGTGTGAACGCACCTTTAGTTTATAAATCGTTTCTATATAAATTAAAATAAATTACAATGTCAGATTAGATGATAAAATTTGCGTAATTTTCTTACAAATCGATCTGTTTATTTCATTCTATAAACAAATTACCGTTTATTATTATTATTATTAATAATAATAACAACAATAATTCGGTTATTGTGGCTAAAATTTGAATTTTATTGTTGTCAAGTTGGTATCAGCGCTGATTTGTCATCGACAATCCGGGGGATGAGCTGACAGAGGCGCGGTTGTGTGTTGGTAATTTTTGATGATAAGAGGCCGTCATCTTTCTATTTCCCACAACTCAATACTAGACCCTTACAAAAAAAAGGTGTGGTTTTTTTCTGTTCACTTGTGTGTGTTTTATTTAATTTTACAACAACGAAACGTGCCAAATTTACCGTTTAGAATTAATCGTGTTCAAGTGAGAATCATTGTGAAACAATGACAGGAAGATTACCGGCATGTGTTATCGATGTTGGTACAGGGTAAGATTCTAACCTAAACTCGATAATAATTGGGGCGTTCAACAACAAATTCAAATATTTCCTATTTACCTTTCCAGTTACACGAAATTGGGTTTCGCTAATAATAAAGAACCACAATTCATTATACCATCAGCAATAGCAATCAAAGAAACAGCCAAAGTTGGTGATCAATCAAGTAGACGATTATGTAAAGGTGTCGAAGATTTAGACTTTTTTATTGGTGATGAAGCATTTGATGCTACCGGATATGCTGTTAAAGTAAACAAAATCATTCAATAATTATTTTATACAATATTATTTATTAAAACTCGATTTTGTAGTATCCGGTACGGCATGGTTTAGAGTAAGGCGATATTTCCATTATATCTATTCTATTATTTCATAGGCTTTTTCAAAACAGACAAAAAGTGATCAGTACTGCTTTATTTCGTAAAATAACCAAAATTACTCATTTGATTACGTAACAAGGACGAAACGTTGGATTTCTAACAGAAACTAGTTGAAAATCGGTTTATTTGTCATTGCATAATCGCTTTTGATTAATTTTTAAAATTTTCACCAAATGGACATTTGAACGCCAGAACACTGCGTCCGTAAAAATATAAAATACAACATAATTTTTTAAATTACCCGTAGAAAAATTGATCGTTTATTGAAATTATCAATTTATTACTGTGATACTTCTTTCAGGCACTTGTAATTTTCTTAATGGCACTTTTATGTACATTTTTAATTCGTAATGATTTATCCTAGCTTCTTTATCGTTTCCCTACGTCCCTGTATTGTGATCTTCTCTTTCTTACCGAAAACCAACAATTCTTTTGTCTAACTGCAAAAATTAATGAACAGACAGTATAATGGAATAACTGAAGATTACTTAATCACGACTCCCCAAGAGTTAGTCTTCATGTTAAATCCGCCCCTGGTCAAGAGATTGATTTTAAGAATTCTTCCCGCATAGATATTTTAGTTGTGGTAACTTGTAGCCTTATTTTGATATCCGATTTCCCAGAGCATGACTTTAAAAATGCTCTCTTGCAATGAGCGCGATATCTCTATAATGAATGATCTAATATAAATAAGCAAAAAACGGTTCGTTATGGTATTATCTCGAATTTGATCTCAAGATTCGGTAAAAATTAATTTTTAACAAACGATTTATCAAAGAAAAAGTTCATCTAATTTTAGTCTTGAAAAAACCGACTTTAGAAACATAGTTTTGAAAAAAAAAAACGCGTTCAAAGTTTTACTTTATACATAGCTCGAAGCATCTACAAGTGTGCATATGTAAATTATGAAAATGAAATTTAAAAAATCAATTTTTTGAAAATCCTGATCGTGTGTAGCTCCTTAATGTGTTCCCATTTTAGATTGGTGTTCCACATGTGTGCACTGGTCATTGTTTGGTTGTACTTACGGCGAGGCAAATAAGGAGAGGTCATATAAAATAACTGATGATACTTTATGTGCTACTGTTTAAAGCTTAATCAATAGTTATTTACTGTGTAAGGTGGTAAAGTCATACTTTATCCACGAGCGCGCAGATGAAGGGACTTAACCACCGTGCGCCGTACAACATTTTTTCAATACTTGCCCTTCAAACTCTTTTTTATTTATTTTTTTAAATTTTCTAACAAGTTATAACATTAATTATCCATGTCAATCGTTGTTGGTTGATATTGGATTTCTTTAAACAACAAGCAATTGTTTTTGTTTATTAGCTGTTGGTTGCTATGGAATTTACCCACCTCAACGGTAAAGTAAACACTTTACCGTTGAGGTGGGTAAAGTGCTACTTTACCATCGAGTTTTTAGACGATAAAGTAGGAAAAAATTATATTGTTAGATTCCTGAGACTTTTTCTTCAAGTTATTCCACTTGTTTTCATATTTTCACTCAATATCTCGTATACTTTAGAAAAAGTACAGTTTTTAATGTGATAATCATCTATCGATGAGCTTTCCTTATAAAAGTGACCCCTTAACATAAAAAATTGGCCAATCTACATAAATCTCTCAAAAATACGATTCTAGGGTTTACATTTTTACATCGATTTCTAACGTTTTCGTTAGTCGAAGATAGAACTCGTTGAAGTGAACAAAAAAACGAACAAATTTTATCCTTTAAATTCAGCCTTTTTTTAACCAACTTAAATTTTTGCTAAATGCACACTACTCATTTATAGTTTGAAGAAGAGAATCGATTTGATTTACAAATAAAGCGCAAAATTTATTAGTTATTTGTTAAAGAAGTAGCACGTGATCAATTTGAAATATTTTACTTGATAAAAACTGTCTTAATGGGCTTTAGTCGTGCTTTAAAAACCTAGCATTTGTTATTCTGCCAAGTCTCATACCCAATTTCAGGTAATAATTTATTATTTATATTTAATAGATATCAAAACGATCGTATTAATAAGCAAATAATAATTGTTTACTTGACAAGGGGCAATTATGGTGTTGTGATGGCGTTATGAAAAATAATGGCCCGTTGCTATGATAAAGAACCCTTTTTGCTGCCATTAAAAATGTGATAATAACCTTAATTTCTCAGATCTCAAAGAAAACGTTTTAAAAACCAAAAATAAAGTTAAATTGTTTCTTTTACTTATGGCATAAACTCATGTATGCACCACGGGCATTATGGGCATAAAGCCCTCGGGCTGTACACTGTCGACATTCAGGCGTTATTGGCCTCATAACGCCCTTGATACATTAATTACTATTTTATCGCTAACGCAATAATTTTTGGAATTTTTTTTCTTTTCTGTTTCTAAAGAATCTCCGTTTGTCACTCTATCTCTGTCCATAATTTTATTCTTTATCTTGTTTTAAGCATTTGGTCACTATAGATTTTGGATAGTAGTTTATGTCGCTTTAAAAGGATATGGTAGTGTTAATAACGTTAGCCGAAATTTCTATAATTCTATGGAGATCTCGTATTTTTTGTCACTCTACCAAACATAGTACAATTTTTGATTTTTTACTAAAGATACCCCCAAAAGAAAAGGCAAAAAACTATTTTGCTTCTATCTCCGTTTAAATCTTGTAAAAATATAAGAGTGAATTAAAACTTGATTTTGAGTACTGACAATTTGTTTGTGATGGAACAGAATTTATCTATTAGTGATTAATTTGTTTCGTTATTTTGTTTGTTGTCTAGGCTGAAGGCTACATTATTGGTAGTTGTATAAAACACATTCCAATAGCCGGTCGTGATATAACCTATTTTATTCAATCATTATTACGTGAACGTGAAATTGGCATACCACCTGAACAATCATTAGAAACAGCAAAAGCAATTAAAGAACGTTATTGTTATATATGTCCGGATATAGCAAAGGAATTTGCTAAATACGATAGTGATCCAAATAAATGGATGAAGAAATATGATGGTTTAAATTCAATAACAAAACAACCATTTAGTGTTGATGTTGGTTATGAACGTTTTCTTGGTCCAGAAATCTTCTTCCATCCGGAATTCTCGAATCCCGATTTTACAATACCATTATCACAAATTGTTGATGATGTTATACAAAATTGTCCAATTGATGTACGAAGGCCTATGTATAATAATATTGTATTATCGGGTGGTTCGACAATGTTTAGGGATTTTGGTAGGCGATTACAACGAGATATTAAGAAAACTGTTGATGTTAGATTGAAATTGAGTGAAACTTTAGGCGGTGGTCGATTAAAGGTTTTCTATATCTATCTACGTACCTAACTTTTGATTTTATTAATTTAATTGAAATTTTAGCCTAAACCGATTGATGTTCAAGTGATTTCGCATCATATGCAAAGATACGCTGTATGGTTTGGTGGTAGTATGTTGGCCTCAATGGTAATAACATTCTAGTAGGTTTTTATATATAGAAATTTCATAATATTGAATTTTAGCCGGAATTCTATACAGTTTGCCACACGAAAGCTGCATATGAGGAATATGGTCCCAGTATTTGTAGACACAATCCAGTATTTGGCACCATGACATAGATTCATGTTAAATTATAATTTTACAATTTTTTTTTTTAATTACTATAAAATTAATAGTTACTTTATTCAACTTGTGAAATACAATTTTAATTATAATAAAAATAAATTAATTCTTTTACTGTTGATGTATTCAATCAATTCAATTATGTTAAGTGCATGACTTTTTCAAAGATCGGCTGATGAAATCGTTTTTTTTTTCATCGAAAAAGGGTGGGAGCTCTTAAACTTTGGTAATTACTCCTTTAACCCCTTTACCTATCGGCAATTTTAAATATCCCGCGTACTGTGATTTTAAATGTCCATTATTATACAGATGGCGCTAGGGTATAATGCCAAATCTACTAAGTTTTCAGTAAATCTGCCAATTTTTTTCAAGCTCAATCTGTTCGCATATAGGAGCATCTTGAAAGATTAGCCGAATATGCAAAAACGTGTTCACAATCATTTTTACTCTACGTTACGTACCGGTAAAGGTGAAAAACACGGTATTTGGGTACTCATACTTTTTTACAGTGGATTATGATTCGTTAACAATAAGAAGAAATACTTGGATTTTGGCTTCGGAAGCACAGCCGCATTGTAATAAAAATTTCCTGTATTACAAAAACGCATTAATTTTTAAATGTTTGAAATTCAGTTTAAAAAATATGTTAGGAATCATTTCTTTTGTAATTTCTACGGATTTCGGGTAGATGTGACAACGTCGATTGTCAAAAATTTTTATACAAATGAGTTTGTCGACGTATAATTCCACTGGAATGGTGTTATTCGATTAAATTCCGGTCAAAATTTTTACTATAGTTATCTAGTGTTTAATTTAAATTCATATAGGTTGAATGGTTGATAAACATTAAATTATAAACATGTATCTTTTATGTAAATTATTAGTTGTTTGTTTAATTGTTGGGGCGTTTGCAGACGAACATAATCATGTTGTATGTATAAACACAGACTCCTCTAATTTGTTAATACCTAGTAAATCCCATTATTAATTTCAATCAATTATAGTATGAAGACCACGAAGAGGTAATATTGTGGTTGAATACCGTAGGTCCTTATCATAATCGGCAAGAAACTTATGCGTATTTCTCATTGCCATTCTGTGCTGGTACGAAAGAGAGAATTGGACATTACCATGAAACGCTCAGTGAAGCTCTACAGGGTGTTCAATTAGAATTCAGCGGGCTTGAAATTGAATACAAAAGTAATACTGAAAATTACGAGATACTTTGAACGACTAAGGACAAACGTGGAATTGTGCAAAAAATGTGGATTAGTTCCATAGAGTACGTTATGCATGCATCCATAAATAGTTTGCGATCTGTGGATTTCGCATAGAGTTTTCAAACAAAACGAGTTTGTAACTTTCCACAAAAATCGGAAATCGGTTCGTACGTTAAACTCACATAAGAAAGATCGTTTTTCCTCATTCGTTCTAACTGCTTAACGAAAACTGTTCGTAATTCTTTTAATTGTTAAAATTTCCTTGACCTCTCTTTCAAGGCAATATCCAAAAAACCGAATATTGCGGTGTGAAATTGAACGACGAGAAATATAAGGCATTCGTTTATGCTGTAAAGAATCATTATTGGTACCAGATGTACATTGATGATTTACCAATTTGGGGTGTTGTTGGTGATGTTAAAGATAATAAATATTATATATGGACACATAAGAAATTCGAAATCGGTTATAATGGTAAACAAATCATTGATGTTAATCTAACATCAGAAGACAAAGTCTTATTGACACCAACCACCCATTTACGTTTTACATACGAAGTTATCTGGCGACCAACTAACACGAAATTCGAAGATCGTTTCGATAAGTACTTGGACCACAATTTCTTTCAACATAGAGTTCGTCCTTAAAAAAATTTATCAAAAATGATTGTATTTGATTTGTATTAAATTTTTAGATACATTGGTTTAGTATTTTCAATAGTTTTATGATGGTTATATTTCTAGTTGGTTTAGTTTCGATGATTTTAATGAGAACATTACGTAAAGATTATGCACGTTATAGTAAAGATGAAGATATTGATGATATGGAGCGAGATTTGGGCGATGAATACGGTTGGAAACAGGTACATGGTGATGTATTCCGACCAGCATCGCATTCGTTGATATTCTCAGCATTAATCGGCTCCGGTTATCAATTAACAACGGTTGTATTTAGCGTTATAGTCTTTGCTATTCTTGGCGAATTATACACAGAGTAAATATTCTTTAAGATGTTGCAGATGTAGAATTTTTGCAAATCAAATTTGAGTCGCTGTGAAAAATCTATTTTCCAGAGACGGGCTGGCCAAAAGAATTACCTAGCAATCAACCTAGAGTGTAGACCGGTCCGTCCCTGCTATTTCCCATATTCATTGTTTTAAAGAAACTTAATTAATGTAACAGTGGAAGAATTAGATTTGCGAAAAAATTGGCTACTTGGATAATTAATGAGAAACTTTCAGACGTGGCTCTTTATTATCAACGGCAATATTCGTATACGCGATCACATCACCAGTTAATGGTTATTTCGGTGGTGCTTTATATGCTCGAATGGGTGGTAAAGTTTGGATACGACAAATGATCGTGTCCGCATTTATGTTGCCTGCATTGGTTTGTGGTACAGCATTTTTTATAAATTTCGTTGCAATTTACTATCACGCCTCAAGAGCTATTCCATTTGGAACAATGGTGCTTATCAATAAAACAAACAAAAACAATGTTCTAGAATAATTATGAAATAATTTATAGGTTGCAGTCACTTGTATTTGTTTCTTTATAATTCTACCATTAACACTAGTTGGGACAGTATTAGGAAGGAATTTAGCAGGCCAGCCGGATTATCCATGTCGAATTAATGCTGTACCAAGACCTATACCAGAAAAGAAATGGTTTATGGAGCCTGGGGTTATAATATTGATGGGTGGGGTTTTACCATTTGCCAGCATATTTATAGAGATGTATTTTTTCGTTTATTTTTTTTTAACAATTTATAACCCATTGTTTAACAGGTACTTCATTTTTACATCATTCTGGGCCTATAAAATTTATTACGTTTACGGTTTTATGTTATTGGTTTTTCTAATATTAATGGTCGTTACAATATGTGTCACAATAGTTTGTACATATTTCTTATTGAACGCTGAGGATTACCGTTGGCAATGGACATCATTTCTGGCAGCTGCATCAACAGCGGCCTACGTTTACATTTACGCTGTCTATTACTTTTTCTTTAAAACAAAGTATGAGTTTTTTAAAAATAGATTTTTATTTTGTTGATTTGTTTGTTTTGTTTACAGGATGTACGGATTATTCCAGACAGCGTTCTATTTTGGTTATATGGCTGTGTTTAGTGCAGCTCTAGGTATTATGTGCGGTACTGTAGGCTATGTAGGCACCAGTGTTTTTGTACGGAAAATCTATTCGACTGTAAAAATTGACTAAAGATCACAAAGAAAAGCAACAAACAGTAATTACAAAAAAAAACAACGTTTTTCGTCTATTTTTTTTTCCTCCTTTGTAAATAGTTCAATTTTTCCAACACAATATTGTAGACGTAAATTGTAAATACCGCATTCTTGTTGTTCAACTGTGAATGTGTTATTGATGATAGAGTACTTTGCAATTAATTTTGTTTTTGTTTAATTCAATCTTTGTGATTTAAAATAAAATATTTATTAATAAAGATTTTTAATCATTTTCTTATAAATAATAAGAGAATAATAAAATGCTTTTTATCTAAAGTAAATGTAATTTTGTTTCGTTTTTTTTTCTCTTAATTTTTACAAATTCAATATGTAAAATGATTATGATTATAATAAAATGTTGTATATTGTACAAAATATATGTCCTATAGTTTAGATTAAATAGATAAAAGGCACTTAAAAAGTTCTTTTTCTAATAGTAAAAAGTAAAAGGCACTTGTATCACACAATTTCTACAAATTCCTTTTAAAAGAATAACCAAAAAGATACGTCTAATAAATAATCATGCTGACATCCTCCACAAATACTTAAGTAAATCGAAATCTCCATTGGAAATACGAAATTTTACAAATTGCCTATTATTAGACAGCAAACGCAATCCCTATATTTACAATCAAAACTAGATAAAATAATTTGCAACCTAATATTTCAGATTACACTCCACAATATGACGACAAAAAACACCCCCTCTTTGTATAAAATGTTTATGTTGTTAAAGGGATAAGTTTGCAATCACATAGTGAAAATGTAGCACTGCAATGTTACGTAAAATATGGAGAAATGTGCTTTACTCTCAAAGATTTTAAACAAACATCCGGGGGCTGTGTACTTCGCAGAAGACATCGTCTCGAGTTTATCGCATTGTGTAGATTTCGTACTACAAAGGCAACTTTTTGCAAAACATATTCAGCCTCGTGCCTGTATTGCAAATTTTTAAAGGGGCTGTTGTAAACTAAAAATAACTAATCCAAAGAAGTCATTCGGACTTGCAAAAGGCTGAACTTAACTATGTTGCAATACATGGAAAACTGGTAACAGTGCAATTCTCTATCGATCAAAAACAATGCCGTGCCCTTTGTTCCAGTTTTCATTCCATCCTCGTCTATGATTAGCCTTACAAAACATCATTTTTGATGCAAATAGCAAATGAGGACGAATGGAATGAAGACTTTCAGTCTAAAATAAAAAATTAGTTTCTACATTAGGAACTTCAAAGAATACACCCCTTTTAGAGGGTATCCAGAATGAAACCCAACCAGTTTTCTCTTATTGTAAACGGACACATTAGAACAAAAATGTGGGCCCCTCAACTTCTGGTCGACACAATGACTTCCCGTAATGCGTGTTTGTTTAAAATTTTCGCAAGCAACGCTCATTTGCCCGCAAATCATTATAATTGCACCAACCATCTCTAATCAATACCTTAAAAACCTTATCTTTGGAGTACTAAAGATCAAATAATCGTAACTAAACTGTAACATTATTTGCACCATTATTATCATCATTAGTCTGCCCATTATTATGATATTTCACTATATGTGCCATTAATTGTGAAGCCCTTATAAAACTCTTCATACAATATGCACAATTATTTGGTTTATTAACTGAATGTGTCAATAAATGTCTATTCAATACATCATTCCGACCGAATTTCTTATTGCAAATGTCACACTGGAACGGTTTCTCTTGTGTATGTATCAATAAATGTTTATTTAAATTGTGTGCCTGTTGGAACCGTTGATTGCATATATTACATACGGATGGTTTTTCACCGGTATGTACACGTGTGTGACGTTCGAGATCACACAATTTCCGGAAACCTTTACTACAACGATCACATTGGAAGATCTTCTTCGGTTGAACGGTCTTCTTCAATACGTGCACCGGCTGATGGTCTTCTAATGCTTTCATCGTTTTAAAGCCTTTATTGCATTTCCTACACACGTACGGATATTGTCCTAAAACACAATTTTTTAGTTGTAAAATAAAACGATCGAACAAAAATCACCTTTATGTGTTCGAAGATGAGCAATTAATTGGTCTAAACTCTCTTGATTAACACCGCATTGCACACAGAGATACGGCTTGTCGCCCTGATGTTGGGCTTTATGTTTCTTTAAACTATTATAACTGGTGAATACTTGTGAGCAAATTTTACATTGCGGCGTACGTCGGATATACTTTTTACTATCACTATTTTTACTTTTATTCGTATTATTATTATCAGTTTTGATTTTAGGAGGTGTAACTGTTGTATCACTTGTGGCAGTAGTGGTAGTAGTTGTAGTTGTGGCTTCGGTAGTTGTTTTCTTTATATTCTCTTGGAATTGATTGTTATACAATTGCATATCGAACACTTCACGTTCCATTCGAATATTGATCAAATCGAACATTAATTCCGGCTCAATTTCATCATCATCATCATCATCCTCATCGGCATCATCCTCTTCCTCTTCTTCTTCTTGTTCTTCTTCTTCGACCACTTCGCATGGATCTGTTTGTTTTGTTTGATCCGTTTCCGTAGCGATACTGTACGGATCTACCGGTTCCAATGGGGTTAGAACTGTGTTACTTTCAATTGGTAAGATTTCCAAGCCTTCCGGTGGTCGTATACCCAACGGTAATTCGATGACTTGCTTGATTACAGTAATCACCGACGGATCATTCTCATCCAAGCCATCATCTTCAACAACATCATCACTTTCCGGCGATGATTTCTCAACGAATTCATTCGACTGATTGTTGTCATTACTATCATTCAAACATCCCTTGGTATCCTCAATCATTTCATTCGCTTTCACTTCGATATCTTCGATTTTAACAAAATGCGTTTCATCTGCCATATCGGAAGATTCTTTCAATATTTTTCTTCTACTATCATTATTATCATTAATATTAGTCGTACTGTTACGTTTTACAGTGTTGAGTTTTTTATAATTTTCAGTCTTAATTGTTTGATTATCATCTAAATCAATATCATTATTATCATCAAGATGGTCATCATCAATATATTGTTGTTGTTCATCATCACCATTCCATAAGCGTCGCTCGAATTCGGCCAACATATTTGGACAATCGAACAATTGTGGTACTGGTTTTAATGCTAATGAACCCAAAAATACACATTTCGTGATCTGAGTAATATCTAAACGACATTCATTCTGTCCTAAGAGGTTATTGGTTGTCTTTCTCAAACTCATTTTACGTTTATTGAAATTGGCCAGTAATAATTCCTTTTTCTTTTTATTTGTCGTACTATTCAACTGTTTTGTTTCCATTATTATTATTATTGTTATTAAAAATGTTTAAAAATTATGGAAAAATAGACTAGAAAAATTTGTTGGATTAGAAGAGTTGTTAATTTCGGATAAAGAATTCTGTTTTTTTGTTATTATTTTGCTTACCTAAATCATCTATCTATAAATGTGGAATTATCTTACATTAATGATTGATATAAAGGCAGACTAGTCACAGCACAATCTATATTTCAATTTAAATTAATTGTTTTAATTAAATAATTGTTTAATTAATAAAAATACAAACACTTGTTGCGCTTCCACCATAATTCATGGAGGAATATAAAGAACATACTGAAGCCGTACAGATGGCGCTATTTTAGCCCACTGCGCTACAATTAGACGATGCAGAAGAAAAACTTTAAATACAGGTTAGAGAAATTAAACATATACAAATAATTATAAAGAAAATCTTTAATTTGTGTTTAAAATAATATTAAATCTAGGTTATGCCTTGATATTGTTCATTGTATTAATCGTTCAAAATTGGGCTACATATAGGTAGCTGTAAGCGAACTATAGGACGTCCCATTAGAATGTTCACTTTCACCCTTTGAGCAGCGATGGACAGAATCGAGTAGTTGTAAGAGCGATAGGGCTGGACCAAACTTCCGGTAGACATAATAAAAAAACATTCCAATTTGTAATAATCAGAATACCCTCTACGAAATGCTACATGTAAAATCAAGTGTAAGCAAAAAGTGCCGCGCCTAAAATTATGTAACTCCAGACAGCTACTTGCTTTGTTGTTGTGTTGCCTAGCATTTTCAAATACCACTTTTTTGTTTGTGGGAGAAGGGTAGAACGGCATCGTACAGAATTTTCTTAATTTCTAGCTTAACTCTGTTTTTATTCGTTAAGAATAAATTGCGGCCCCTGCCAAGTTATAAGCTCAGAAGTTGCGTTGTTCTACTCTTTATGGTCTCTCTTTCATTTTCAGTCCACTTCTCCAAAAGTTCCACTTTCAAATGGCTAATTGATTACAACTTCCAGTTCTTCAAGTCTATCCGGATGCCTCAACAACGCAGGTAAATACCTGGAGGGCAATTTTAGGAAGGATGTTTTCCCGATGCGTACATTTTCAGATTGCTTTTTTCATAAAATTAGGAAATTAGCTGGGGATGCCAAAGAAAGTTTGGTTGGCGCAGTGAAGCGACATTTCAGTTTTGTATGTTTTTTTCTCATTTATATGTGACTCAGATGAGGTTTTCGTGTCATTCCAAATACATCCTTAAGTGAATTAGTTCTTCCATTTTGTTCGCTTACAAGTGTCTCACTCAGCTTCATAATCATCTTTCTCTCGCTCTATCCAACGCTAACATTCATTACAAAGCAATTGCAATGGCTTATGTCTCGGCTTTTTGTCATATCAATTTTAACTCTCTGAAATTGGATTAATTGGATATATCAAATTTACGCCCAATTTGTAAGTTTTTGCCGATCAATACCCGCAGTAAAGACGCATTTGACTGGTAAAATTGAGGAGTTAATTATTTGAACAAAATTTTGGCAACTCAACAATAAGTCCAAGAATGCGAATTAAACAGGCCGGATCACAGCAAAGCAGGCGACTTACTACTACTAGTATATTTAATTTTACGTGTACAACTGAAAAAAAAACAGTTTTAACTTTTTTCCATAGAAAGGTGCCGAGATACATTTGCCTGGAACGCTGAGAAAGCTTAGACCGGTCCTGCTAAACATGTAAAATGGTATTTGTTTCAGAGAACGAAAACAGTTGCTTCTCATTTTGAAAAAACAATAAACAGAGTGTTGTCGCTTTAAATAGCAGAATAAAAACTAAAGCGCTACCACAGGCTAGAAGGCGATGAGTTGTTTGTGTAGGATAAATAATAAATCAACCAGGTCTATCAGTGGAAGAATGGCTTATCATGTCAATAAAAGAACGAGTAGGAAAATAATTTTCCAACGAGTTTCTATTTTGAGAATAATTTATTTATCAACTAGTAAAATATTATTTTTTTTGGTCGAAATATATAATATTTTCTATAAATACGCTATAAATTTGCAACGACAACAACATATATCTTTAAAATTTCTATAATATTATTAAAAACTTTTGAAACGAAATGAAGAAAAACCAAAAAAAATTAAGAAGAAAACACTTAAATAATACTTCTGCCAACATTGCATCTCTAACATTTACAATAGACGAATTAGAAATTTATGCTTGTTTAGATTTGGTCTAATCTACATTTATAGAGGATTAGAGACGGCTGAAGCGATGGTTATTACCGAATTTCTCCATTATTGATCATTATTGTAAAAAATTATCTACACAGGACCTTACAATATTAGATCAATAAGTCGAGATTGTTTATTAACCGTCTTTCAGCCAATAAAGGGATAAATATAAACATTCGAGATGTCTCTTCGTTTTCTTTACAAAACAGATAAACATTAATGTTCAGCGAATAATCATATTTGCAGATCTAATTAATGTGTCAACACTGTATACAATAAGATGAAAAAACAAACGAAATTACAGGGTTCGAATCAACGGTTGCGTAACTTATTTTCAACGATAATCTCCAGGAGGTGACTAACTGCAGCGGAAACGCATAACTTGCGGCAGTTGCAGGGTGTATTCCACCCTAAATAGAAACCGTTTTGTACGACAATTTCGCCGATATACTATTGTTAATCGCAACAGCTCTTTATGTTATGATCTTGTGTTCGTTTTGCCTCACATTATAAATTAATGCCGGCTTTTTTGGTATATTACGAAAACCGGAAACTATACTGAATACTGATGCTTATCTGTTCTTCCATCCAATCTACAGGTACCCGTATCGTTTTTACAACAAATTTCGAGACATCATCGTTACGGAATGAACATTTTGGAACAATGCGTATTTTACATTTGCAAGATACACAGCACAATTGATGATTATTTTAGCTTTGATTTTCCTCTCTCTTTTTCTTATATATTTTTTTAAAATTATTTTCTATTAACAGTGAACATATTTAAGTCATATTTCTCTATACAAATCGTACAAATAAAGCAAACATTCATTAAGTCCGATATGTTCGCTCAATATATGAAATAAAATACAATAAATAGGAAATATTGAATAGATGCGAATTGTATAAATATCTAGAACTGTTACAAGGTTTGATTATTCATATATTTACACATAGTATTATGTGTGTGTGTGTGTGTGTGTATATATATATAGAAACAATATCTACAAAGTTTTGATTATTATTGGGGGAACTTTGCATTTATAGAACGTTAACATATACATAAATACGCCACTTATTACCATTTCTAAACATATAAGCACCACAGTGGCGAAACAATAGGCTAGCAAAATGGAAGAAACTTCCAACTTCTCACACAGGGTGAGAGAATAAGTGATCGCAATAGAATAAGGACCATAAAAATCTCAAACACGATCCTTTAAATGAAGTGTAAAATACATGCATTAGACGGTAGCAGCGACCCTCTGCCATTGTTACGCCACTGAAGCAGAGCGTATCATTTTTTATACACATTAATGCAAATAAATTATTGAATCGAAAGACCATGCGAGCTTTCAGAGAATTTTAAATATGCATTCTATACACAGCTTCGTAGGCAGTGTTGTTGTTTTTTTTTTGATTCTCTGCTTTGCATCTTTTTGATAGCGCTATCAAGCACAATTACAAAAAAATTCAATTATTGGCAGTGCTCATGATTTATTTGGTAATATACAACTCGATCCCCAAACATGACGTTTTGGTAGTATTTAAAGATCGGTATTGTTCAAGAATAGCACCGATTTATTCATTACCTTCAAATATTTTTTATTATGATATGTATAAGGGATAGATTCTTATGGGACGATTTATAGATGACTCAGCATTGTATAAGATTGCATATGAGATGTTTAAATTGTGTATGTATAGTGAATAGTGATTAGATGCAATATGTTAAAGGGTCAAGAATACATTGAAGTACACGGTGATTGAATGAACGGGGCTGCATCTTCTAACGGTAAGATCTCGGCCATTTTCCACTTATCCCTGACTTGTTCGACTTGCTCAAAGACTCTTAAAAAATTCCGACCTGCCAACAATGCGATATCCCTCTCTGTCCATATAGGATCGGTTAATAATTCAGCTAATAGATGTGGATATCGTGACACATCCTCTAGACCAGATGGTGTCATATTGATACCATCATAGCCGGCACCAATACCAACATGATCGATCCCGGCAACTGTACGTATATGATTGATGTGTTTAATAACATCATGTATTGATGCTGTTTCATTGCATGTTATTAAATATGTATAAAAATTGACCATGATAATGCCACCATTGTGGGCGATCAATTTCAATACATCATCTGGTACATTTCTAGTTGAATTGCATAATGAATAAGCACCGGAATGTGAGAAGATAACGGGGGCATGTGATGCATTTATTGCTGCTATGGCAGTTTTAATTGATGTATGCGATAGATCGATAATCATACCTAAACGATTCATTTCTTTGATAACACTCCGACCGAACGCCGTTAAGCCATCTGATTGTTTTGTGTTAGCACCACGCGCCCATGGTGTATCGCAAGAGTGCGTAATTGTTAGATATCTAGCGCCAAGATTGTAGAATGTACGTAATACAGCCAATGAATTACCTAATGAATGCCCACCTTCCACACCAATCAATGAGGCTATTCTACCTTCTTTATGTACATTAATTAATTCACTCGAACTGTGAACTAATTGGAAATGTTTCGAATTGATCTCAACTAAACGTCGAACAACATCGATTTGTTCCAATGTTAATTGTACAGCATCTAAATGTTGTGATTTACAAGGCACATAAGCCGACCAAAATTGAGCACCTAATAGACCTTGCCGCAAACGTGGTATATCTGTATGCGACCATGGACTCTTCGACCATGGCTCAATCTTTTCTAATGCACTCAAATTTAATTTCGTTAGCTTATTATGTACAAATTTACGTAGATTCCATGGTAGATCATTATGACCATCAATTAATGGTGTATGTTTCAATAAACGTTCAACAATTTCTAAACGTTGCTCTAATGTTGTCTGGGGTTCTAGGTCTTGATTTAAGGCAAATGGAAGGCTGAGAGCGGCCGCTACCGTTGCTACAATAACACACACCACCAAACATATACACCATGAACCACAAATTGTATTACGCGATTGATCACTATCTGTTGTTGTACTACTATTACTACATGAACACGATTCCAATGATGCACTATATTCATAGTCATAATAATAATTATTATGGACATAATTAGGCACAGCACTAAGTGATGTTTCTTGGATGGGTAATTGGCGCGGACATGGGGGGATCTATTCAAACCAAAAACAAAACAATTTTGATATAAGCAATAAAGAACAATTTGAAAACAAAAAATAGTTTGAAATCTACCTGGTAGTTTAGAAAGTTCCCATAGCCCAGATGATTGCACGGACATGGGCAATGCTGGATGTGGTAGCGCAATTCAGGATCCAGCATCCACGGGTCCGGTATTATAGCCCCGTGGTCTCTGTTGACCATGGGTGAATGGTAGCATCACGGCTGATGCTGTTGATATTGCATTGCATCACCTCGTGCCACCTGCACACTAAACTGGACAGATCCGATAGAGTTGTAGTGCCCGGAGATGCTGTTCCCGGTTACCATGGCAGCGTTGTGTGGCGCAAGCGACTTACCGACGACGCCACTAGGACAATACACGCATTTCATAGAGACCAGCAGGTGGTCCCCAAAATTTATTTTATTATCCTCATCATCATCATCATCGAGCAATAGTATGAATTTTGGAAATAAAAATCGATGCTACTATTGTTCCCGGATTGTTCCAGTTGAACGACATAAAAGTGTTTTGTTGTTGGTAGATGCGACACGAAAAAAAGCCTCCTTTGATATGCATCCAACCAATTATCAGCGATTGTGGTGTGGAATTACTGTTGTGAATTTTTGATGGGGTTGCTATTCTAATGTGAAATTGCTATTTAGTTGATCGTCTCTATCTTGGCTAGAATCGTTTTGTTTGTCTCTCAAGTGTTGGGAATTTCTGCAAAAAACTGGATATGTAATATAAAACGGTCGATAAGGTCGGATCCTTGCGCATGATTATACCTGTTGCCCGTGGTCCAAAGGGATGCTGTTATGGACGGATGTAGAATCTCTCACATATACATAATTATGTTGGAAATTAAATATTCGTAAACGATACTCTAATTAATAGATAATTATCCGAATAATCAAGTGATAACTGTATAAAAACGTATCTTAAAGAAATTGTGTCAGTTATTCTGTTTGTTAATCGACACACACAGAATCACGTAAGTAGTAAACATTTTTTCTTTATGTTTAAAATATATAGCATTCAATATAAACCAATATAATAATAGATTTACCTTGTTTTCGTAAAAGTGTGCATTCTATGAGCAAAAATCATATTTATTTTTAAAACAATTTATGATTAATGTTGAAACAACTGACAGATTGTGATTCTAATAACAACTTTCCGCAGAGGTGCCCAATTGTAAGTTAAATTTGTACGCAAATTACCCCAATTTAATCAAGATTTAAACTAGCCTAAACTAACAAAAAAACCTATAAATCTCGAATGTACTACTTGTAAATCCATTAATCTCTATTACAAAGACATCGCAAAAGCTCAATTATCGTTATCTGAAATTTTATAAATGTTTCCGGGCGGAATTTGCTTGTATTTCCTTCAGACAAATGACTCTATCCTAGACGAAATTACAGCTTGATTCATACAACTAATTGCTGAAACTGTACGTAAAATAGAATTAATTAACACAACGAAATTAACGGAAAGATAACGAGTCTATCGTCTCGTGTATATGCTACACAAACAACGAATGAAGAGACTATAAAACCATTTTATTGGTCGAAATACGACGGAATGATATCGTAAATCATATTGAGATACGTGCGAAAAAGCTCTCAAGATGGTGAAATTTATGTGACTCATAAATTATCGATAGACAAGTGAGTTCTTGTGCAAATAGTTTTTGATGATTTTAAACTACTTGGCAGTAAATTGGAATTGTTAAAGCACATTTGTTGCTTTGGACCGCTGTTAAGCTTGCCAAATTCATCCGGAAGTTTATATTTCACAAATACCTTCTGATTTGTTTGTTTCTCTTTAAATTTAACGTCGCCAGATCTGATTTATATTTATATATTTATACTGATATCCGGCGCCTCCACCATTTTCGCATGGTCGAATCATACATTTTCGATTAGACGACACTGTAGAACATTTATTGAAATGAAAATGTCCCGAATTTATCACGGTACGCCCACACACGTTAAAACTGAAATATCAGAAGGTTAGCCAAAGCGGTCGCTTTTAAAATTGTATGAATTTTCCGGTTTATATAAATACATGGCGTGGGATTGTTCAGTTATCCATAATAGTGCATCTTGAGCTTTGCCACGTCAATCTAAATTAATCCTAAATGAATTTCCACGTTTTTTCAAGAAAGCATTGTAAATAGGTGAAACCATTTCCGCTTTTGTTGTTCTTAAAGTCAACAGACTCCACTCGAGAAAAGTGTTAGCCACTTTGTAATTTTAAAAATAGACTTCCTACAACTTTCTTAGAAGTTATGCCGTTCCGCTAGTACGTTTCTATTGTTACATCAGGTAAATTTACATAAAAAAGCTCGAAGCGTGCTCCATTTGTTCAATAACAAGTTTGTTGACTATAAGTCCCATTGTCGCCTGTAGAAAGTTTTTAATCATCATCGGGATAAGTTTGAGCTCCAAAATTCAATTTTAACATTCGACAGTTTCTTCACGAAAACGTTAATACCAATAATGTTTCGCCGTTTTTATAAAGAATTCGTGCAATATGTTGGAAAGCATTATTATTTCTTCGTAGTTTCGAGGTTGGTGGACAACTTTATAAATATGGCCTAATTCAAATTGAATCTTTATTTTATTCCTGTTGATTGAATAAAATCATATTAAATCGTATTAAATCTGCCGTTTTTTTGCCTCTTTTCACAGAATGCGTGCTCAAACTTTCCACTTCGATAGAAGCCACCTACCACAATCGGAATTGTATTGTGTCGATGAGAATTGGATTCAAACATATATAAATTTTTCAAATTGAATACATCGTTAAAGTGGGAAAATAACACAAAATACAATTGTTTGAGAAAAAAAGGAAAGAACACAATAGAACAGTGTGGTATTGTGGTCGAAGGAAATGCATCAGAGAGCTTTCCTTGGTGGCGGTTGGGCTCGAGGCGGTGCATCTGAAGTGGTTCGTCGAGCACATCCGGCATCCGGAGCACAATGGAATGTCCAAGTCGTACGAGGCAAGGTCAACGGCAAATGTTTATGGAATGCATGTAAAGCACTAAGTCTCGGTCTATTATTGATGGTATTAGGCGCGGCAATGGCCACAATTGGTAACTTTACACGATTCGTTTAGTAAAATATAATAAAAGTTTTTGTACATTTTTCAAGGATATTATGCTGATCACTTATCAATAGCTCAAGAAGTTCGCGGCAATCATACTGTACGTATCAAGAATGAGTCGCGTGGCTTCCATTTGAATAATCTCTCGTACGCTGGTCCGATCGTAATGGGTGTAGGAGGTAATTTAATTGCAAATAATCGATAAACTCTATTGATAATGAGAAAAAATTGAACTTCAACTTAATCGATTGCCCCCAGAGAGAATTGAACTCTCGACCCCTGGTTTACAAGACCAGTGCTCTAACCCCTGAGCTATGGAGGCTTCTTATTTTACAACCTCTCTCGGATACTGATAAACAACACGATAACAAATAATAGGAATAATTTAATTGTAGGGTTTATTGTGGTGGCAGCATGTGTCATGACATTTGAAGCAAGAGATTCCGCAGCTAAAGTTGTACCAGCCCGACTGAAATTGAGTATAAACGCCCCGCCTAGTACTAGTCATCAACCAGCACATAGCCATCATGGATCATTACGGACTTCCGGTTCACAAACGGGTAGTTTCCATCAACATCCCTCCAGTCATCATCATCATCATCACCATCATCATCATCGGCCCACAACAGCAACCACAACCTCAACATCAACAACAACCGCTACAACAATGACCACTGACCGAAAGGCACTAACTGAATCGTTTATGAATTTCTCCAAAGGGCTAACAATCAAAAAACAAGTCAACAAGAACACACTCAAAGTTCCACAGGGTTCTATCAATAAAAGTCCATCGGCTCCTGATTTGGTATCCGAACAGATGAATAGTCAGAAAGAACAGTCGCCGATTTTGAAAAAAGCCGATTTAGAGAAACGATGTCCGAAATTCTCGAGACCTTTAGCGAATTGCGCCCTATTAAATGCAGGCATGTTGCACAGACATGCTTTGTCTGTCGATGAAACGGCAGCTAATTACAGGTAATCTCCGATTTTATTGCTAACGAGCGTAATATAAATCAATTGTAGGCACAGTCACGACTCCCTTCAAGATAATGGCAGTCAAAATTCGCTAGCTCTCGATCTACATTTAGACTGTCCTGTAACGTTACGCATCCACGATCGCCGTCGAAATCCGTTAATACGGCAACGTCGTGTAGATGAAGATGAACGGCCTACATACGAAGAGACTTCACGACGCAGCTCACATTCGTGTTCACCACGTATCCCTCAGGCGCAAAAAGATTCTAAATTAGGTACACAATTTCAAAATATTCGATAATACTCCGGATTATTGAGAGTTTATTTGAAATTATAGGTAGTGGTGGTGGTTCAGCCCATCAATTATCAATGCACCCATCAACATATTACAATTCATCTGTGGCATCGTCGAGTCGTCGACGTAGCTCAAATGCATCCGATTCAACACAACACCGTTCCAGATCGAGAAAACGTGATTGTCTACATAATAGTCGTGGTAAATTAGAACGGGCCATCAGTTCTGATTCCCGTTTAATGGGTGCCATACCGAAAACCACCCACCATCAATACCACCACCATCGCTACCATCGCCATTGTCATTCCGGTTCACCAACACAGAATTCATCGATTGAACAAGAACCGGCCGTGGCTTCCTGTTCTGATACCGATATCAGAAAGGCTACGAATATTGTGCAATTTTGTACGTATAGGCATTAAAATTCAAATATTGTTTGTTTTAAGGGTTGTTGTTTGTTGTGTACGGCTCATATATATATTTACACGTAACCCTCCTTTGACTCAAAATGAAAGTAGTAGCAATATTGCGTGTGGTAACGATATACTCACATTTTAGAATGATATAAATATTTTTAGATGTCTTACAATAACGAAGGGAATTTAAACTGAAAGAAAAAGTAACTTGCTAAATACTAGCAAGACGACAATTATTAAGTCGGTTATCATTTGCTGCAAATTAGCGTGCTGTCGTCGAATGATCAGCGATTGTCTACTTTGTAGGACTAAAAAGAGGAAGCAGTGTAGAGACTCGATGATCCGGACCTCAAATATACGGATTTTCGATTATCCGGATTATCTACCTTAGAGCTGTATGTGTCACGATCGTTTTACCCCCCCCCCCTAACGTTCAGATATTGTTTGAGTAGTTTAGAGAGTTAATTTCTTTAAAAAAATAACATACAGTCAACTATCCGGGTTTTCGATTATCCGGATTGTCCACCGTCGAGCTGTATGTGTCACGCTCGCTTTACCCCCTACCGTTTAGATCTTGTTTGAGTGGTTAATTCCTTAAAATAAAGGACATACATTCGATTATCCGAATGTCTTACGCGAGCAATTAGTCCGGTTAATCGAGTCTCTATTGTAACGAACGATGTCGACTATTTTGAGTTGTGTCCGTCGATTCTATATCATTCGCACACACGCGATACGCTGACGCGCAACAAATGAACGCCCGACTTAAGATTTGTTCCGAACTCCATTATGTCTAAATACAGAGACTGATCAAAAAGTGGTAATGTTACGTACATATCACCGCTCATTTAGTCAAATTTCCAAAATAAATTCAATTGAAATTGAATTAACTACGAATTAGTTGTAAACGTAATCACAGTTTTCGCCCGCATGTATTTATCGAAAGACTTAACGTATTTAGCAAGTAACTGATCGTTTTAAATACTACGTATTTAATAAATCAATTATTACCCGTACTGTGTAGATAGTAGTACTGAAACACGTAAAAGTGCCCCAAAAGTATTTTTATATGTGTATTATACTTTATATTTGTTGTTGTTGTTGTCTTGCATATTTTATATAATAAATGTATATCTGACAATTTAATCCAGTAAATAGTTTGTACTTCAAATTAATAAAAAATAATAATAACGATACAATTTTAAATGATAATTCACGTTAAATGTGATTGCATCATTGTCAACATTTCCTTAATTACCCGACGCCCTCTTTCAAATGCTATGCTTATCTATTTTTATAATCGTTATTTGTGGTAGAAGTTTTAGCTGTAGATAGGTATGTTCCGATGGATTTTCCTATTCTTTATAAATACTAACCCCTTATGTTACAATTGTTTGTTGTATCTACGCCATTCTCTGCTCGAATTCAGAGAAGGGAAAGAAGAACTTTCCTTAAATTAACAGCAACGCTTTTTAAAGAAAAAGCAAACAGTATTTATTTTACGGCTAAAGCCATTACGGATTTGAAGACAAAATTTTATAGAGGCAGTTATGAAGTTTTATCTACACAAACGCAATTACCTTATCAGTCTAAATTGTGTACAATCTATTGCAGTTGAGTTGTGTACGGTTGTCTTTTTATTATTTTTTTTTTGTTACAAACGATTGAACATTTCACGAACAAAATTGTTTTGCATTCGTTTCCAATAGTAATGGAAATTTATGGGAAAGCTTTTATGTAGTTTTCCGAAAAGTCTGACCCAATTTAAATGGATTTTTTCGTCTTTGTCCTTTGTTTATCAACAGAATTGAATATAATTTATGTCAGTTATAGGCGACAGTGTGCTTAAATGTCTGTAAGGAATCCTTTTAGCGAGATTTATGTCGATTTCGCAAGAAAAGAAATCGCTTCTTTCGAACAATTTTTGGTTTGCAAGTTTTAAGGAAAATGGCTTTAAATTATGATAGGGCCAGGCTTTTTCGCGTTCCAGGTAAGATTATTTTCAGCGCCCTCCCACGGAAACATAATAAAATAATTATACATCAAATTCGGTTCTAGTGTTTTTTTTTCTTTTTGAACTTATAATAGTCAGAATTCTCTCAACAAAATGTTACACATAAAATATTCTTCTTTGCCCACTTTTAGAAAGTCATATAGTGTCCCATCGAAAAGTGTCATAAAAGGATTCGAATTAAAACAATTCGAAATCATTAAAAAATCGACTCTTAAGGAGTACCGTTGAAAAAAAAGAAACAGACTAACAGTTGGGTTCCAGTTGAAAATTGCATAACTATAGCAAAAATAGAAAGAACGCCACACTAACACTAGACTTCTTATGACATGTATATTTCGTGGCTACAAAAGAAATTGCGAAAAAATAAACGAGTCAGACTCGTGGTTTTCGCTTATAGCACAAATTACGAGTTTCACTCGTGGTTATAAGCCAATGGATTAACAAAAAAATACAATTTTTCGAAACGACGTTAACACTTCAACGACCGGAAAAGAACTGAACAAGAACGAACAAATCTGAAAATCTGAAAATGGGTGTTAAATAAATGTCCTTTGAACAGTTACAGAAAAGGTGGAAAAATATCAAAAATATGTTTTGTAGTACAATACGGTAGTACAATTCTGATTGTGGCTAAGGAGACAATTGGAAACATTAAAAAACTTACAAGGGTGGATCTGGTAAATACCAGGTAGGCAGAATTCAATGGTAGGGTTGTCAATTTTTGTACTTTCAAAATAAGGGCAATTGACCTGTTCCAAAAAAACTTAACTATGAGAGACTTTTCCAAAAACTAAAATTGATCAATGATTTATTCCTGAAATTGAAACTGTTTCACCTTCAACTAGTAGATAATTCCCTCGGGAATAAAATTTTCCAAACTGAATCAAGTCTGCTGTATTTATCAGCAGTTCCAAAAAGTTTTAACGTAGTACCCGAATTCTAAATTGAGTAAATTTATTAAAGCTGAGATTGTTTTTTCAATTGATAATAGAGTACTCTTAATCAAATGATGCACATAAAGTCAAACATAGGTCTTACTAAAAAGTGCCGCCCCAAAAATGATGCCGCTCCAGGCAACTGCCTGCGTTGCTGTGAACTCGGTCCGGCCCTTACTTACATTCAATTGTATTAATAAACAAAGGAGAAGGATGGAAAAATCCATTTAAATCGGAACAAACTCTGAATTTTCAAATTAAGTAAGTTTTCCAACAAAATCATTAGAGGTTTAAGCGCATTACCATTGGAAATTAATACAGTAGAATTTATTTCTTAATATATTCACTCAAAAGTCAACAGTGCCCAAGTGAACAATACGTCATAAAACGCTTGTGTTGAGCGTTTAAGGGCGCAGGTTTGCCACTAGTAAAAAGTCCACTTTTAATTTTTAATTAATACAGACCAATCTGCACTATATTAAGCAGTGGTCGCATAAAGTTGAAAGCCTCTATTCCAGAGGCTCCATGATCACCAGTATTTCTATTGTTTTCCCAGGTTTTACTAAAAGAAGACGGAACGTGGTATGGTGCCACTAGTGATCCCTCTATGGGTAAAAGTTTGAGAAGACACATCTCAAAATTTGGGGATTCTAAAAACATTCCTTTCCAAACGCCCGATTTTTTCAAATCACAGTTTCGTTTTGCTTTTGGTAAAAGGGTCTCCAAAAAAGCTCCTTTTACAGACTTCTAGATCAAAGTATACTAATTTAACAAACACCGGATTTTATGCATTTTAAAATTTTCATTTATTTCACACCTCTTCTATAGAGGATGACCCAGCTAAGTGTTCCACCTCAAATATCTCGTTTGTTTGTGAATTGAAATGAAAAAGCATCTAAAAAAATTAGACTACAATATCTATACTTCAATTTACCGATACGATTTTCTTTCTACCTGTTTTGGAAATGCCAAAACATCACATAAGGTCTCGTAAATGACTCAATGAGGAAAACAATCACCTGCAATGAATATCATAAATGAATTTGATACTACATTCTTTTGTTCTCCTATACATTTCTCATTTGCTACCCAAAAAAATATGGAAAAATGCGATTCGCCCGGCGCCTCCACCATTCTGTACGATAAACTGTTACGACTTTGATCTGAAATACAGTCTTTAAATCGAAATTTTGTTCATTCACGATATTCATTGCAGGTGATTGGTTTCCTAATATTTTATTTTGACGTTGGCTTTTTTCATCAATGAACAGGTTATTTTTAACAGAGAAAAATTATTTTCATATCAAATTCATTCGCAGTATTCATTGTAGGTAATTGGTTTCCTAATATTGAGTAATTTTCAAGACCTTATAGGACGTTTTGGCATTTCCAAAATGGCTGGAAAGAAAATCATGTCGCTCAATTAAAGTATAATCACTGTAATCTAATTTCTTTAGATACTTTTCCAATTCAATTCACAAACAAACGAGATATTTGAGGTGAAACACTTAGCTGGAACTCTCTGTATAGTTGATGATCAGAATCTACATATTTAGAATGAACTAGAAAATGCAGCTCACTTTAGTTTCTCAGTGGTTTTATCTCACTCAACCTGACCTAACTCAGGGCCAAAATATTAGCATTCCAGCTGTTCTCAACATCAGATGATCTTTACTTCAAACGAGTCCAAGTTGACGGCAAGAATTTCGACTGACTGTATCTGCGACTGGCATGTTCTTGAACTCTATAATACTTTAATAAACAGTGAGATTTCAATCAATAACAAAATATTACCCGTTATTATCACTGAACAAGAAGTTTCTCCTATTATATTATTTTATGAATCATTCCCATTCATCTTGCCGTATTTATTTTTTTAAGACCAATTCCTAAATATCTATTTTTATTGCTTACTAGAAATTCCCGGAAATTTATTGATTAATTTATTATTTTTATCGTTTTTTTATGTATAAGTTTATCGATAAAGTTGTGAAAAATCTGTAAACTTCTTATTTCTTTCAATGATTTTAATAATTCAATATTAAACAATAAACTCCTCCCTTAGATAATTAGCAAGTGGTTGATTTTAGTTGAACAATTCCATTTAAATAGAAAAACGAGCGTTGCGTGGGTGTTTCAAATTGTTTGTATATAAGTTGGAATTGTATCAAGTAGGGTAGTAGAATGGTAATAAGTGTACAACAGCGTGGTGGTCAGTTTTACGTGTACCGTCGCTACAACCACACATAACTAATCGATATACATCCACTTTATATAATCTATTTGTTAACTCGTTATTGTTGTTGAATTAGTTCGTAATCGATGGGGTGTGCTAGCAGTAGTCCACTGATTGAGAGTGGTAAACATTTAGTGGATACAGCCAAAGAAACTGCCGGCGATGCTGTCGAGAAAGGAGGCAAAGCCGTACAAGGTTCGCAATTTCTTTCAACAACTCTCTGAGAGAATCATCAATTCGATAACAATTGAGTTGTTGAAACAAGCACGTGACAAGCATCGTGCACAACTTTACCGAAAATTTTGTAGGCGGTGTTGAATTGTTTTCTCGAACAGCGAAAGTGGAAAGTTTCCCAGAATCCGGGTCTCATTAAAAATACACGAATTCTTTGATTTGGATATAAAGTCGATATCTATTAATAGTGTTCGGGGATCGATAGCTGTCTTAAATTTCATTGATTGAAATTTATCAATCATGACCTACATAAAATTAATTAAAATTGGTACAAATTCTAATTAATTTTTTCTATTATTTTCCAACGTTTCAATAATTCAATAGAATTTTATAGAAAAATCGATGCACACAATAGAAATTTTCAAGCATTTTTTCCTCGACTTTTTCAAACCGAGTATAATCAGATAGTGCTCACGCAAATTCTAACCGGACAATACTTTTTTTTGATTAAACAATGAAGGCTTAGAAGAATTGAACACGCAATCAAAAACCGCCACTTTTCAGACAAATTGAAAAAGTCAACGACTCTATTGCGTCGAGCAATAATAAAAAAGTACAGTTGAATATTTAACACCCCCTCCATTAACCTTGATTGTCGTTAATTACAGTTATAATACGGTAATGATAAAACATTTTTATATAGATCTAAATTTATGGCGTCCTTGCACAAATGCAAATTTGAAGGCAATTATTTTAACAACTTTGACCTGGATTGTGTTTCAGATGTTGGTGAAACGGTTAAAGAAACTGTAACAACAGGTATTGAGAACGTTCAGGACGCCATGAAATCGGCTATGCATACAGCTGAAAATAGTATAGGGTCTGTGGTGACGAAAGTCGGCGATACCTTCAACAACACGGCAGCAGAGGCCAAAGAAACCGTTAATAATATTGAAGAAGATGCCGAGAATACGGTGAATCGCATTGCAGACACTACCACCGAAGCTGTATCAGATGCTGAAACTGTCCTAGTATCAGAAACTGAAAATATCAAAGATCACATCGAGGCGACAGT
This sequence comes from Epicauta chinensis, assembly GCA_021725515.1. NCBI lineage: Eukaryota > Metazoa > Arthropoda > Insecta > Coleoptera > Meloidae > Epicauta > Epicauta chinensis. The sequence goes on along the minus strand of JAEDXX010000107.1, from coordinate 20,433 downwards.
TGGTGATAGTAAAGAGATGGTTGTTAATGAAACTGATAAGATTAAAGAGAATTTAGAAGAGACATTGAAAATTGAAGATCTCGACGACCAGAATTTCAACAGTATGTTAGGTGATAGTGTGCAGAATACTGAGAGTAAAGTGGAGGAAATTGTGGCGAATTTACCAACGCCGGCGACGTCGCCGATTAAGGAGCCCGTGAAGGAGGAGTAAGTGATCTCTGATGTGAGTGTTAACCAAAATTTTGGACAAATTCTAACAAAACAAAACAGGTTCGATCGACGATGTCAATATTTATTGCTTCGATTTATTTTTGGCAAATTTCGCCAATGAGCCAACACGCAGTCAATTAACTAAAAGTAGTCCATTAAATTTACATATCCGTAGAAAATTCTTCATTTCCATTACTTGGAACATTAGATTACGTGACTGATTTTCGGTGTTTTTTTTTAGTTCAACGATTTTTTTTTTCGTTAAAATTTACATTTTTATTCGATTTTTCTTGTTGTTGATTTGCTAATTATTTGGAATTGTTTCGAGTATTGGAGAAAGAATAAAATTTATTCAAATTAGATTCGTGCAAAGTAGGAATGATTGATTTCAGAAATGACCTCTGTGTAGTGCTTTAGTGGAAGTTTGCTATTTCCTTTATTATTTCAGTTCGGTCTATTTTTAGTGTTTCGATTTTCTAATCTTTTGTTCTTCCCTGCCACCTGTAGTTGTTTAATTTTCGTTGCCTTGATCGTTGGTACTTAATCACTGTCATGATTGTATAGAAAGAAATTGGTCATACCATTCTCTATTTGCGTTATGTTTGCACAGCGGGTATGGTCGCCGTGACTACAAAGCAAAGGAGGCTATTTTTTATAATTTTGATAATTTGACTCTGTTTATGTAGTACCTATACCTTTTCTATACGGAATGCAGATAAAATGAGTAGTTTCCATACAGCAGAAGAGGCATCGACAAATGCTTAAGCCGGCCTCTTGTATTTCTTTTTTCTCCACGCGTCACGCCTTCTAGTTATAAAAACTAAGTAACTCAGATTTTTTTCGTGTAGGATAGGAAACCTTTATAGGCATCTGGCGTCGCCTGTTAACCACCAGGTTATGTCGGAGTCTCCACATTAAGTGCCACACCGACTAAAACCTCTGATCGTCCCAGGGTCAGAACTGCGCGACTCCACTGGAGCTGTGAAGCCGGCCAGTAATATCTACCTGCGAAAAAAGTTCAGCTTTAGTCGCATGTAATCTGTTACATGCTATCTGTAATGGTACCTAGAGGCCTAAGCAGAGGGCAATTTTTTCACTCGCCACCGACCTTCCTCACTGTAGTCGAGGGCTTCTCAAACTAAGCGATTTGGAAGGTCGGAAATGGTGGAGAAGGCCTTGGAGACAGTCTAGAAACTCACAATGGACTTATAATTCTATTTATTTACTTCAGATGATTCTCTCTCTCTCTCTCTCTCTATCTATCTATCTATCTATCTATCTATCTCCTTCCATGGATGGTGAAGATGTCTTACCTCTATCCATTCCTTTTATGCCAAGCTTTATTCTATTTTATTTCAATTTGGCTGTACAAATGGCTTCAATTCGAACGATTCAATTCAATATTCAATTTGATTAATGTTAAAAATGTATTCTGTTACAATTTCAGGCCACCACCAACATTTTGGGAAGCTGCAGCTGATGCAATTCTAAATCAAAAACCAGTTCAAAAATCACTTGATTTGGATGATGTTGAACAATCGATAAATCAATCAAATTCTAATGATGAACTAAATAGTCTTAGTGATAATATGATAACAGACAATAGCAATAATTGCAATAATGATAAAAACGATAATGAATAATAATAATAATAATAATAATAATAAATATTTATAATATTTTAAAGAAATGAAATCATATACGTATTCCATGTTTCTAATAACAGTGTGATGTTTTCTGTCTTTATTTCTGATGCAATGATGTGATTTTATTTAAAAAGATTAACAAAATTTTGACTCTATCTCGGCCAACTCTCTTATAGTACGGTATTCTGGACACGTCGTGCAGAAACCGTGACAGCGCCTTAACTACACGTTATTGTTGCTCTTTTCTATGTTATGTTAAAGATACAAATTATGAGGAACGATCACGGAAAATCCACTACACTTACTGTGACGTTTATTGGGTTTTATAAGAGAGTTCGCCGTCAGGGCCGGCGTGACCTTTTGCGGGGCCGGGTTCAAATGTTTTGCGGGCCTCAACTCAATACATAATAATATATGTATCCAAATGTTATATTTAAATTTTTCAACGAGCAACTATTTTTGGGTAATTTTTGTAGAGCGCAGAGCCTCCGTAAACGGGGGGCCGTATTCTGGAGAACGCGCTGAACCTGCCTTCCGCCGGCCCTGTTCGCCGTTTTTGAATCAAGACAGACTTGGTCAGGAATTTCATTTTTCAACAAATTAATTCTTTATTATCTACATAAGAATATATTTTTCTACTACTACGATTTGTTGATAATTGTGTTTAAGATGCACTTATTATAGTTAAGTTTATTATATGTTAAGCGTTTTATGTATTTATTGCAAGTACGAACGAGCGAAGGCTTAGATTTCGATTATAAAAATCAATATCATGTTCACCAGAGAGGCGCAACCAGAGCCGGACCGAAACCAAATTGCGCCCGGGGCAAGCAAGAGTTCCATGCATCCTTTTCGCTCTCTGTTAAATATCTAATATTCTTCAAACTTAAATGGAGCAGGTGAAACCATAGCCCTTCCGTCGAACCGCCACTGGACGCAACGGCTCTGACAGGTGTGAAAACATTTCACAGCTTTTTTGCGCAACTAAGTCTCTTACTGAAGTCCAACGACATAAAGACGTCAATAGAAGACAAGAGATAGGAGGCCCCAGGACCATCGCCGTACAGGGCGAGGGGATACAAGGGGGTCTACCATGACCCGGGCTCCACTCATAGAAGGGCGCCAAATAACCTCCAACACAAATTTGAAGTGTATTTTAAATTAGTAATGATTGTAACATGGGACCGCCAATAAAGTTTCGCACTCCGGGCGCCAGTTACGTTCGCTACGCCACTGCCGCCGTAGTGGTTTCGAAGCAGTTCTCATTGTGCTTTTTGTTAATCCGATCCGAGGATTTACAAGTTACACAAAATTTTACGCTGTAGAAAATTAAATTCTGAGCAAAAAAGCTTTGCAATGTTTTCAGTTTTAGCGCCGATTTTGGGTCTGAACTCGTTCGTGCGTTACTTTCTTCTCAAACAAAAAAATGTTTTTATTAATGCTGGATTATAAAAAAAACAATAAAGTCTATACAAAAGTCTTTATTTATCAAATATAATATTTTAACAATAAAAAAAGCATAACAATTACAGTAAAGGATCTTGGAATTTCTTCAAAGCATTCAACACATCCAGTCGAAACTCCATCCGTTGTATATCATTCAATTTATGAACACTTGAGATAATCGACTGGAAAAACGCCATATCTTGGTCTTGTTGTTGGGCGGTCCAATGTTCCAAAAAAGACACCAATTTCGATTCTTCTGTAGTGCGTCGTGGAGTGGTGAGCACCGATGGGAAAATGGGCGTATTTGTACGCTCATCTGATACCGTACTATCTCGACCCGGTTTCGCATCGAAACTATTGTACTCGTATTCGAACAATTCATCATGTGACTCATTCGAATTATCGACTTTTATTTTAGAAATCAAATCGTTTTGCTTTTGATCCATCGGTTCATCGCAGAAAGTGACATCATTTCTGGAAATCAATCGATTTAAAGGGAATTATTCAACAATGATTCAATTGTAAATATACAGTTTATCTTCCATTTGTGACCGCAGAAAGCCCAATTTGTGGACGTAGATATATCGGCGCTTGCGTCCAGAACCGTACTTCTCGCGTCTCAACTCTTTCCGAAAGCAATCTCTAATATTTCTCCACTTCTTATCCAACATTAATACTGCAAAATAAAAAATCAATAATATTGTATTATTATTTATAAACACACTTACATCGATCTCTTTTAATCTCCTCTGGCAGCGTTTCCCAATCGTCGAACAATACTTCAGCGACAGCCGTATATGCTTTCCTCTTTTCAGTTTTATCGTGATATTGTGGCGATGAGTATTTCCATAGACATTCGTGTTCCTTCACTAAATCGATTAAATTTTCAGATTCGAACATTTCGTGTTTAAAAAATAATAAAAACACTAGATTATTAGTAAAAATGTGGGCAAAAACCGCACTAGAATCGGTCGTTGCTCGTAATGGCGGACGTGTCAAGGTTGCGGTTCGACCGCAACGACTGTAACGGGAAATCAGCGATCCTCCAGTGGGCGACATCTATTCAAATCAATCTCAAGTAAATAATTGCTTAATGATAATTAAACTTTTATTATTTAAATATTGGACATAAAAAACATATAATACTTAAAATTAATGGAAATTCTTATTTAAAATAATAAGTACTTTGATTTATCTTCTAATATTGAGATATGTTTGTCCTGCAATAGCGCCATCTTTTGACAAATAGAAGAAACTTAACATAAGGCCAGTTATCGGATGAAATTTGAGCGAATCGTTTGTTCGATCGCCTACAAATATGGCTGCCCAACGGGGCGGACTTGGAAAATTGTATGCCCTAAGCAAATTATACTTTTGAAATAATAAGAGTGAATTCAAAATATTGCTATGAAGAAGACGATCTTTTAGCCTACGTTACATCAAGGATGAGCCTAAGAATGCAATTATTTGGTTGTTTTAATAGTTTGTCCCGCAATAGTTAAACGAAGAAGATATACTCCGTCCGAAAATTAAGTATAAAATTTCAAATGACCGCAATGTGACTAAATCTTCGCAACAAAAAAATAGTCTCTCTATTAAAGCCCCAAAATTAAAATTCTCCTTTATTGTATTAAACTGAAAATCGATTTAAAAGAAATTCTAGAATCTCTAATGAAATACAAATTATCGAATTTCAAAGTTAATATTGAAAAATCAATAGCAAAATATGTAAACAAACGCGTAGGATTTTATGCAAACAGTAGTGCCACAATATAATATTCGTTTTGTTTCAAGTAAACATGTGAAAGTTAGGAACTTTTCAAATATTAAGTTGCACATAACCTATCGTTTATTATTTGAAATTTTATACTTAATTTTTGGACGGAGTTTACCATATTTCTGTATGAATAAATGGATAACATGACGACGTGCCTTTTTTTGGTTAATACTTAATAACGAGGAAGGTCCTATTGAGAAAAGTTAATCACCAAATGAGGTGATTACCAGGGCCAGCGCAAGGCACGTTCAGAGTGTTTGTCCGAACGCGGCCACGCGTTTAAGGAGGCCCAGCGCTCTACGAAAATTGCCCGTTGAAAAATTTAAGTGTAAGGTTTGAATACGTATTCCGGTCCCGCAAAAAGTCGTGCCGGCCCTGGTGATTGCATTCTTGAATTATCGGTCATTAATATGCACTTTAGATCCGAATAATTTTCTAAGAGTTTCTCTATGAAGTAGACCTTTCTATCGAAGGGAATGTAGCTGGTACATCTTTCCTTTTATCGCCTGAAATTACGATTTCAAATCAGCATACCGTACCACAAAAGCAACAGTCTACGAAGTAATTGTTCATCAATTATCCACATGATCAATCCGACCCTGTAAATATTAGAAACAGCTTAATCTTGAATAATTTTTTGAACATGCCAACATAACTACACTTTTCCAAAAGATACATGTATAGTAATCCTTTGGCAGTGCAAAATAGGCCTTTAGGTGTTCAATTTTGTAGTGCTGATACTTCAACAGTTGAGATACCAGAAACTAAGCACACCCTTTTCAGCATACTATATCGATAGCTAAAGCTCTGTATACAGCTTTTAGTAGCGCCAAATCCTCAGTCGAAATATAGCATAGAGTCATTCGGGGTAAAAAGAGGCAGTGGGTAAAAGTTCGCAGTACCGAATTCTCTGCGAAGGGGTTAGTAGATGAGGGAGCTGGGTTGACAGCAGCAAGTGCCCTTCAGACCCTATCTTGTGTCATTATTTGTTGACCGGTGCTCATCGTATAGGGTGAAATACAATAAAATAAATAAAAAAGGGTTGAATTTGGTTTTCATGCATATCAAGGAAAAGTTTAAGGCGCTCTTATTTTGGTTGAGGAAAGTTCATTTTATTGATTGAATATGGTTTTTAAGGAATTGATACTGCATTAACATTATAACTTAATATTATTGATATCTATGAACCAGTGAATACTGCTTTGTTTATCAAATAATGCGTACTTTTACCCCCATATAGGGATAAAAGTGTGCACTCTGACTATATGATTCTTTTGCTTAATAAACCAGAAACCGTTAAAATTATCTTTATTAAGTCTTACGCAGTGAACTCTATACAAGTATCTGGAACGGCCCCGCACATAAGCTTTCAATAGGATGCTGCGAGGCAGGGACAAGCAACAAGGAAAGCTAGATACTGTAGTAATCCCAACCCGTTCTAACTCACTAGTTCATATGGAAGAAAAGTTCGCAAAAATACCATTTTCAATCTTTCAACTAAAAAGAATTTACTATAACACTAAATTGAGTTCAATTTACATTCAGTGATAATTGTAGAAGATTTTAATTTTACTTTATTCTATAAATCAATCATTGGAAGAATCAGGATTTTCGCTTTTTATGGTCATTCATATTCTACGTGAATGACGGACGCTTATTTTTCAGTTTTTAATTGAATGCAATGCTTTCAATTCATTTTAATCCAGATTTGAGTAATGTATTTTCAATTTTTACAGCAACAATAAAGCAGTATAATAAATTTATATAACTACGTAATAAAATTTATCTTTCTTCATAATATAAGGGAAAATTCAGTATGTTAACTATTAATTACATTAGAATATATATGTACAAAATGTATCAGATATTAGTAAAAAAATAAAAATAGTTTCTGCCAAAAAACAAAAAATTACAAATGCCATTAATCGTGGTGGTTAGTGTCTTAAGAGCCTATTAAACGTGCTAAATGCAATCTTATGTCACAGCAATTTCTGTTTTATAAAGCAAAGAAAGCAAAAGTGCGTCGTTTTACCCCGAATGACTCTACGGTTTTTAGAGCTGCCTCTAATTGTAAGCAAATTTTAGGGTGAACAATGCATCTGTCTGCTGTTTTTGTATAATAAAATCAAAAGAAAACGCAATTTTCTTTTTGGAACCTTTTATTCGAGTACAAAATACTGCAATTATTACTTTTTTATATAAGTTTTTAGTCCCGAATATTTTCAATATTTCCAAATACAACCCTGACTATTGTTAAATTGGTTGCATAACTAAAGGCATAAAAATGCTGTCAAACTAGATTCTCTGCACGCTGATTGGTCAAAACACCGAATTCCTTTTTTTAACAATAACAGGCAGATATTAAAAAAATATCTACATAAATCAGTTTCTAGACATATTTTTGCCTTAAATTCAAAATTTTATAGCAATACGTTACGTAATTATTGAAATATAGTCCATAATCTATCAATTAAGAGTAACGTATTGCGGATGTTCGCGCCTCTTACAAACCGGTTAATCTCAGACTGTGACTGGAATCAGTGGCCGCATAGTCATTAATCAACAATTTTTGAAACGGTCACATTATAATGGATTTAATGATTTTGCATTGCAATCTCGCGCCAGCGCACTGACCATTCGACTGATGCTCGCTCTCTGAAAAAAAAAATCAGCTGAATATCGTAACATGTACGCATATGTACATCCGTACAAGAAATTAAATATAATTACGGATGTAAATTAATCAATTTAAATAATAAAACAATGTAAGTATTCACGCTTTATACAACCAAACTCTTAAATTACGATTAAAACGTTATTTTGTAGGAATCTCAAATTTGTATTGTTGTAAATTGATTTCATCCCAATTTTAAGCACAACATGGATTTAGCTGAGACGATGAAAAATGTGTTAGCTAAAGGTATCCAGCAGACGACAGTCAATGATCTACCATCGTCAACAAGTATGGGCTTTCCTGGTACAGGTTATGTTACTGAAAAGTTGTATATGTTGTTGCAACTGTATTTACAAAACAAAGGCTGGAATCCATCTGTAGAACTACTGCAATGTTTCACCGAACTGAAAGAATCCTCAATGTTACCCAGTGCTGCATATTTACAGTTAGTTACAGTTTTGATTTGTTGTTGGTTTTGTTAAATTTGTGTCTGCTTGCAGAATGATGGCATCTCGGGTCACCCTTGATTCTCAAGGTAGATTGATACTGAGAGAGAACGGCAAAATTATACTACCATTCGAACATTTCGCTAATGCTGTTATGTTGAAACACATGAACGGCCCTCATGGCCTCCATTTAGGCGTTGAAGCCACCGTTCGAGCTGTAAGTCTCTCTCTTTCTTTCTTATTATTGCTCAATTAAACACAATTCTAATTACAGGTCATGGAATCGTACACAATCGGCCGTGAGAATTTCGGTATGGAGAAAGAATTCATTATTGAAGTTGTACAGAATTGTCCGAATCCGGCGTGTCGTTATTATAAGAATCAAATGGAATTGACACAGAAAACATTACAACATCTGACAACACCCCAGTATTTGGGTGATCCACAAACGAACAATACCGATATACGTAATCGTTTAGGTGCTGTTGATTTGACTGGTCAAAATAATCTCGAAACGAAAACGAATCAACAATTGTTGGATCGACCAAAATCGGTGGCACCGTCAACACAACAACAACAACAGCAACAACATTTGACAGCTGCATTAATACAACAACAGAATCGTGTGATTGCTCAACAGAATATCGATAAATTGAATGCGAATTTGGAGAAACAACGACATATGCAATTGCAACAACAGATTGATATTGCCAAAGGACAACAGCCACAACAACAAGCGCAACAACAACAACAACAGCAACAACAAAGCCAACAAAAAGGACATTTCGATTTACCGTTAATGGATCATAAGTTGACTGATTTCTTAAGGGCAAATTTAGAGAATTTAGAAGGTTGTAAACTGATTGAAATTTAGTTGTATAAAAAAATAATAAATTTACTATAATTTTAGGATTATCTGCAGCTAATAAAGATTTATTAGCATTACATAATGGTGCATGGGCTACAACACCGAATGTCCAATCATCTACCGATGATAAACGTAATTCGGAAGCTGGTCAAGAGAAAATCATCCGAGCATTTGGTGAGGTCATGAAGAATATGCAGAGAATGAAGACATACGTTAGGCCAGCTATGTGCAAACCGTATGGAAAGCAATCTGAGGCTCTACAGAAAAGTTCGTAAATATTACTTTTCCTTACAAACTATATTCTTTAATTATGCGCCAACAAACTGCTAAGGTCCGATCGTTTTTTAGTTTGGCTAAAAATTACAAAATCTACTTTCGATTTTGAAACGAAATGACCTTTCTGGCTAAGAAATTAGAGTCGAATAATCACTTAATCGGCGAATTAAACAAAATTTAGGAATTTCTAAATTAACATCTTTTATATTCTGGATTCTTTTGCGTCTCTGAGTCAATGCACTTGAGACAGGGTGCGTCGACAATCTTTATAAAGAAAAGGCCATTTTTGTTAGATGCTCGACGCAGAATTAAAAAATGCCAAAACCTAACGGATATCAAGAAATTAATAAGATTTTGGTGATCGTCTTATGCAAAAATTGTACTAACAATCAGAACTAACCCGAGACCTGTAGCAGCATTTTGAGTACGTCTTAAACTTGAATTAATTGAAAAAAAAAATACTGCAAAATAGCCTTAACATTGATGAACAATTATAATTTTTTCTAAGAAGATGTACTGAAAGAGTGTCCAAACTACCAGAAAAGCTTGGAACGGACCTGCTTAAAATTTAAAAAGCTCCAATCCTGAATGCCACAAATTATAGCCTTTCAAATACGTTAACTCTATAAAAACAAGAAAATTAACTTTGTAACACTTTCATAGGTATTTAATTTCTTCTGCAGATATAATTTTGATTTCTTTCAAGCCTTTATCAAGTCTAGTTTCTAACAAAGTCTTGGCGTTAAGTCTGGACGTTAAGATTGTTTCATCTAACTTGACACCTCCGAAGGCATAGCTTGTCGAACCTTGTGTTGTAGATGAGAAAGATAAAAAAAAAGGAAGTTATCATAAAAACAAGAAAAGCTTGGACTGGACCTGCTTAAAATTTAAAAAGCCTCAATCAAGAAAATTAACTTTGTAACACTTTCATTTCTTCTGCAGATATAATTTTGATTTCTTTAGCCTTTATCAAGTCTAGTTTCTAACAAAGTCTTCGCGTCAAGTATGGACGTTCAAATTGTTTCATGTAACTTGAAGTCTCCGGAGACACAGCTTGTCGAGCCTTGTATTGTAGATGAGAGAGATAAAAAAAGGAAGTGATCGTAAAAAAAATACTTCTGTCTTCCGTGACTCCCGGATATATTAGATTGAAAGTAACGCGTTTCGAAAGACCTAAAATTGCCTTCTTTACATGATGAGGAATCAAATGTGAGCCCTTGAAAGCTCTCCGTGAGCTTTCGGGCTGTGATGGCGATTAAACTTTGATCTTATCTGATATCTCCTAGAAATTCCCAAATATCTTTTAAATTCAATAAAAAAAATCACCTAAATTGAGATGATCTTGTTTTCAGCTCTCATGGACACGATCCAATTAATCCAATCATTACGTAGCTTCTTACCACCGCCACATATTCAAGTAAGCTCATGGAAGAACGAAGATAAGCATCGTTACGAAGAGACATAATTCTTCTCTAAATGTGCAATAATTTATCGGTCTAGAAGAGAACTTCCGAAATTTTTGATTATCGTTCTTTAAAGGATCAAAAATTACATATAAAGAGATTTTTTTAAGTTCCTTTAATATTTTATGAAAATCGTTTTTATTTTATTTTCTTTTAAAAATGTTTAAATCGAAATTATTTACGTATTCGGTATATTTGTTTTCTTTTTTTTTAGTATTTATCAATGTGATAATGTTGTACTTAATTTTGATTCTATTCAAAACCTAAATATCTGCAATATTATTTTTAAATTATTTAAGTTTTGTGATTCTATTTGATTAAATTAACGAGAGATGAATTATTAATTTTGTTTTGAAATTAGAAACTTATTTTTAAAAGATCTAGAAACGGCCAGACTACAATACAGTCGGGTTATTAGAAAATTTAGAAAGAAGAAATCTAGTCATTATTTTGGAGGCAAGATAAACGAAATCATTCGGAAAAAAAGAAGGTAAAATCCAAAATTTTTACTGTGATATTTTGATTGGCCATGACATTCTAAAAGTTTCGAAAAATTCGTAGTATTCATTCCATTTTTGTTGAGAAAAAATCGGCATTAGATTTTCTAATCAAATTATTGGAATTTGCATATCATCTCTCTTTATTTATTATTACTAATATTATCAATTATTATTAACAATCAGTTAATGATTATTGTAGATCTGAGCCAGTATTTGTATACATACAACACACAAGATCGAAGACTGTTATATTTTAAAAATTATCAGTTTAACAAATTTAATTATAATAGAATAGGCGTTTGTTTCTTTTTTTGTAATGTTTGTTATCATCATAAGATATATCGGCTATAAACGGTGTAATCTTGCCCTCTCTTTCTCTCATTACATAATTTTCTCTATATAGCTTAGCTTTGGTTATTTCTCATTTTATAATTTCTAAACAGTTTAATCAATGTACGTGATGGATAATTATTGATGAATGAATATTATTTGATTTTTTCGTCGTTGTAATAACGCTTTTGTGCAATTATCAATAAAATTATATAAAAAAATTAGATTGGGTCGGTTCGAGCTCACTTCTCCTTTCGTATTGTCCACTCATTAGTCCGTTTTGATTTCCATCGATCGCTCTGATGTTCCCAGGAAGAGCTTTCACGCTGATCAAACGCAAAATAAAGAGGCCAAGTCTGCTCCTTCGACAATTCTACACCATTTTATTTATTAGAAAAAATTTGGCAATGTTTGCAGAGGAAAAAGATCACTTTTTGTTTCCACTAGAGATGTAAAAATTTGAGTATCTTTGGGCTGTAGTTAAGAATTTTGTCTAACATGGTGAGTTTATTTTTTTTTTTGGAAAAAAGAAGTTTCAGCAGTCCAAAAGGTGTAAAAAATGAAGTTACTTGTAGGTTTTCTCATTAAAGATTATTGCACGAAATTTATATGCGAAAAGAAAATCTTTTTTATTTGAACATTTTCATACGGTTTCTAGAAAATTCAGAAGTGACAAAAAATATTGAGAAAAATGAATACCTTTCCATTGTTCCATAAATTTGACCATATAACCATTAATAGAAAGGGAGGCGGCTTATGGGACAAGACTAGTTTAAGTAGACTACCCCAGAAGACACTAAATTTAATAATTTACCAGATGAGATGAAAACATAGTTGGATGTTTTTCTTTTCAAATACAGGTGCTATTTTTACAATTGATGGCAGTACCGTGTCAGTCCACTGTAAGTAGCCCGCATTATACACGGTTTAATTAGTTTTTGTGAAAAAGGGGCGCCATAGCTTTCCTAAAAGGACTTTGAAAATCTTCAAACTGTAAGTCGTAAGTCTAGATTCGTTCCCGTCGAGCTGAAGAGCTTCAGTCCACCATTAGGTATCTGCACGTTTCAACAATGCCGCGTGACACCTGCATTTATGGGGCTTCATAGGTAAAAATAAAATCATCCATCAATTATGGGAATTATCACGGCAAATTGTTGTGTCTACACGGTTTTGATCGATCGTAGCAGATTCGGAACCAGTCAGTCAACGATTATTTCCTATCCTATAAAAAAACGGTACATCTGTATTCATTTAAATAAATGCGAATATGATTATAGGTAGCGGTAGAAATAAAAAACTAGAGATACGAATCAAAATATTTAATACTAAACATATTAAGGCAGGTTACAATAATATGTATTTGCCTCTTCAAGCACGACAGCCTCTTAAAAAAGAGGAAAGGCACTGTCCACTTGGTCTCTATATCATTTCACATAAATATAGAACTATCGATTTTATGTGTAATTGAACATTATATAATCGAAAATTATTAAAAAGAGAATACTTAATACAAATAATCGCAAAAAAAATACTAAACGTTAGTGATTTCGAGAAATTTGAATACAAAAACAAACTGTACCTGAGTGTGCAAAGTATAATATTAATAATAATAATAATAAACAAGGTTGATTATAGACTAAAAATCATCTCCCATGTTATGACTAATTGTAATGACTAACAAAACAAGATTTACCAAAAAAAAAATAGTATATAACAGACCAGGTGTAATTGGTTTTTATGCAAATCGATACAATCATCCTTTGTACTAACGCTCGTTCATGCACCACCTATTTAAAATTAATTAAAAAAAAAACAAAACAAACAAAACGAAAAAGTCATAGAATAAATAAAGTAATCCCATAATAAGTTACTTAAATTATAGTTAACATTACAAAAAAATCAAATATAAAGGAAAACTCGTCAGTGCATAGTCGGATAGTGCCAAAATTAAAATAACATGATAATATGATGGTGATACAAATAGAAAATATCAGTTCAAATCTATCAACAGATCAACGATTTAACTACATTGGTTAAGACGGAGGAATACAACAAAAATTAAATTTGTTAAGTAAACGGCTAATTGCAACAAACATATTGAGAGGCTTGAAGTTTGTATAAAATTATTTTACGCAGAGAAAACACTTTAATATATACTATATACGGCTTTGTTTTAAAAAATCTAAATATAATATTTTATTTACAATATAACATATTTTTTGGTATTATTTTTATTGATTCCAATCAAAAAATTCAGCCTAGCAAGTGCACTTAATCATAACAATGTATTCATCTACAAAAAAAAAACAAACAAAAAAAATAATAATGGAACTTGAAAGAACAGAAACAATGTGATCTTTCATAACAGCAATTTTACGAATTAATTTACCTTTTATCACAATCACGACAACACCACCTGTACAGAAGTGAGATTGTCTTAAAAATTTACACACAGTTCTAAAAACAATTCCAATCGTTTCTGTATTTGGTGATGATGACTTCCAATAGATCACATTACTATTAAATTAACATCGAACTAAAATCCTTATAAATTCCTATATTTATCGATTTATTTTACTTTTTTTATTGTTTCTAGATTTTCGTGCCTTTTTCGGTTTACGCTGTTCAGCATAATCATCATCATCGTCGTCGTCGTCATCAAAATAATTGAATTTACGTTTCTGTGATGATGGATATTCAAAAATACTATTATTACTATCCAAGTCGATCTCTTGCCGTTGTCGTTTCCGAATACGTTCACTTTGTCTTGTCTGTACGTACACTTTACGTTCACGTTTCTTTCTCACTTTGATCTCATTCGAATTTATATTATTATTATCGAAAATTATAATACCACTTGAACTTGTCGATTCATCACGTATTTTAATTTGATTATCAATTGATGATGATGTTGATGTTTGTACAGTTGCTGCTGTTAGAAATTCATTTACCCTATTGTTATCATCCACAATACCATCAATGATTAGATCATTATCTTTATTACGTTCATCGTCATCAGTCTTTTTATTATCCAATGATAATTTTGGTCCACCCTTAAGTGAGCCACCATCACTAGTGAAACTCGATGATGATGTACTGTTATTATCGGAGGAACTCTTTTTTAAACGTCTACGTTGTGCCAATTTTGCACTTAATACATCTTGTAAACGGAAACCTTCACGTTGTGCTTTATAAAAAGCATTAAATGTTGTTTGTAATGTTCTCTCAGCTGTACTACCTAATATATCTGGTGTCATTAATGGTGTTGAAATATAATTTTGACTGCCTTGTATCCATGGATTCGTTTCTAATTGATTCATTTGTAGTCTTTGATTTGGATTAACAGTTAATAGACCTCGAACAACATTCTTTGCCTCATTACTAACACCATTCCATGCTGATGAATTGAAATTAAAATCACCATCTTTAATACGTTCCATTATTGATGAGACACTTTCATCACGAGATCTGGCATGGAATGGAGCTTTACCACACAACATCGTATATAATATAACGCCTAAACTCCATAAATCACAGTTTTCATCGTATCCTTCTGGATCACCTTTCAACACTTCCGGTGCCGCATAATGTAATGTAAAACATGGTGTATGTAATGATTCTTTCTCTTGTTTCAAACGTGCAAAACCGAAATCGATCACTTTCAATTCAGCATCATCCTCATCTGATGTGAAAACAAGATTTTCCGGTTTCAAATCTCTATGTACAACACCACATGAATGCATAAAACTCACAGCCGATACTAATTTTCTCATTATAATTGATGCTTCTAATTCGGTGAATTTCAATTTTTTCCGTATACGATCGAATAATTCACCACCTATCAAATATTCCATTACCAAATATGTATGAGCATCATCTTGTATAACATCATGTAATGTAACGATATTCGGATGGCCTTGGCATGCTCTCAACAAATTAATTTCTTGCGAACAATCCTTTTTACGACTAATTATTTTAACAGCATACTCTTTACCATTATTAATATTGATACATTTACGACAAATTGAAAATGTACCATCACCTAATATTTCCTCATCTAAATCCATATCGTACATTTGGAAGAACTTTGAATTGTTTATTTTACAACTGATTAATTTTGTACTATCATGTTGTTTGGTTGGCTTTAAGATTTCATCGGATATTACATTTTTTGAAAATAACACCGACGGTGCCACATACGAATAACCTTTAAAGATTTTGTCATAATTCGGCGGTACAACAGCTGGTGAATCGGTCGGTGGCATTTGTGTGAATTCTTCACTAAAATTCGACACATCCAATTCATTTCTATAATTACAATAAAAAGAACAACAACAAATGCAATTAATTTAATATAATTATTGATTCATTTTAGAAAGAAATACCTAATGATTGGCTTGAATGGAGCAGGTATTTCCTTTCGTGCCAATTTCTCCCAATCTAAATTCTTGAAGAATGGATGTCGTTTCAATTCTTTGGCATCACCTTCACCGCCACCTAAACGTTTTCTTGGGTCCTTCACTAGTAGTTTACTGATAAAATCGGCCACATCTCTACCTAATGCTGTAACAAAAAAAAAAAACAATTACGTTAGAACAAAACCGATGAAAGTTTTTTGTTGTTGTATAGAAATGGGGTCATTTTCCATTTCTGAATCTTTCTACTTGCCTTGACAAATATTTTGTAATAATTCAAACATTGAATGAATCATATACATTTTTTTTTGGGTAAATTACTTACATTCAGGTATTGGTGGGGTTGTTTTTAGTATACGTCTAGAGATCTCTTGTTGCGTGTTCTTTTCACCCTCTACGGTGAATGGGGAGGCTCCAGTCAATAATTCGTAAGTTAAAACACCAACGGACCACCAATCTACTGCCTGCAATTACAAATCAATATCGTTACAAGAAAATTCCGAAAATACAACTATTATCAATAATTTTATTATTATTGTTTTAAATTGTGTATGCTTGTCGTACTGACCTTCAGCTGTTGTTTAGCTTCATAGGTCATGGTTACTTAAATTCGAAACTAACTCGTGGACTTTTTTTTCATACAAATTCCTTTTATGACAAAAAATTATGTAAATTTTGCCAAAATTGAAGGACTGCGCGAATTAATCGGAAAGAATTTTACTTTTATTCCTTCATAATTACCAATCGAATGGTGAAAGTTGCTCAAATTTTAAATTATATAAATCTCCTTTTTTCCTTCCAAACAAATAATAGAAAGAAAACGCCTAATTACATATCAATTGATAATGGTCTTTTATTAGGAAATGTTGCAACTTCAACAATAAACATTGCGTATATATCACAATATGGTTCGGTTTCGATCAATTACTGGCACACTTTTCTGACCCAGATAGAAACAAGATTGCAAATGTTTTGCACACTGTTCACATTTCATTTGTAATTTGTGTATACAAAATAACTAAGTTTAAATATTAATAAATAATAATCGAATTTCATCCGAAAACACAGCATTTCCAGATGGGTAATCGAGTGTTGATAATTTTCCAAGAGACAATAATAATAAAACGAAAGGCCACACTTTTTCCACCAAGTCATGTGGTAATGGTTCCTGTATTGCATAATTCAAATACACATCCAAGGACTTTCTAATAATAAATCCATCTCTTTTCAATGTATTTTATTAAAGTAGTCCACCGCCCGTCTAGTATAGATTTTAGAGCAATTGACATGCTATTTAATTTGGGTATAGCGCAAGTAAAAGAGGTCAAATTCTGATAAGAAATTTGCCAATTCTCTGTCAGACATTAGTAGTAAAACGATTAGACCGAACCGTTCTTTTATTATACTGACATTTCGTAATTGATTCTTAATCTGTCTTGTTTAGTTTTATTTTTAGATACTCGAAGCTCGTTTGGCATCTGATGCAAATTATTTTTAATCTTGCATACTTTCTATTTATCACAATCGTCTAATTTAAAATTCGTTGGATAATCAAGAACAGGTATTAATTCTCTGTTTATTACAGTTGTTCGTCGGTTGGTATTTAACTGTAAAATTACAGTTAACATAGAAAAGTGATTATAGGAGAGACCGAGAGCTGAAATACGACGATCGGTATATGCAAAAAAAGGAGCTTTGAATATATAACTTTGCTGTTAGATGAATACTGGCAAAACATAGATCAAGTGGGTCAGAGCCTCGAGACCAGCGAACTGGGACGACGACGATAGAGAAACGGACACTTGGGAAATCACCATTGACGGTGAAAGAAGATAGAACCACACTGTGTTTAACAGTGAAAGTAGGATATGCTACTACTTAATTATATTTACATTTTCAACATATTTAAATGTTTAGCCTTCAAATGTATATATATGTGTGTAATAAAATGTCATCAATTGTGTTCTATTTTATGTGGGTAATTAATAATAGAAACTCAATTATATTGTTGTTATCTTGGGAATCGAATTGTAAGATGAAACAACACCTGATGCGATACAATCACGTGAAGGTGATTCTTTTTAATTACAAAGTCTATACGCAATCCCACGCTTGCTATTTAACAGTTAGTTTTCCTTTAACATCTTTTTACACACACACTTCCTGAACTATCCAACACGAAATTACACGAAACTAAAAAATAAAAACGACAGAGAAAAGAATGTAGCGAACTAACTGTCGTAACACTTTATTTTACTTAAATCATGACCAACATTTTATTTTATAAAAGTTCTGAAGTGAATTTACTCTCTTTTTCTCATACTCTTCCTCTCTTCAATTACGAATTAGCGAATGAAACCAATCATTTTATAATTGAGACATCTTTTCGTGTTGTTATTTAAGAAGGGTATGAACGAATTTGCGGTAATCGGAATACGTCTCTCAATTTCTGTATGATAAATGATGTGCACACACAAACACACACACACAAGTTTTATTCAAAAGGCCACAATTACAACTTCCAAGTGGGTTTCTAGGTAACCGACTTGCTCACATGAACAACCAACAACCACACATAGAACATACACCAACCGAACTTATCAAATTAGCTTAATTAGTTCATGTAATTAGATCAATACTTTGGAATTTATTTTTTTTTCTTTTCTCTTTCATTGTTTTTCCACGAAAATATTCTAAAGCTATATTGAACACCTGATAAAATGTATTATTTGGTTGTTGTGATTAATTTGAAATCAATACAAGTGTGCACGTGTTATAATAAAAGGGTCGACTCCTGACTGGCAAAGGTCAAGTGAAGAGACTTCACGTGCTTACAATAATCAATAAAATTATCGTTTTTTTTCTGTTGAACTTTTTTCCACATTTAAGGGTGGAATTCGGAATTTGAAGAAACTGAACTGACAAAAGAAAGACAGATCAACATTTAAATTTTTTATCTTTTAGTTATGTAATCAAAAATTTGTATGTAAACGCAACGATTTTTTGAGACTTTCCCAGAAAGTAAAAGTCTAAAATTTTCTGAAATCGTTGAAAATTGAGTTAAATATTAAACTTAGCTTTTCAAACAAAAAAAAAACACTTTTATAAGTGAATGTCTTGAGGATTGTGCAAAGACAAAAGACACTTTTTAAGACCAACAATTTAAGTGATTGGCTGAATTTCAGTTCACCGATAAAGCTTTAAGCGTTGCTTCAAAAGTTTGTCAAACTTTATCATATTTAATCTAGTGAGAACGACAACTGAAGATAGTTCAGGCGCTGGAAGTACTTGAGTTGCATGGAGGGGGCGACGCATTTTTTTTTTGAAAATATGTTTTATCCACCCTTAATTGATGAAAAAGTGTTTGACTCCAAGCGAAATTCGTGTTCAATTTTTGTTTATAACAATAAATAAAAATATAGGCTTATCAGCTCAATAATTCCGTAATTATTTATAAAATTTAATATATTATGAACTAAATCGGAAGAATATTTATCAAATGTTAACTTAGAAGTCAAATATTTATCGTATGCCGTATTTGTTTATAATAAATCAATTTCTTACTTAAAAAAAAACGGCCAATTCTATCGTTTTATCATTATATTACTTTAATGGCACAAAATATCAAAAAATCATAGGGAACAATTTTGTAGAAAATTTAATTTCAAACAAATCATGTCATTAGCAAAAATTCGAAAAAACTAACAATTTTCATGTTATACTGCCTTAAAGGCCAGATGTTAGAGTGCAGCGCTACTTTTATAATTTGCGGACAGCGTTTTTCGACTTTAACACTATATACATAATTAACTAATTGAGATTATCACCTGATTCTGATTTTATTTTGTTCCAAAATTAATATTTACATTAAATCTATGAAAAATTTCATGAATTCGATTAATTTATATTTTTAAATTAATTTTAACACACTTCAAAAAATAGTATTCTCAAATATTTTTTAATTTATTCGAGATTTTTATTTTCAATAACATTTTTAATTGTTCGAACATGAGTTAGCCAGGTACAATTGTAGAATAGTATATTAAAAAACAAGTGTCAGAAGTCGCCTATTATTGCACGGAGCCGCGAGTTTTCTAAAGGACGAATGCAATATACAACTTCTGACACGAGTTTTTTATACTATTTTTTCTATTTTGCCTGTTTTGTGCCCTTTTTTACAAAAAAATTGCGAGATTTGATATTTAGGGAAATTGGTGGGAGTTGGTGTTACTAAAAAAAACAATTGAACATTCAGCTAGGAAACTTCAATTGTTTTATTTTTCACTCTTAGTCAATTGTTTTTTTCGCCAAATTGCTTATTTAACAATTAGTGAAGAATTTTCATGTACTCCACCTGAAATAAGGGAAATTGCTGAAAATGC